>JANCMC010000015.1:2102065-2113047 GCA_024363005.1 Charaxes varanes
AGAAAATACAATTAATAAATGAAGAATCAATTTGCAATTCGTCGTTTGTCAGTCATTTTAAAAGGAAGGCGTCCAATCCCCAAAACATCTTAGGCGCCCCAAAATTGTCCTCCACGACATGGATGACGCGATAACGACAGAAAACGACCCTAACAGGATAGGGACGATTATACAAAACGTCCAAGGTACACAACGTACAGGAACTACTGGTCCGAAAGGCCATATCAACACGCTAAAATTTTTCACCTAATTTTACGTGGACGAAGTTGCGGGTAACAATTAGTTTTAAATAATAGACAAAAGCAATGACTAGAAACAATAAACGCATCCAAACAATTATGTTAATAAAAGACTCAAAACTCAATTATACACAATACTTTAAATTTTGACATATGTCGTCACAAAGCTTTTGCCGTTGTCACACAGTCACATTTTGGTGATACCTTCGCCCCCTTCAACGTGTGACGTTATTTACGGATGACTCCTTATTTGATATTTTGGTGATAAAGTAATTGATTTAAAAGCTAAATTTATTCGGGTTCCTCACGCCCTGCACTGAGAAGAGCTCGTAGCAGAATAACTAAATAGATGTAGTTAATATGTCCCGCTTTTGGCTACCCACTCTAATATGTGGATTTCTATTCAATTCATGCATGTATTCACTATTGTTGGTTTACCAATGTCACTGACCGCTTTTTGGGTCAAAGATACATTTTATCACTTATATTAGTATACCTATCTTAATTATTGAATATTTACCAAATAACAGATAATATTATGTTTTTGTTGATATTTTCTATCAACTAGAAGTTAACTCGCGTACTTTAAGGTAATCTTATAGTTTTTCGTCTTTCAACATTAATGTTATCATTCACTAGCTGTGCCGGCTACTTCGTCCGCGTAAAATTAGGTACAAAATTAGATTGAGTTTTAGCATGATATATAGCCTATAGCCTTCCTCGATAAATGGGCTATCTAACGCTGAAAGAATTTTTCAAATAGGACCAGTAGTCCCTGAGAATAGCGCGTTCAAGCAAACAAACAACCAAACTCTTCAACGTTATACATTTTAGTATAGATATTTTTAAAAGTAGAAAAGTGAAATAATAGATGCAATAAAAATGTTGCAAAAAATAAGGTTGCCGGAGTCGACTGTTTGAAAATAAATTAAGAATCAAACCCGCGATCCACTCGTGATGTGCGCGGTACAGATTTTATGGGCACTTCACAGCCGGTTGTATCCACGCACCGTGATATCAGTCGAGTAGTGTTACGCTGATAGTGATTAAAACTTCAGGCACACGTACACATGAAAACATCATTTTATCACGGTTTGCGTAAATCAACCATCTATATACATATAAGTAAAATTAAAATGCCAGTATTATTAAAAGCATACTTATTCCGAGGCCGGCAACGCATCTGCGTGACCTGGTGTTGCTGATGTCCCGGGGCGTCGCTAGTCACTCAAGTGAACCGCCTGCCAGTTTACCCTTGTTATAGAAAAAAAAAAATTACGCACCCGTTGGGTTGACAAAAGTTTGCTGGCTAGTTTCAAACAATATGCGTCCGCTTTCAGCTTAGTTGAAGGGGAACTACTAGGCATTCTTAAATTTTCTTATATAATCGACACCCAAAACGCATGTTGTAATGTTAAATCTACGTTAATTGTAAATGTCTAATCATATACTTATTCATTAGATTTTGTCGTAGAAAGGGGTTTCCTAGACTTTATATATGCATTATAATGGATAATATGATATATACACACAATTTTAGTTGACTCGTTATAGCGCACACAACATACAGTCACATTAGTAAAATTTATTTTATCACCCGGACGGAGTCGAGACAAAAGTATATAGCAGAGTAAATGTCACATAGGTGACTCGTATCAAATGACATTTATGACGTTAAAGGTTTTTAGTGACTGCCAATAAATATATTTATGGTTCGGCACTCTACGAATCGGTAAAGGGGAAACCTTTAACGATCGTTTCGGTGATTGTTTATCTGATGTTATGACAATATTTTCTTAGTAACTGACATGGAGTTTATATTTTTATTATTTCTTTTAAGTGTTTACAGACCCTCTTAATATTTTTGTATTCTATCATTCTAAATATTTCGGGCTTTCAGTCCTCGGTCTCGTGAAAAGGGGATCCTGTGTCCTTTTAAAAAAGAGAGTACTTTTTTATCAGTATACTGTCCTACCTAGTGGCAAAGGCCTCCCCCTTCTCAAACCATTCTTTCTTATCCTGGGCTACTTGACACGTCTTTCTCGCAAAGACTTCCAAGTAAACTTTCCACCTTTTCCTTGGCCTACTTGGTAGTAGGCAGCCATTGGTGGGAGTCCATAATATAATACCTTTGGCCCATTTCTGCAGGCCTTTCCTGATAATTTACTTCTAATTAATTCAATTTATTAATTAGTTGAATTCGCATCATGTTTTAATAATTTTAGTATTAGTCGTTTCATCTTTAACTGCTATCCGTAATGAATTCGAGGTCGTTTTGTATGTAAACAAATATACGACCTGCCTCGCGATAAGTAAGCACTCTAGCCTATCGTATATTTAAAAAAAAATGTTTACTTATCAAATCGCAACAGAGACAAACAATGTATACAGACAAGATATGTTATGAGATGTTGATAAGTTATCTGCATAGCAGCAACAGTATCTGCAGATAGTGGAATAGATGTATATAGTAATGTATCTAAATGGAAAGTAATATAGTTGAGAGTATAATATGACGGAGTTTGCTCTGATAACAGGCGCCAGCATTAAGCGCACGATTAACGTAATTAAGTGTACTAATGGGTTTTTTATGGTCCCATACTCTCATTTTTAGATTAAGACCATTTTTAGAGTTTCGTACCTCCAAAGTATAAAAAGGAACCTTTTTAGGATCACTTCGTTGTCACTAAGTCTGTCTGTCAAGACCCTTTTGTCTTATGAAAGCGTAGAGGTACAAAGATTAAATTAATACCAAATATTGAGGCGTGTAGTCACTCGAAGCTGTGAAATAATAAACCCTCTAGTGCCAGAGCCAGACATAGCTTCATTTGTGATCCTGTAGTGTGGCCGGGGACTTTGTGTAACTTCACAAAGTTATGTAAAACTTTGTAGACTTCAAGGACAAAAATGTACAAACACTTTCGCTTTATTTGGCTCCGGCATAAGTATAAACAATCAAAATATATAGTCATTTACGTCATATTTCCCATTTAAATTCGAAAAGGGAATTCAAACCTTTACTTCCTCTTGACCTTGATTCATTAAATTTGACAGGAAGCTAAATGTTGAGAAAAAATTATATTATCTCCATTATAAACAAACGGTGGTTTTGTCAAATTAAAAGAAATCTTATAATTAAATTTATGCTAGTTATTTAAACATGTTTCCTTATCTTGAATGACAGCGCGGATGCTGTATAAATATTGTTCGTCTAGATCATTTTCCGACGTAAATAAACTACTTGAAATAATGACTATACACTTTTTTTTTTTCATTAAAAATATAGTATAGTTTCAAAAATATAACTTTCTATTAGGAAAAGTCTCTTCTTTTAAAATATTTTTTCAGATTTGAAATATCTTAAATAGTCTTTGAGGTAAAAGCAAAATATGAGATCCCTTTTTTAAATTCTTTATTAAATAATTAAAAAATGAAGATCGCGTATTTTTTTTTCATTAATACAAATACGTTTCAAAAATTAAAAAAAAAAATTCACTGACTGGCCCTGGATTCCGAGCATTTGACATGTTAACGTCTAACGGCACTGTACTTAAAGTCTCGTTTGGTCTCTAACCGAATGACTTAGTAGAGACAAGTATTAAACATGGTACAGTTTCTAAAAACAATAAAATTTCGGCAATATCGGTAGTCAGTTATGCATCACACAGGATTTCCTCTTCTTTAAGCACACTTTTACATCAATTTTGTACATACATACAATTTTTATACATACATATGAAGCCCTCATTCGCACGAGAGCTATTTTAACGTGCGTTAGGAAAGCGTTCAAATAGAACATACAGATTCCCAAGTAGTTCATACGACAGCGCTTTTATAACGCGACGCTTTTTTATCGAGCAATGTTCTAATTTCAACACTATATATATACGTATAAAGAATGTTTTCGTATCGACGACGTCGAAAAATGCGCCAACGCCTTCGGGCGGCGTGTACGCACTGCTCGCCGCCCACCTCGCCAACGCGCTGCTCAACTTCCACGCGATGCGGTACGGCGCGGTGCGGCTCGTCGCTGCGCTCGCGGTGGCCTCGTGCGACGTCGGCTTCGCCGTCCACGCCAGATACACTAAGGTGAGGCTGGTCGATTGATATATATCTTCCGCTTAACATCGTTATCATCATTGGCCTTTTCATCTATTGAAAAGTTTGGCCGTACGTAAAGCCCCGTATTCGTTAGGCAACATTTGTTCATAAACTGTTTATGAAGTGTTTATCATCAATTATACCATAAAGACTGTTTCTGAACTTGTCAGTTGTTGCTAAGATGCTAACTGTTTACACTAGTTATATGTTTATTAAACTCGCGAAACACACATCCACATTATTATTGATTTTTATTGTTAAACTGAATATTTTGTCTTGTTCTCCACTTGAAGTAGGCAGCACTGAAACATGTTTCATAAAAAATGTTTTATCATCTTTGTGTATTAATTAATTCCAGAGATGATCAAACATTGTGAAACAGTGTTTATAAACAGTATTTATTAACAAATGTTGCCTGATGAATACCCGGCTTTCTCGGCAAGAGTTGTCACAATCAGAGCAGATGTATACTGCAAGATATATTTGAGGTTATCGATAATACATTACATATAAGACAAGTTAATTCTTAAATAATATATTCCATATATTATATATAACACGCGAATGACTCTGCGACTCTATCTCTCTACTCGTCTCGGCGATCCCTCATGTCTCTCCTTGCAATAAGCTATATTGCATACAGTGTTGTTTCGCCGATAATATTATTAGAATTCAAAACTCATTTACATTAAATAATTATTCTTATAATTTGATATATTTAAAATTTATTAACTTCCTTTATTAAGTTGAAAAATATTTTATAACGTTTCAATAAACAAATCGACTGCTATCCTTTCTCTTTGTCGCTCTTATATAAGGGTTAATGTGCTTCTAATCTATGTATAACGGATCGTTAGAACTTAACCATTAGGAAGTGAATCATAAAAACCAGTTTTAAAACAGCGACCTTATATAAATAATTACACATGCAAAATCATTTAGCAAAAATAAAAACCTCAATTTCTAATAATTTGAGATTAAAAAGATTTGTTCACTTCAATTGCGATAAGATTGATGTAGTGGCACTAAAGTTTTTACAAAAAATTGTATGCACTCAATTATATGTTATTTATTAAATTTAGTAACTGGTCTGTAGATTTAAAAGCCTCGATAACTCAACGGTAGGAAGTCCGTAAGGTCCTCGTTTCAATTCTGGGCTGAGCTAATATATGTATATATAAAGAAGAGTAAACTGGCCTGGATGATGTCTACTAATTATAAATAGTTAGTAGATATTCAGGCCAGAGTGAAGAGGTATAATTTTCACGAACGAAGTCGAGGGAAACAGCTAGTATTTTATAAAAAGGTTTATCTTTTAGGCCGGTCCCTATTCGACATTTATCTTCCATCGAAAGTAATTCAATGCCGTATACTCAAGTGTTGTTTTTTGTTAAAGCAGGAAGCGCCGCCGGTGTCGTACGCGGCCCACGTGGCGGGCGCGCTCGCCGGCCTCACCATAGGGCTGCTGGTGCTCAAGCACGCCCAGCAACGGCTATGGGAGAGACTGCTGTGGTGGGCGGCCTTGGGAGCTTACGCTGCCTGCACACTCTTCGCGGTACTATACAACGTGTTCAGTGCTCCAGTAGACGAACTACACTACCTGCCGCCCGACCCGCCGTACGCGTCCTTCGCGCAACACTCGCTGGACGCCGGCTTCTGATTATACCGCATCCACCGCTGCGCTTAGGCTTCGACCGCAAACCGCATGGATGATGGTGAAATTAAAGGTCATCACTCACTGAAACTGTCCGGTTCCGACACGTTTATACGTCTAGTTTAGGATTATCATCCACTGAAAGAACCCACTGAATCCACTGAATCTATAGAACGAACGATGTGAGTGAACTTCGTCCTTACATATGTGCGATCATACGTATTGATTATAACCTAAAATGCGATGCGATGTGAACGCACGAACTTCAATTAGACATCAATATGTTTGTTCGCACGTTCGCGCGAACTAAGTTCGCTCGCGCGCATTCGTTTTCTATTAGGGCTCGTTCTGTTATTAAAAGATTTTTCACCATGTAACATGTAACGTATTTTTATATTAACAGTATACATTAGACATTTTAAAGTAACACTATTAGAGAAACAGATATACTTTTAAGTAAACTGTATTTTCTTATTTTTAAATATTATAATACAGTTTAAAGGAAATATGTTAATACAATTAACATTTACAATCATTATTAACATTAACCTTAAACGATACATACGGAAATATGGAAAATAGTTCAAAGCTTTCATTAAAATCATTAAATATATTATTTGCAGAATTGAAACTGATGTGGTTACTGTGAGTGATGATCTTTACGCGCCAAAATTAAAAAAGAAAATGTCCAGTTAACGTTTAAAAGTTTCGTAAACGTTTTGGCGCGTAATCTGCTCTGACAAATATAGATTATAATAGTCAAATGAAATGTACGTTTTGTATCGCACAGATTACATATTTTTTGACGGAAAGTCCCGTATGTTTTGTTATCGACAAGTTTGTGTCTAAATTTGTCGTACTTCGCTGATTGTTCTGTCTAAGTATTTAAAAAAGGTATAAATAAAAAGGGTATATGATTAATACTGAGAAACATTCGGCCTTGGTGGCTTTTATAATATCTAGCTATTGTATTGCTTACCGTAGTTGCTATTATTAAAAAAAATACGTTATTGTATCAATGTTTCCGCTGTTATAGACTATTCTCTGTGCTATATAATACGCGAGATATACAAAATGGCCTGACATTACCATGCTTTAATATAGGTAATCGGTTGCTCGTAAGTCGAAGTCTATAGATATTCACGTGCTCGTGACCGACTCACAACACGCCTAGTCAATTTACCTTAGTGTGATACGCGATAAGTAGCATTATTTGGAGGAGGCCCCACAATCGTATGCCCGTTCAAGAAAGATTTTATTAATCTGTGTTGTTTACTCTTTGGTGACGTCCGTTAATAACGTCAGCAATTTCATTTTCCTCTTTGGTCCTTTATTGCGAGTGCCATTTACAGAGGTTTAATAGAGGATTTTTTTTTAATTTAATTTAAACCACTAAATATATTAATCATTAATAAATTATCTCTTCCCATACCTATTCCCTCTAATTTTAATCTCACTTTATTAACGGACGCCTCTCTGTCGTTTTGATGCCGTTGAAATGTTTCTCTGTTAATTCGCAGACGGCCTCCTCACGATACTTAATTGTTAAGTAGTCTTAATTGTATTGGATAGGTGAACTATTTTTGTACCTACTATCTGCGTCCGTAGTGATAGGTTGAAGGCGTTACCGCAAACACAACAAACGTTCCGTTAGGACTGATATCTCGACCAAATGCCGCGTCTAATTATTATTTTTAAGTTTTATACGCACGTGGTTGATTATTGAATTTTATGATACCGTGTATCGAAAGGCATTTCGTTGAGCGTCAGCATTGTTATGCCCAGCACACCAAAGATTAGAATAAAATGGCGTCCATACTTCAGTGATGGATTTTTTCTTCTATACCTACTTATTTTCGAACGTTCGAATTTCAAAATTCGATTGCCTCGTCGAGAGTAGGGTTTACTTCGAACGAATTGCTCACAATAACGAAGAGAACAGAATGCTCTATTTGGTTCCAATGAGTGTTTTGAACGCGCACGTTGTGCAATAATTGCTCAATCGCAACGTTTTTTTTAATCTGTAGTGATTATGCTCAAAGGTGAGTTTTTGTTTTGTGGGATCAATAATTGTTACGTTCACTACGGTGAGTGAAGTGAATTCGTCCACTTGTGTTAGTCCACATTTGTACCTCCTCGGTACGTCGCTTCGGTGTTTTAACAAAACGTGTTACTACTCACTAGTAAATAGTATATTATAATGTGCCTGATTCCTATTATTGTAAATTGATTGTATAATTTTTTAATATGAATCGAATAATGTCACAAACCGACTGATTTTTTTGTATAAATTATTGCAGAGTGTTTTCATTTAATTTATTTTAAATTTATTTTAAGCGTGAATCGAAATAATTATAATTATGTGATTATATGAAAAAGATAAGATTGAATATGATTAAAAGTGATTGATAAACTATTTTTGGGTTTGGAATTGTTTACCTGTATTTCCTTGTTTGAAAATATGTAGGGTCCGCTATATAATGAAGTAACTACGCGCGATTCAAGATGGCGATGATGTCAAAAGTGGAAAGATACACCAAAGCTTTTGTAGATGGCGCTGACGTGCTCCTTACAATATCTAATTCACGCTAGCGAAGTTCCTACATATGATCACTATATAAAATAGACCTCCAGGCGAACATTTTTCGGCGAGGCACGCCTGCCCCGGGCAACTCCACCCAGCCCGGACTGAAGATCTTCCTTTGAGGCAATTGACCATATATTTATCTTTGCTCTCGCCTAGTCAATCCTCGCCGACCACTTTCCATCTTGGTTTGCCTTTCCTCAAATGTTTTGACCACATTATAGATCTTTTATTATAGGATTATGATAGGAGTAAGGTATAGATAGAATTATTTATATCGCAATTGAAAGGAAAGAATTATATTTAAAAAAAACACAATTTTAAGCTAGAGTCATTTCATTTGCAAAAGTAAATTCACAGTATTCTAAGTCGTAACATAAGAAGACAATTTTAATAGTAGAGAAATAACTTTAGGCACGCTCCAAAACAGATTTTTCCTCAAAAGAATAGCGATAACCTTGTTTTTATACCGGAGCCAGACATAGTTCAAAGTGTTTGTACATTTTTAACCTTGAAGTCTACAAAACTATGAAGTTACACAAGTCCCCGGCCACAACACATGATCATTCAAATGAAGCTATGTCTGGCTCCGGCATTATACAATATTTTTAGACTACTTTAACACGAATATATAACTGGTGTATGTAGAATTAACTCTACCGTTAAGATTCTAAACAGTTTTTAATCTTTGGTAATATTTTTATGTGTATCTCTTAAAAGCTAAAATAGTCGGCTCTGTAGTCTATTATTTGTACTTGTTCAATAATTCAAGAAACATACAATTAAAACATTCATTACCTACTTTACGTAGACTTTTTATAAAAGCTACGTAAGTCTATAGCAACCCTGTTAAAGTTTGATTACTAGTATTTGAAAAAAACATATCTCATAACAAAATATTAAGCGTTGCGTTTATTTATATACTAATATTATTCCTAATATTTATTCCACTACTATTTTTGCTACTACCAGGCGCGGATCCACCGTGCTGGGCACGATGCATGCCCAACACCCTAATAGACTTGTGACCTCACACTTTCACGGTCTAGATCGAAATCTCGGTATGATTACATCCAATAATTTATTTACAAAAAATAATGTAGAGTGCATACAGTTTAAAAATGCACGCTTCTAAAAAAACCAATTCATCTCTATATGCAAAATAGTGTGTAGACTAAAACACGCAAGCTCATCAACATTAGCTCACAGTGCGTGGTTGAATTTAAGTTTACAATAAAAACGTTGCACACATACAAGCAAGCGTCGCAATTAATTAGCGAGGGGCGTGCGCTTTTAGACCGAAATATCTATAACAGTCATATATTTTATACACATAAACCATGTAGGAATGTACTGTATCGATCATAAGCAACTTCATACACAGATTCGCATTTGGGCGAAAATCGGCCATGATTGAGTGGCTTTGTCAACCCCCTTTTAAAAACTGGATCCGCGCCTGGCTAGTAGTTACTATAATTAATGTCGGTAACTATGGGCTATTTTAAAAGCTTTTATTTAACTTGCAACGTATGTTTGTTCGGGTGGGATCTTACAACTCAATTTTTGAGCAGATACCTTAAACCGGTTGAGCTTCAATTTTGCACACATATGTGTATCGAATGACAATGCAATATTATGATGATATGGAACTGCTTTTGCTGCTGGAAGGTGGCCATAGGAACTCCGTAATGAAACGATATAACCACATTGAGTTTGGGCTCGTTTGATTCGTCTTGACGAGTACTTTGTATATACGATTAAATAAAAGCTTTGTAAAAGGTATTTTTACTTAAAATTTATTAGAAACTCAAGGCTCATATCAACTGTTTTTTTATTAAAAAATATTGTTGAAAATCTGGTAGCCTTCCTTACGCCTTACATAGAAGTTTTAACGTACAACGTACCATAATACTGCTTTATGGAGGTAAAAGCCATGAATGTACATCTAAAAGTAAGTCCTGAACAACCCCACAGTGGCTCGAACCCACATCGGCGTTTGCCTTTTTTGTAGCTCTTTGCTGCACTCTGTGGCATAATCGTGAAGTCTAGAACATTCGTTATGGAGCCTTTCCTAAAAGGCAAAGGGTTTTTTTTTACTAAAACTGTTTATTTCAGTGAATTGTGCTGTTGCGTTGGGCCTTGACAGGGTCAAACATTGCGTTAGGCAAGGCCGGCATTTGAATCGATTGTTAAGTTAAGTAGCTGTTTCCGCAGTCGGTTTATAAATGGGTAATCCATTCTAATACTGGTGTTTAAAGATACGACCTACTCCGTGTTTCGCAAGGCGCGTAACACAGTGGCTCCTGATTAATGTCACTTTGTAATATTAGTTCTGAGATTTTTGAGGTGTCGGGGATGACGTCAGACGGCAATCGGTCACCTTAACTCGCCATACAGCCACTTC
>JANCMC010000015.1:2294327-2305859 GCA_024363005.1 Charaxes varanes
TTTATAGTGATCACTAACACTCACCTTCACTGCCAGTGTTCCCTCCCCTGCCTAGCCAAACCTGGTATGATCCTACTGGTGCGGCTTTAGATGTTCTTTCTAGTAATGAACTTATGATAATTCTTGACAAGTCAAGGTCTTTTAGTAGGTTGTGTAGGGATTTTGCTGGTATAGCCCTTGCTCCTACCTCTACCGCGTATAAGCTGGTTTTATAACCGTATATGTAAAAAAAAACCGGAAGTTTCGATTTTTCTGATGAGAAGTATATTATATTTGCATCACCAATAATAAAATATATTTGTATTTATATGCATGCACAAGAAGTAACCTAATTTTCAAAAAACTTTAAAAAGGGGAAAATTCTATTTTATGTTTGTTACCACAGAACTATTGACTGTTGAACTGATTTTGCTGATTCTTTATTTGTAGGCTGTTTACTTCCAGTGTGGTCACATTTCAATTTGGCCCATTTTTGCCAAATTTAAAGTTTTTTTTTTCTAAAAATTTTATAAATACATTGTTTTACAAATTTTAATATATGAACATCATTTACAATAATCTTCTGTGAGATATAGGTACCTTTCATGGTTAATTTTTGTATAATACAAATTATTATTTTTTTGCTTTCACCAGACTAAGGTAAAATATATAAAGAAAACAACACAAACATTGAAGGACCAGTATGACAGTGATATCCCTGATTCAGCAGAGAAAATGTGTAAACTCACTGGTGTTGGGCCAAAGATGGCTCACATTTGTATGAAAGTTGCCTGGAATAAAGTAACTGGGATTGGTGAGTCACTTATCTAGACATATAAACTTGAACTTCAAAAATTATTATTTTTTGCATATGATTTATATATAATTATATTTTTAATTTAATTTTGCATATGATATATATGTGAAAATAAATAATTTGCTCATAGATTATATATTTTGTATTGCAGGAGTAGATACACATGTTCACAGGATAAGTAACAGAATAGGTTGGGTCAAAAAGCCCACAAATACCCCAGAGGACACTAGAAAGGCACTAGAAACATGGTTACCATATGAATTATGGAGTGAAGTTAATCATTTAATGGTAGGATTTGGACAGACAATATGTTTACCTGTAGGACCTATGTGTCACGAATGTTTAAATAAGGACATATGTCCTTCTAGTGGTAAAGGAAGAAAGTCACCTAACAAACCTTTAAAAAAAGTAGCAGATATCAAAATTAAAAAAGTGGACGAAGAAAACCAAGAATTAAGCTCAAAATTACAAATAGATGAAATAATTGATCAAAAGGTTAAAATTGAGAATACAGAAGATACAAGCCCCAAAGTTTTAATTGATAAAATGTTACAAAAAGACACTATTAATTTGGACATTCAAACAACTGGTGTGGAAAGTGAAAAGAAGCCAGAAAAACTTATTTTAGGAGTCAAAAGGAAGTCTCCCAGGGTGGCTAATAAAATTAAACCTACCTTAAAAACCTCTAAAAGTTGAAAAATAGTTGTAGGATGAGGAAAATATTATTATTAATTAATAATGTTAAGAGTACGATTTTAAATAAAATTGTCTTAATCATGTTTATAAAACTTTCATTATTTAAATGTATTTTTTTTTATTATAACTATCTATTTTTAAGACTTCTTTCTGTGATTCTTTTTCTTCGATTTTTCCTTCTTTAAATCAGTCTTGGCTTTCTTTTTGTGAGATTTCCTGTTCTTTATTCTTTCTAATTTTGATTTCATTTGAAAAACTTTACTTTTCTGTAATTTCTTAGTTGCCTGTTTCTTTAATAATTTTTTTACTTCCTTTTTTGATTTCATTTTATCATCATCCTCAGATTGATTCTCTTCACCTTCAATATCTTCTTCTTGTTCTTGAGTACTCATTCCTGGAATATCTTCATCAGAATTTTTTATTGCTTTAAGTTTCTTTTTTTCTATAACTTCTTTGGGTCTGTTCAATCCAATAACTATATCTTTTTTTTGGAGGGTTTCTGATGAAAGTTCTACAATTTTGACATTAACATCTTCATCTTCATATTCTTCTTGAAGCAACTGTTCTATATCAGGTATCGGGCGACTTGATACTACAAGCTTTTTGTAAGACTCCTTATTCTAAAAAACATCAACAATATATTTCAGTACTAATAATCCAGTAATATGTCTATTAACAGCAATTAATACATAATTCTTTAGACCATCTTACAAACATCTTACCATAATTATACTAGCTTTATAGCCACTATTTATAAAATTTGATGATTGGTTCGCTTTTCCCGTTTGCAGTTATATTTTCACTAAGGAATTATGATTTCTTCTTAATCTACGTTTATACTTATACAATACTATACCTCTTGTTTTATACGACGTTTTTCTTCTTTTAACATTCGTTGCAGTTCATCTTGTGCCTTCTTTTTTCTTTCTAGTTTTCTTTTACGGAAACCACATAGAAAATCTCTGTAACAACAATTTTGTACTGTATATATTCTTCTTTTAATTATTTAACGGCAGATGTTTACCATACGCACTTTCGCTTTGCCTCGTCAAAAACTAAACTTATTTTATGCTTTTTTTCACGTCCCACGTTGCGTTTCCCCATAGCAAAAGTTAGTTAGTTATTTGACCTTCTAAATAGCTTATGTTCCATTCATTATTATTTTGTCAATTCAATAGTACTTTATTAATAATGAAATGTTAAACATAACCTATAAACGGAAATTTGTCAGACTCAAAGAAGAAATAATTAGAACCACAGATTATGATAACATAAATTATGCACTATAAGTTTCTCTGTGGCTAGGAAATCGGGATCGATAATTATAGAGATTAAGCGCAGAAGTTATCAGTTTAAAATAATCTAATTGAAATCAGAAATAATTTTGAAAATGGTAATGGAAATTAGTGGATTTGTATGATTTAATTCATTTACATACATAAAACCTGTATACAATTGATATTGAGGAAAATAGTAAATAGTACCATCGTACAAAATTGAACTACCTACCTGTACTGTAGTGTACTTTTTATTATTATTAAACTTTATAGCTAAGTTAATATACCTTGTCGATTTAATTCATAAATAAATAATGTAGAGAGCAAGAATCAATGTTATAATGATAGAGATTGATCAAAATAGTACCTAAAGAGCCCTTAGGATATAATAAACACTTCCTCCGAGTGGGTTAAAAATTTTATAGTAATAAGTATATGCTTTAAGAATAAATCAAAATACCTTACTATATTTACATTTGTACATCGCCATAATTTAACTCAATTTTGTCAATTTATTTACCGAAGCATAAGTAGATAGATTTTTTATATCAAGCGTTATTAGGCATACGTTCACAATATTAATATTAATATAAATTTAGAACCGACAAATATCCTCCGCATATCCGTAGGATAATTTTGGCATTTTATCAAGAATTTGAAATGAGATCAGTGATTGGCGCAAACATACAATCAATTTTTTTTAAGAGTTTATTTTCCTCCAATCAGCGAGCAAGTGCACAATAAAGACGGACTCATCAGCAGCATGGCTGTCAGTATATATTTGAAGCTTGGACGATGCGCTTCCTCTCGGCACGTTGGTTTTTTTTGTTTGTGCATTTTGACGAAAATGTTATCGTGTGTGAACTTGGGTGTTTTAAAATATGGAAAGATTTGGGTGCTGTGACGTGATATGTGACTTATTACGCAAGGTACCTAATTAGTTATATATCCGTCTTATTCTTTTAAACCGTGCAAAGTATAGAATTTAAGTAGGATTTGAATGAACTAAAAATATTTAAAGAGTATAAAATGAAATAAATTATTGCTATTTGTCAATTATAGTATTGTATGTTTCAAGATATAATGTATTACGAATTTTCCTCTCGTGTATTATCAATTGCTGCATATGAAATAATATTTTTGGTAATCAATACTAATGTCTTACAACCATATGTTAACATGCGTGAGCGGCTCACGTTACACATACCGTTATATACTAATCTATTAAATTTTGATCTCTCTGATAATTTGATGTTCGTTAATATATATCTATACATTACACATAAATTCGCATACGCAATTATGATTTGAAACATGGGCTTCAACGAAAGGCAATTATTGATTAATAGCTATGAAGCCTGCGCTTCTCAATGGTTTGCAAAAATCGTCTTATTGTTATGATTGCTTTGTGTCTCCCTGTGTAGATTTATAGTGCATACCTTTCAGATGCGATTTTGACGAAAATGTAATAATTGTGTTTTTGGATTATACATACTTAATATATTTAGACTATGTTGATATTTAGCTCTCCACACCCATTGGAAAGCAAATCGTTTGTAAAAATGCAACAGGTACTGTACTTTTATTGAAATTTATTCAATCATATATTAATTACAATATATTGGTAACTTATTACAGCTATGTAGGGTGAGTAAGTAGATGATTAATGATGTTTATTTGAAGGTATTATTTTATACAAAAATGTAATTCTGGAATATTAAATTTTTAAAATAACTTCACATTAATAATGATGCATTGTTGTTTTTAAACTAGTTATTATGATGTTATGCCTTTTTATCGTATTTACTAACCTTATGTTTATGTTTTCATTAAAGAGTCTTTCAAGAAGATCTAGACAGAATTGATATGTTTTCAGTATTATCACTATCCAAAATATGTTATTTCAGAAACATCATAAATTTTACATTTATTATGTGATCACAATACCATTGTCATTGAAAAAAAAAGACATTGCTTCCAATAATAACACAAACACAAAAAAGAGATGTACACATAACAAAAAACACATGCTTAAGACATCTAAGTTTAAACTTAGCTCTCAAAAATATTACTAGTTAGTAATAATTTATATAAAATTGATGATTTATATGAAACAGATGTCCATGGGTGTCGGTAGGCACTAAGGTGCCAGCTGCCTGTTTGTTTGCCCCTTGTACCATAAAAAAAATAAAAACATACATGAAAATTTGTTTTTGGTGGGATATTACACATTGATCAATTACACCTTACATTTGCCAGTCAAGCCCTCTAGCTGCATTCATCGAAAGCAATTGCTTTAGGATGCTATTGGATGTGTGGGTCTTCAGACACTGACTAAGCCAATTTTGGTCTTAGTTTTGTATTATGTTTCTCAACATCAATACAGAGTTTATCTTATGATGATGCTCTAGTTTGGGGTTCAAATGAGTCTTGAGTGCAAGATAAAATTTGTTATCTATATATTGACAAAACTGGTGCAAGTGTGATTTGTGGAACTTTTATATCAAATATTCAGTATTGGGCTATTGTTGCACCCTCTAATATCAACAATTTAATAGGAAAAGATTTAGGAGTTATAGAAAAATATAATATAGTATTATGATTATAATTATCTATAATAAATATAAAATATTATAATAAAGAAGTCTATTTGGGTGTTTACTTAAGTTGGAAAAAAATCCCTTTTTGAATGTTATATATTTTGAGACACATTTAGCGATGATGAAGGAACCATAGCAGTACTTGTGACCCAGGTGTAGGTTTGAGAGCGCTCTTTCTGGTGGGCATTAACACTCACCTTCACTATCAGTGCTCCCTCCCCTGCCTAGCCAAATCTGGTATCATGCTACTAGCGCTGCTTTCGATGCCTTTTCTAATAAGGACTCAAAGTAACTTCTTATGCACTATAAAAATATTGCATAATTTCTCTAAAACCTTACCAAAACTGGATGGTTCCTTTTTCGTTGCATTTGTTGTTGTCAGGACGAAGTTTGTATGATTAACACATTTTTGTCAATCTGTTTGTTGTTCCAGTATTTTGTGAAGCTCTCAGATCAATTTTAACAGTACTTTCACTAGTAGGTTTTACAGTGAATAAAATAGGCTACTTTGCTTTCAAGAATATAATGAAGGGTTACGCACAAAAATATTAAAACTCAAAATATAGCAAAATCAGTGACTTCACACAGGTGAAGTCGCAGGCTACAGCTAGCCTGAACTGTATATTAAATCAGTGTAATGTTATTTTGAAATATAATGGTTATTCTTAAAAATGTTAAGTAATATAAAATTGTCTATATTGTAATTAGTAATTAATGTAATAATATTCTGAATGGTCTTTGATATTTATTACCCTAGTGCAATTAGCAAGTTTATGTGCATCATAGCATTTTTAAATTAATAATTTTGTCTTTTATTCTATAACATCATTGGACATATGCCAGCGTATGATGAGATAATATGTTTATTGCCCTCAATGTGACCACATTTTAAGAATAGGTTATCAACATCTGTGTCATCTATCAAGATTAAAATGTTTTCATTTAAGTTTTGACATACTCTGAGATTTTTTTACGTGATATGCAGTTTGGTATTATTCACAACGAAATATATATAATATATTTTTATATTACAATGATCAATAATGATAATAGTACATATGAAGGCTCATCAGAAACGCTCATCAATCATAGTGTTTTGGTTTGTTTGTCATCTTCCTGGTCTAGTCCCAAGGTCAGCTTAGATTACAGACGCCTGACGTCATCCCCGGAATCCCCTGATCTCTAAAATCTCACATATAATATCACTCAGTTACATTAATCGTGATTTACATGCCTGCTGTAACATGGCGGAGGCCGGATAATTGAAAATCTGTGTTAAAATGGGTCACCCATCTTTCACCAGGCCGCGGGAAAGGCTACTTAGCTAGCGATCAACTCAAATGCCCGCGACTGATTAAACTACAACCTCCTCTATACATAATTGGCATAATTATATAAAATCACACTTTTTTTCAGGTGGATGTATAAAAAGTCGTGATTGCAAACAACAAAATGACGTCACGGTAAGTGCAGTGCATTTTTGTATTTATGTTTTTTATGATCGGCATTTAATTAAAATGTATTTATTCAAAATAATAATTGGAATGTTTAAATATATATATTAAAATGATTAAGGCTCTTAAAGGATTGATTTGGCTCAACGTCCTTGTGAGTTACGGTAAATCTTGCAAGATAAAGTTTTAATTAAACGATGCTATTTTAAGATTTGACTTCCGATGGAAGACATCTTAAAAGCACGATTATTCGTAGGGCGTATTATACAATTAAAGATAAAACTTCCTCGAGTTGAGTCGCTTCAGCGTTCTACTTTATATATTCAACATGGAAATGTATTTAGCTAATTATTTGTAAGAATTTTTTTTTTTAAAGAGTGGCTAACGAGTTTCTTTCTGATTATTTATAAATTTATAAACGTACATAACAGTCAAAATTGTTATAATTATAGATATATGCCACTAACCAATACATATATGTATATACATTTAGACAAAGTGTGACGTGCTTTTAAAAACAAAATTGCTTATAAAAACAAAAACAAAATAAACTTCTTACTATTCAAATCAATACAATTTTAAATGGGCAATATTGATAATGATGAAATGAGAAATTAATTTTAGGTCAAGAATATTGAGATTTCTTATGAGTTAGAAACAATACACTAATACAATTTGTTCTCGACTTTTCCGATTAGTACCTAACTTATAAAATATTTGACGATTTTAAAAGAGCTTTTAAAAGTCTACCCTAAAAAATGTCTTTTGATTTGATTTTATTTAAACGTTAGAGAAAGGCAAACTGAAATCCATAAGATACTCCGAACTCAACCTTTATGGGCCTTTGTAGCAACTGTGTAGCAAAAGTGGACTTGAATATTGGGCTTTTATGGTATTGTTACTGGTACTAGCAATAGGCATGACGTCTGTAATCAGAATTAATTTGAATTATGTATTTAACTGACAAAATAAGAAACATAAAGCATAATAAACGTATTTATTTTTATATTGCGAGCGAGATTAATAGGGATTAACAAAACAGGGAAACTAAAAATATAGCAATCCGTCATGATAGCTAAACACCCAGCAGAGCCTTTGACGTTGTCGTATATTATAAGTGCGTTCCTATAAACGATATCAATGTTTTAAAGTGCTCATTCAGTTATTTGACGACTGCGATCGTTAAAGGTCGCGGCGAAAATGTCGAGATGACGCGTAGTGGAAAGCACTGTTCACATAAAGTGACGTCATGACAACTTCGAGTGTTTTGTAGTGAATTTGAATCCATAATTTATCATGTTTTCTTTGCTATAAAAACTTTAATTTCTACAGAAATATATTTTTTTTGCAATTGTAGATGCTTGAGAACATTATATCACTATTTAAAAAAAATGCCGTCATATCTATACAACTGGCGGTAATCTTACGAACGACGCATAAATGATATATTCACTTTTACCCACGGCGACCGTATTTTGTTATTCAAATCATACTGCGATGTTATGCTAACCCGAGACTACAAAAAATCGTCCATACATCGGTCACCTCTTCAGTGACATCAATCCTATACCTATACTTATAAATGAAATTGATAGAATGAAGTTGATGTAACGTTGAAGTTAAATTAATTTACTAAATGCAAATATTCTTATTATTATTAAAAATATGTGACCTTCTTATAACAAAAATCAAAATTTTCCAATTCAAATTATTAAAGCCCGTATCAATATTTTTTTCATTTATTTTTAAACTAGAGTAACACTAATTGAGATTTAAGTAAGTTTTTTTTCATGCCTGTTTCTATCAATTATTTAAATCAATTTATAAATTGAAGCGTTAAGTCGTCAATTTCAGGTACATTTACTTTACGAGTTAAACGTTTTGTTATTGTTACATGTGAAGTTTTATGCCAATTAAATTATGATTTATGAAGTAATGCCATTGTTACTAATAATAGCCATTTCTTAATATATAATATCCAATAATGAAATCAAGTTATTCAGTACCTAAAATTATTAAAACAAATGACGATGCAAAATTCGATTGTATGCATATTTATGAGTCTCGTTCTGGTATCTGCTACTATTACCTAAAGCTACAATTTTCGGAATATACTTAATAAATTAATTAGTAGCTATTTGGAAATTAGGAAAAGCCTTTACATGAAAAAAATCTATATATATATAAAAACCAATCATTATTGGTTAGTGTAGCTAAAACTTGAAAACCGCTGGGCCGCTTAAAATTCTGTTTGTTTTATTTGATACCCGTTATTTCAGGGAAGGTTTAAAAGAAAAGAAAAGTCGAAAGAGTATTTAAAAATGCCTAAAAAATTTAGATTTGTTAAAATGGATGACAGTCATACTAGACCTATTGACTGACGTGCCATGTAAAATTATTATTTCATAAAACATACATATAGTGTCACGTTTTAAGGAAAGGCCATAAAGGAGATTGGTTGGTTGGCCAAAAAGAAACGCTTAAATTCGGGCAAGGCAAACTCTGTTGAGTCAGCTAGTTATGGAATGATGATGAAGCCAATATACGAACTGATACTATCTAGGAAATAGGAATCTTCGACAAAAGTGCATATTCACTTCTCAAAACTCTTAACTTATTTTTGATTGCAACACACGCAATAATTGTCTCACAAAATCTAACGCTGTGTTTTGTCGATTTCTGCAATTTAATCATTTTTCTGCCTAGTAACCTATCGCAATAATATGAGAATTACACGGGTTGCATTGAGAGCATTTTAATTTAGTTGTATAATCGATGGATATATAACGCCTTAGCTACAAATAAGGCTATAGCATAAAATAAGGTGAAATTTTAATGCGTTCAATTTTTTGTCCATAATTCTTCTGCCATAAATAAGGAAGTCTTTATAAAGTTAGCTATCTGCGTCTGATAAATTCATCAAAATTTGTTTTGCTGTTTCGAAGAATACCCGTAAAATAAAAGAGACAGGCAAAAAGTGTTCGTTTTTATGTTATAAATACCATGGATAAAAGTTCGAGTCCACATTAAACCCCCCTTAATCCGGTCCTATCGCAAAATCCGTCCTTACCGAACGTCTACTGACTAATAACTCTTTGCCGAATTTCCTCTTTGTATGTCCCGCAATTTTCGAGATTCCGTGTTAGGTGGCCTTTCGCTTTTATACATATATATAGATTACGTAAGCCGCCGCACCGTCTCGTGACGACAGAGTTTATTTTATACGGAGTCATGTCCCAAGATGCTGTTTATTGCTGAATATATGTCGCTGAAACATGTTAAAAGTTTTTAATATACCTACCTAACCAATTCACGCCCCGCACGACGTGTAATTTATTGTTTTGGGTGTTTATTCACCAGTGGGTTGTTGCTAATGTATAATTCATTATAATACGTTTATCTTTTTTATAAACGAGAGAATGTTTGTCTACAAATGGGCTTACAAACAGTCTCGCTGTCACGTAGATTTATGATCTGGTTGGATATACACTAGCCATGCCCGCGACTTTGCTAAAATTGGGTAAAAAGAAAAATGATTTAGTTTTAGCGATATGCCTATAGCCTTACTCGAGATATGGGCTATCTAACACTGTAAGAATTTTTCAAATCGAACCAGTAGTTCCTGAGATTAGCGCGTTCAAGCAAATAAACAAACAAACTCTTCAGCTTTATATATTTGTATAGATTGATGAATGCTAGTGTTTTAAGCTTGATTCATGTAGGAATGCAAATCGTTCTTATTTATGTCTGATTTATATAAGGGTCTTAAATCCATTTAAGATTATGCCAGACTCATCCAATAAAACATATACTTCCTTCATAACATATTATAAGTTGTAGCGCGAGCACCTAAGGAGTTTCCGAACGGTGCCGGCTCCGGATTGGGCGAACGACTTTTCCCCCCGACCCTGACAAAAGAGTTTTAAGACCGCCATTACGTCTGATAGAAGTCATCTAGCTACTATTAGTTAGAAGGCTAGCCACTTGTAATTGGAGTCTAACAATTTTGTTGTCCATTATAATAACGTCTTTGAATTTGTGCGTGTCTTTAACTAACCTCCAACTACACTAGCTTTCCTGCTATAAAGTACATATGTCTTATTATAACACATCTTTTATGTCATCAAAATTAAGATTTTTGTATGATATTTCTGTTAGTTTAATCTTGAGTAGAATAAGTCATGGTTAGCGCCGTTTATTAATAGTTTTTCGAGCTATGTGACCTGCCAATTGCCACTTCAACTTTCTAAGTCTTGGAGCAATGTCAGTTGGCTTTATTTATATCCTGAATTCAGATCTAATCACGCAATGATATTTAATTGTTAAATTTATTTGCTTTGATTAATTAATAACTGACATCTGTTTATCAATCAACAATAATTAATTATTAATTCCGTCCCTACGTATTGAACTATTAATGTTTGATTAGAGCCAAATGAAAACTATGCATTATTGTGTCGCGTATTCGACACTATTTTAGCTGAAATTAAAATGAAATAAAATGTTTTTATATTACTTAACTGTTTCCCAGACGCACAAATGCCTCTATTCTCTCTCAACTCTCTGTCAAAACTCGGTTGTCCACTTTATGTCGCCAACGCGTACTAACATATTTTGGGCATATCATGCGAAGAGGTAACGAAAACTTGGAGAAGTCCTTCCAAAACTCGGAAGAGTTTGTGTTAGAATGGGTCATCCATCGTCAATAT
>JANCMC010000016.1:1884-18087 GCA_024363005.1 Charaxes varanes
CTCGAGTGCAGTAATTACTCACTTTAAGCAAGGTGCGTAATCTACTTTTCTTTCAACTACCAATATACCTCAGTACCATTATAAAATATATCTTCTCAAAAAAGAACTCAAGTTAAGAAAAACTAAGTATAATTCATTTTCTTCTCAAGGAATTAAAACTAAATGAATACATATAGTTATAGACCACAATGATGATGATGTCACTTTTTGAACTTCTCACTGAAATATGTAAAAAAAACACCTTTGGACAGTGATTTTACAAGTTATTCTGCTTCTCGACTTATTAATTTTCTTATAAGATTTTAAATGTCTCTCTTCGGTAGTAGGTTATTAATAATTTCATTTGCAGCTGTTTATATATTTTCTGGCGTTGAATCCAAAACTATTTCCATTTTTTAAACTTTTCTTTGCTACTTAGATAGTACTAAAGTTTTATAATGATATAGAATGCGCGCCGTTTGTTTTTTTTTATGTTTCTGTTCGGTCGATTTTTATTTTAAATTAGTATCGTTTTGGTACAAAACATAAAGTTTATACATGGAGACTATAATATGGAGTAACATCTCTTATGGAAGAAAAGTTGAAAATGTGTCCAGCCGTATACAATAAATAATAGTACAATGAATGTAGCAATAGTACAAGAATTGACCAATAGAAACCTTTAAAATTCACTCTAATGCTGATGTGGCGCCCCCCTTATTTACGCATTTCGACAGACTTTTTTAATATTTTTCTTTTTATTATAATGTCTCTTTATTATGATCTCATATGAAACTTAATGAGAGACATTAAATCTTCTCTGTGGTAAATTTATAGGAAAATAAAAAACAATGCCGTTATGAAATTTCATACAACATTACAGCACTACTTTTGTTCTAAGCAGAAAAGACGTTCTTTCTTATCGGTTATATAGTGAGTAATGTTAACATTACAGCGTAGTCGCAGGAAAAGTGTATTGATATTTTATAGCCAATCTACTTTTAAAGAGTATTTAATTAAAAAAATAAAAAGATCGGATTAATATGACGAAGAAGTCAAGTTAGCCACTACAATAGTACATTTTTTTCCAGGGCTTTGAAAGAAGAAGCTAAGCGTGAAGCGGAAAGAAAAGCTCAGGTTAATTAAATACTTTATTTTTTATTAGTGTAAATAGCATAGATCAGTTACATTACAGTAACGCACTTTTATAGGAAGAACGTGAAGCCGCAGATAAAAAGAAACAAGAAGAAGAAGCGCGTAAAATTGAGGAAGCTAGGCGCAAAGCAGAGGAAGAAGCGAAAAAGGCCGAAGAGGCCAAGACAGCTGCAGAAGAGGCTGCAAAAAAAGCGGAAGAGGAACGCAAAGCTGAGGAAGTAAGATTAGCTGAAGAAGCTCGCAAGGCTGAAGAAACTAGACTTGCAGAAGAAGCTCGTTTAGCTGAAGAAGCACGGCTGGCTGAAGAGGCAAGGTTGGCAGAAGAAGCCAGATTAGCTGAAGAAGCCAGACTAGCTGAGGAAGCTAAGATAGCCGAAGAGGCTAGGATAGCCGAAGAAGCTAAATTAGCTGAAGAAGCTAGACTTGCCGAAGAAGCGAGAATCGCTGAAGAGACTAGATTAGCTGAGGAGGCGCGACTAGAAGAAGAGAGATTGGCAGAACAAAGAAGGCAAGAAGAGTTAGCCAAGCTAGAAGAATTAGAGCGTCAAGCTCAAGAAGAACGTGAAGCTGAACTTGCAAGACAGGTAATTAAACATTCCTGATCAACACATTTAGCATATAGTCATGGACATGTGGGTACGTAACGGGCATAAGTATTACCAAACTACATTACATAACATAACAATATGTAAATACTATTAGACGTGAATTTATTCATTATGATATAGGTCCTCTACTAACAAAATAGTTCTAATTGAATTTAAATATTTGAACAAATGAAACTTTATCTATATGTGGTACCAAATTAATAAAAATAAGCAACTACACAAACTAAGCATGTAATCATTAAGATGCAGTCTCGAATTAATTCTTATCTTCATTGACGTTACTCGATCAGGCCGCTGAACTAGCGGAGATCGCGAGACAAGAATCGGAATTGGCAGCTGCCCGCTTAGAAGAGCTGTCTCGGAGTGGTTCTGCTGCTGACAATGTCGCGGAGGTCGAAGCGAGGTGTGTATAAATAGTATAAAATGACATAAATTCGTTATTTATATTTAGTACTATTTAAACTGGGATTGACAGTTCTTACTTTGCCCGGATTAATATAAAATTTAATTCATGTAGATATAATATATAAAAGCGAAAGTTGACCTAGTACGAAATCTAGAAAACTGCGGGTCATACATATATGCAATTCGACAGGGAGGCAGTTTTTAGTTAAAAGACGCTGCATGAACGGATTTTGCGATAGGACCGGATTAAGATGCCCTAAGAGGGCTCAAAACTTTTATCTGTCTTTTAAACGGTAGGTACTTATAAGGAAAAAAAAAACACTTTTGGCCTATCTGTTTTATTTCACGGGTATTCTTTCGCCGGAGCCAGACATGACTTCATTTGAATGTTCATTTCAATGATCATGTACTGTGGTCGGGGACGTTGTGTAGCTTCTCAAAGTTTTGTAGTACTTTGCGGTCTTCAAGGACAAAAATGTACAAACACTGAGCTATGTATGGCTCCGGCATTAGAAACGGCAAAACTACGTACAGTTGTTGTGTCTCTTACGAACTTTTTTCTCTAATGTATGTAGTATGTTGCTATCATTTTTAAAACATACGTGATTGCGTAACTTCGTCACTTTTAATCTTAAGGCAAGAGAAAGCCTCGAAAAGTTGTAACCAAAGACTACGTTGTAACAACGAATTCACATTCCCATCCTTACTAATATTATAAATGTGAAAGTAACTCTGTCTGTTACGTTTACACGCTTAAACCGCTGAACCAATTTCGATATAGAGATAGCTTGGGCCTTGGGAATAAACATAGGGTGCTTTTGTCGCTAAAATGTAATTTGAAAGGGGGGGAATAGGGACAGAGTTTGCATGAATTTCCGCCATTTTTGAAGCTACGAACATGAAACTTTATTCTTTTGCTACTGATTAAAAATGAGTAAATATCTGCTGAAGTGTTTGTACAAATTGTACTCCGAAGGAGGTGAAATGGAGGTTCAAAGATTATATGAAAGATTATGGAGGTCCTTGAAATTTCAGAAAGGTCGTTAGTAGGTGTACGCTTATACATGTAACCAATGATATTTTTCAACAATTTCACTCGATTGTACGAGGATGAAGTCGGATGTAACAGCTAGTTTATTTAACATCATTGGGTAAATTAAAAATTGTTTATTCGAATATAAGGATAGAATAAAAAAATATTGAATTTAATAATGCCATTTATCTATCTATAAGCCTTTAATCGCTCACGGCTGGGTATAGACGTCCTTTTGTTTCTACCACTCTCCCCTATCTCTCGCAACCCGCATCCTGCTACTTTCCGCCACTCTTCTGATGTCGTCAACTCATCGTGCAACGTTTCGATCTGGATGTCTCCAACGCAATCCAAGCCACCGCTCGGTAGCCATATGTCCCCGCTTAAATCGACCACCCTGATCCCGACGTCCTTGCCAAAACATAATTCGTATAATAGCGGTTTAAAATTAGGTGAGAGTAAAACACTTCCAAAACGCTTCGCATTATGAGGCGTGCAATTAAATATCATCCAAATGTTACAGTAACGCAACAGCAGATGAACCCATTGTAGAAGAACCAGAGAGTCCGGTTCTAGCTCCAGAAGAGCCAACGCCATCACAAGATGTCGTCGAAGTAAGTGAAGACGAAAAAGCCGAACCTGACGTCACAGATGAAGAATAATGACTCAGCCGACGACGATCACCTAAATATTTATTTTAATAACATAATACACTTCACTACTGCAGACGACTTTATGCGCCAGGCCTGATTGATTTGATCAGTAGTCTTTCATATAGTATTAATGATTTATACTACTACAGGCAGTCTCGAAATAAATGAAACATAGTGTGTAAGAGTAAGCTATATATTACATTGCATTTTAAATTTTAATATTGGTAGTAAACATTTTTTGACTACTCACCATTCACAATTTTCTTTGAAGATTTGAACTGCAGGTAAAAAGTGTGACTTTCACTTGCGTAATATAATTACGTGATCACGAGAGAATTGCCTCAGACTTTTGAAAAGAACTACCATTGATTTAACATGTTATGTTTACAAGTGTTTTATAATGTTATACCTTGTTAATTTTAACAATAAAAGACATATTAACTAATATAAATATTTTATTTACTCTTAATAGGTACTGCTTAAAATTATCTTTCACTGTTGTTTATTTTTTATCTTAAACATATAAATACGTAGTAATGTCTTCACAAACCCAAAAGCAAAGTATTTTGGTAAAAAAATATATACACTAATTTGTAATTGTAATCTTAATACTGCTATTGCATAGCAAAAGTGGTTTAACTCCTATAAAACAAATTATAGTTGGAAACTGTAAATTTACACTATTTTTATTAGTCCTTACATTATAAAAGTAACTTTGTCTGTTACATTTTCACGCCTAAGCCAGAGAACCAATTTTGATGAGTTTCAGTATAGAGATTGGACCTTGGGGATGAACATAGGCTATTTTTGCAGCTGAATGGGTTGTAATAGGTTGACAGTTCATTTCATACAAACTTTTAAACCCCTTTAGTCAGTAAGTTTTGAAGCTAAAAAGATGAAAATTTCTTTTTCTAATTTATCATAGTTTGAAAGTTACTGAGCCTCGTAAGTCACCTATCACGAAATATCGAAAACCGTCATACATAAAAGGATTAAATTTTGCAGAGATAAAGTTTATGTTCACTAAGAAATTATTTTCGACAGTGTTAAGGAGGTCTAAGGGTTCTCACAAATTTATATGAAAGTACTTAATTTTTGGTACATACTTGAAATTTGATAGAAGTCGTAATACATTGCTAAAAATAGAAGTATTAAAATTTAGAAAAATTACACCTCATTTTACGCAGACAAAGTCACAGGTAACTAGTTTGTTATAAGTCCATTTTAACAATTTTTTCTGTGGCTGATGCAACTTCTTCTACTGTCACTTTTGTTTTCTTTGAGTTCTGAGGATGTGAGACTCTTGGTTTCTTCATCTCTTCAGTAGATTTTGGGCTATTTTTTATATCTGCAAGTTGCTTGTCAATTTCTGAAATTTTTTGTTTCATCTGCAACACAAAAAGATTGTAAGACTTATTGTTACTGGGGATTCCCATCTAGTCTGAAAAATACTAGTCATTATCCCCTCTTTTACTCATATATTACAAAGCAATGTTTATGGCATTAAATAACTATAAATTTTTCCTGTATAATGTGAAAAATAAAATGGAAAGCAATTTTGAATCCTAAATATTAAATTTTTATTTATTAAGATGATTTTGCAGTTTGGTTACTTTTCCTTAAAAAGCACATTTTATTTTTCTTCTTTAGTTGTTGTTTGCACTCTAATGAGCGATATTTCGTAGGGGGAAGCCCCATAGGTTTTTTTTGTTCTTAACACAGAAATGCATGTATATGTGTGTATAATGTTAACATTAACGTTGAAATATTCTAAAATACCCTATTGTAGCATTCATAACTTGAAAGCTTTATAATATAAAAAGACAGTCCCCCCAGAATATCACTCATTAAAATACAAACAACACCTTAGAGAAGAAAAAAAATGCATTTTTGGGAAAAGTAACCAAAGTGCCCAAACTGCATAATTCCTGTGGATAGTAGTCACCCAGCCAAGATAATCTAAGCAAGTACTTTTCTACATGTCAAATTTTCTAATTTTAGGTTATAAGCCATCACCTACATTGCAAAATTAGTACATTTACGTAAGAAAAATCGAAAATTGCAACTTAAAACTCCTGAAAATTACATAAAAATAACAAAACTGAAGTGAAAACTTAAAAGTATAAGTTTTCACCTCAAATTAACTAAGTCTCAACTCAGTGTATAATATTGTACAATTAAGCCGGTGTATTTGTTGTTGCCAGAAAAAATGAAAAATATTTGACTTACATTTTTTAAACCCAAGTTAACTTTTTTCGCCTTAGCTTTCTTCAAGCTCTTAGCTCCAGCCACCTTAAAAATATTAGCTTTTGGACCTTTCTTTTTATCTTTGGCCATGTTAAGAGATAATTCTTTAATTAAATTTTCACTATAGTAATATAAACCTCCTAAAAAACTTTACAATACAATTCAATAACTACGATTCAAATTATGTAGATTAGTTTCTGCAATTTGTACTAATTAGTAAATATTTCTTGGTTATATTTAATCTGAGGATAACACTATCTTTTAATCTGTGATCGAGTGGCACAGAGTAAGAAAAAATAGAATATTTCCAAGTTATTTATATTTAGTACATAAAAACATTAATTATGTAGCAGACATTATACATTATAATATGGTAAATTTATGCATATTTCAAAGAAAAAAATAATATCACTCACACATCTACATTACCACCGTACCCTGGGTATATTTCGATAAACACTGCGAGTACTGCTTAGTGCTTGTGCTGGTGATAAATTCGTTCCGGTAAATATTGTCAGTATGCTGCCGCAGTACCCTATGAAGATATATAACGTCAGAAATAGTAGCAATTTTTGTACTGTGAGCACTGGCGCTTTCAAGTTACAGTGCTCTCAGTACTTTGATCGCGTGAATAATGAAAAAAAGAAAAATTTTACGGTTAAATTTAATAATTTTACAGTATTATATTATTAAAAAATCGTGAGTGAAGATAAATCGTGATTTAGTAAAATTGAAAACCGAAAAATTGAATGGGAATGTCAGTATACTGGACCGCGTTTTGTTAAAAACTGTAAACAGTATAGAATACGAAAAAGGCAACTTCACAATATACAAAATTTTCCTCTCAGCTTATATGCTTGTATATCGGAACATACATCCTGTCACCTGTGACTTGATTTTTAAGAATTAAAAATCGGGAAACCCGTACTGTAACATACAGAAAATAAAATTTAGTTGTTATTGTCACTGTTGTTTTAAGAATGGAAGATAACAAAAAAAAATTATATAAATAATACAATAATTAACTTTTTTCATAAGTTTCATTAAATAGACTTTGATATCGTTCAAGTGATGTTTCAGTATAAGTATTCGATCGCTCCTAAAGTAACTCGTAAATTTTAATCGAGATCATCCAATTTTAATACATAAATTTTGATATATACCTTTTCAGTTTGTTACAAAATTTTATCACACATTTGTATATTACATTCTTATCAAGTGTTATTCTATACACAATTGCATTAATAGCGCCTTTTGCAATAAAAAAATATTTTTAAAAAAGTCGTATACTCCGCCAAAATTAATTACTATTCTAAATACAACGGGAATATCTCCACCATGGCTAAGGTAATAATCAAAACAAGTTAATGCAGACTTGTTTATTGATAAGTGTATTTGCATACTCGCTACGCAGACTATTATTGAGATTAAATAGTTGGCCTCCTTGAGCCGGTTTTTATTCTGGTTTGTTTCGCTATATTGCTAAATAAATTCCCGACCCTTATATTTAACTTCAAAATGAGTGATATTGTCGAAGTAAGGGTGAGTATGCATATCAAAAAGGAAAGAATAGTTAATACATTTGAAAATATAGAAATATTTATATAACTAACTACAATAGTAATAAAATAATGTCATTGTATTGAATCATTTTACGTGTTAATATAAGACGCATGCATTCACTCACTACATTCAAAATTTTCTTAGCAAAACATCTAACCTCAAAACTATGAATGTATTGTGTAAATTATGAATGAATAAGATGCAATAATTGTATATTAACTATATTCTTAAGTAAGTGACTATATTGTCTTATTAAGAATAAATATCTTTAACTTAACATGTGTTAGCATTCACTACAATGTCAAAGAAATTATTTTAGTAACCCTTAAATAATTTGATTTGATATTTATTGGTAAATATTAACATTATCTTTACAGCCAGTGTTATATTCATACTGGAGAAGCTCATGCTCATGGCGAGTGCGAATTGCACTCAATCTGAAAGAAATACCATATGACATAAAGGCAGTAAGTCTTATAAAGGGTGGGGGGGAACAACACTGTAATGAATATAGAGAGGTCAATCCTATGGAACAAGTTCCATCACTTGTTATAGGTAAAGATTTACGTTGAATTGTGGATATGTGTTATGTTAATATTCTATTTTAATATAGAAAAGCTTTGTAGTCAGACTCTTAATAGTTCAAAGGTTCTAACTTTGAAATTTATAGGTTTGAATTGAAACCCATTTAGTATATTGTCAATGAGAAAATAGGAATATTAGATAAATCTAAAAAGTCATCACAAAATTAAAATCTTTTATTTTAATTACTTTTAATACATGCATAAAATTGAATGTTTTTAAATTGTAAAATTTGTGTGTACTAATTTACAGACAACCTCTAATAATGTTATTTTAATAAACAACATCCTCATCTAGACTATAATATATTCCTAAATAATTATATATACACACATAACGTTAAATTTTTCAATGTATGCTAAAACAAACATTTTCATGTTAATAGTTGCTTTTTACAGACGGGCATACATTTATTGAGTCATTAAGTATAATGAATTATTTAGAAGAGACTCGGCCACAAAGACCACTCCTGCCTCAAGATTGCTTTAAAAGGGCTAAAGTTCGTGAAATTTGTGAGGTAAAATATGAGTGTACAGTTTTTATGTACAAGTGGATTTCACAGGTTTTTTATTTTCTTCATCAATCATTTTTTCTTCAATCGAACAATCAGTGAATTATTTTGATCATTTCTGTTATAAGTTCCAAATATTGCTTCCAATTAAAGTATAATAAATAATAATAATAGTAAATATATACAGGACTATATGACACATTGATGTCTGTTCCTAAGGTAGACAACTTAATGCCTGAGTTATAGGTAACCAACGCCTGTTATACACAAATATATTTTTTTGTATAAATGTATAAATACATATAGATAATACACCCAGATTCGAGGCGGGAATCGAACCCACGACCACCAGAGCGGAAGGCTGGGTCTCTGCCCACAGTCTCTGGCAGTATATCTTTTAAAAACTTCATACGGTAAATATTTATTGTAAGAACTTTAAACAGGTTCTCTTCTCTTTTTTCAACACCTCATTGGAATCCTCCCTCGAATTATTATTTATTATTAGTTTAAACATGTTTTTTTGATTATTCCCTACACATTTTAGATAATATCATCAGGTATCCAGCCTTTGCAGAACTTAATAGTACTGATATATGTTGGGGAAGACAAGAAGAAAGAATGGGCCCAGCACTGGATCATGAGGGGATTCCGAGCTGTTGAGAAACTTTTGTCTTCTTGTGCTGGGAAGTACTGTGTAGGAGATGAGATTAGCCTTGCAGACTGCTGCCTCGTGCCACAGGTGTTCAATGCAAGAAGGTGCGTATACATGTTTCAACCTAAAAATGCACGCCTCTCCAATTATTAATTACAATTCTTGCTAAAAATGCTGCACACATTTTTATTGTTAATTCAATCTCAATTGTAAACTGTAAGTCAATGAAGTTGACGAGCTGTACGTTTTTTTTGCGTCTATACGCTATTTTGCATGTACAGGTGCTCACCACACTATTCTCAAATGTATGTAATAAATTATACACAAAATCACTGGTTCCAGATTTCATGTGGACCTGCGCCCGTTCCCCATAATCCTGCGCATCGACCGCGAGCTGGAGAACCACCCGGCGTTCCGCGCCGCGCACCCCTCGGCGCAGCCCGACTGCCCGCCCGAGGTGGCCAAATGAACCCACGCCCACGCCCAGCGCTGGGCCAACGCTCCTCCCGACCACTACTTATAACGTTAGCGTTTCCGTAACAACCAAAACATTCACACAACACAGCGACTCTAAACCCTAAGCCATTGCAATTCATGTATCAAAATTGTAATTATAAAATTGAGAGAGGATCAATGCCATAAAATAATCTTCATAAACTCTGAAAGAAAAACTAAATACAACAAACATTTACCGATTTTATAACATTTTCTTTCCATGTAATATATTAAATATGATTGACAGAAACAATAATATAAATGTGTAGAAATACCACTAAATATTAAAGACTTTTTTTCGTTTGCCTTAAATTAATTAATAAAAAACCTAAGAAATAAGGCGATGACCCAGTTTAATACACAATGGAAGTGGTTTTAAACATTCTGCTGTTGTCTGTGTGTTGCTTTCTGTTTGACGCGGAATTAGGCTTCTCAGTAGCAAACAGTTGATGTTCGTGTGACGCGTATCTGTAGTAGGGGGTGTCGTTTGTATTCCTTTTATTCATGTGCTTATGTTAATTTTAGATTGTAGCCTCAAAATGTGAAAGGATATAGTAATATTTGTAAATTGCCAAATAAAAAAAATCAAGGGATTGGCAGATACGTTATCGTATGTGTATATATGTAGTCATAAATGTGACAGCTACATTCCTGGATGGAAATATTTTATTTTGTAAATCTCCAACGGTAACTTTATCATTCCATTAGTATTTATGGAAGTGTGTTAAAGTTCAATTTTAAGGTTATTTTTTTATATTACGTATTGGCCACAAAAGCATCTAGTCATATTAGTTGGTAATCATTAAGAGGGTTTACAAGGTTTTGGGATCGTCTAAGTGTAAGAGTAATTCCTTATATTATGTAAATATATAATTAGTTTTATTTTACAGTAAAAAGTTTATAATATGATTTTATAAAATTTTCATATTAAAAACTTGATAGAATCCGACAAGTTACTTCGCGGATATAGGACAAACGGCGAGTTGAACCATTACAATGCTTGTCTTTTTATGCGAGGATTTATGCGCAGTAATTTAATGTTCTTGCTTCATATTCAACGTCTTTTTTGTATTGTTACATGTTACATTGTATATGAGATAAATTATACAGCTCAAAAATATTTGTTTTTTATCATAATGGGGCGTAACTATCAATTAAATAGGATTTGATAGCCCAACTCCTCTCATGAAACGCGCTGATATACATAAATAACTATTTAACGAAATCTCAATGACTCAATGAAATTCAAAGTAAACGTAATCAAACCATATTAGTAACTTTAAATTACAAAGAAATAAGGAGCTTTTGTTTTGTGCCATTATTTGAGCGTGCTCATACCTCATGAAAAATTTCGTCATTAACCATTCAATTTTTTCAAATGCAAAACATTTTTAACCACTCAATTACATACCAATTATCAGTAGATATGATATACAAAAATATAGTATTTGATTACAACTGAATTTATTAACTAACAAATGTACAAAACAAGGCAAAAAGAGCATTCTCATTTGTCAAAGAAAAGATGGCGACCATTTTGATTGGGCAGTTTTCCATGCCCTTGGGCGCCGGCAGTCGCTCAGCTGACGGCTGCTCGCTGTTGTGTAGATAAAAAGAACACGGTGTATAAAATTCAAATGATATTTTGTTCAAAAGAGCTTGTAAAATTCTACTTGAATAAAATATCAGTTGAATTTAAAAAGTGCCACACGGCTTACAGCCAATATGCTCCTTGCTTTGCAATTTGACTTCATTTTTAAGTACAAATGTTATTACTATCTATACATACAAAAGCGAAAGGTCACCTATCACGAAATCTCGAAAAGTGCTGGAGGTACAAAGACGATATTTAACAACAGATTTTTCGATCGGGCCAGATTAAGTAGATTAAGGGCTCCCGCAAGTTCGCGATCGAAGTCGCGGGAAACGGCAAATTTTATATATTTTACGTCATTCTGAAGCAAGCCTGGCTCATAATTACGTCGACATAGTGTGAGTGATACCTCTTGCAGACGTCCCTATAGTCGCATCAGCGTGTCTGTTGAAAGTTTTTTTTTTAATTAACATTTTTCTAGATATTGTCCTTGTGAAGTAGACTTGTAGAAGATTATTCCTTAGTGATTGTTGTATACAATTTTTATTATATTTTCTGTTCATAAGTAAAATAAAAATAATATTTCACAAATTGATTGCCTTTTTATTATATTTGGACTTTAAAACTACGAGGGGTCTATTCTGGTATTTTTATATATCTTTTCCTTGTAAATTCTCATTTACATTATATATTATAATATTACAAGAATTTATTATATACCGTGAGAATTTTTTTTTAATGTGTACAGAATTATCTGTATTGTAGGAGTAAGAGCTTGTTCGTAATGAACGCATTAATCAAACGAACTCGGACTGGTAAATCTGTTTCCTTATCTTATACGAAAGCTCATTTATTTCATCATCTCGTCAGAAGTTACAACCCTTAGAAGTCGAGCAAAACGCCTAAAAAGGCTAAATAACACTTGCGGTTGATTCGACAATGGAGATGAGTGACGGCGTCAAAAGGTGACGATGAAATGTTGTTTTGAGGTTTTATTCTTTCACGGATACAGTACAGAAGGTACACAGAAACTAGAATACTTGTCATACAGAAGTAATATTATTCCGGAGAATATAATGGTAACAGGAGTGACAACTGCGTTACCTTAACTACCTAAAGATTTTACACATTGCCGAAAGATAACTTATTTTAAAAGTACAATTGAATTATTGTGAATATAAAATTGGAAATGTTTTTTTCCTAACTTTCTTTATTATACAGAAATAACGACATTGAGATACTGCCCCTAATGAAAAATTCCCATAGAATCCAATTAAATGGGATAAAAACCAAATATATAACAACACACCTTATTGGTTTCTGTATGGCTTTTATCCCACAGCGCTCATGAGATTATTTCAATAGGTGCATGCAAAAATAAAATATTAATTTGTTTCGAAGTCCATACCTTGCCACTATAAAATGAGTCTAGAACAGCGGCGGGCAACGTGTGGTCCGCAGGTCGCATGTAGCCCGCGACCCCTCTCTTTGTGGCCCCGCGACTGTTTCATAAAAATCAATCTAATTCTTATAATAAATATATAGCAATTACATAACTCGAGCGCAAAGTTTTGTATGTGACGTGATTTACTGAAATTTAGTATCGCTAAATAAATAGATAACTAGACACCAATTTCCAAATAAATATTTTACAAGTGTGGCCCCCCAACATCTAATAATTATGGCGGCATAATGCGGCATACGTTTAGTGATATATTTGCACTTCGGCACAGTTTATACTTATGAACAGTTAGTTTTAAAAATTAAAAACAGAAAATTTCATCCAGTATTTTTCGAGCGCGATTTAAATATGATACCTAGAATGGTTCTGAGAGAAAAAGGATCAGCGATGAGGAAGGTGCTCTCTAAAACAAAACAATTGTCCATGATTAAGTAAATCTTTATTATGTAATAAAGGTTCCGAATACGTAAAGAACACCGTTTGTGAAGTTAACGAGAAATTACGTTACTTGAGATAATCTCTGACTTCTATCCACTATTGGCATGCCGGAGCCAGACAGCGCAAAGTATTATTACATTTTTGTCCTTGAAGTCTACAAATATTCACAAAGTCTCCGGCTATACTGCATGATCATTGAAATGATTATTCAAATGAAGCTATGTCTAGCTCCAGCAACACAAATATGCAATAAAGTAATAATAATTTGATTGTCGCACACCATTCATTGCGTGTAAAATATTTATCAAATAATAGTGAGATGAGTAAGGACTAATAATATGGAGAATACAATAAGGAGAAAGTTGAAAAAGTGTCCAACATTATAGCTTATATAGTAGTTCAAAAGCCGTCCAGGATGGCTTTCGTGTAGACAAAGGGTAAGGTATGAGTGTAGTAATAGTAGATGCATGAGGTGACTGAAGATGGCCCCTCAAAAATTATTTTAAATCTATTTGAAAAAAAGGAGTTTTCAATTCGAGTGTATGTTTTATTTATTGTTTTTATTTTTAACTTGTCGGCTTTTTAGTTGCTTGTTCATCGTTTGATCTTAATTTAACGCTGGTAATAATTGTATGTTCTCCTTTTATTTATTAAAAAATAATAATTAAAACTATACTATTATTTTATTTACTTATTTATTTTAATTAAAGTATATACTAATTTTTCACGATTAAAACCGCGTTAAAAGTTTAAGCGTATAGTTGACGCAAGCGCGGTGAACATATTTTGCATGTATTTCTTCCACTAATTATAATTGTTTATTAAACAAAAAATTTGTAATTTGGAAATAGAACAAACGTTATGCACGAACAACCAAAAATCTATGATTACAAGTCAATATTGATTATATTAAAAAATAAAAATATTAAAAATTGCAATATGGGGCTAACCTGAAGGTAGATTTTTTATTTTCTTAAGTAAATAAATGGAGAACAAACTATTACTAACAGCAAATAATTAAGAACAAAATATGAACGTCTTAAGAGCGGAAAAGTCAAAAATTTCAAGGTAACAATAAATTTACCAATAATCTTTATAATTTAACATGATGCTTATATGGCGCCTCCTTATTTACGTAATTCGCTAGACATTTTAATATACAAAGATGTTACTTCGTTGTTGTCTCCATGACTAATACGTAGATAAAGTGTTACTATTTCAGGAATGAAGAATTGACCATATTTCACGCAAATATAATCTTGATTTACAATAAAAAATAATATGTACTAATTTATTACGAAAGTGAATTATGTATATATCTTTTTCATGCATATTATACTACAGTGGGGTAAAAGATTTTTAGATGTATACCTTGTATATGGCCACATGCATTTCGCTATTTAATAGTAGCCAAATGAATTTCATTCCAGTTGGGTGTGAGATTTATCGAGAGTTTTGTTGTATTCGATTGTATATTTTTTTTATATTGTTCTCAAATAATATAAAGAAAATAAAAGTTCTATTTTGTTATTTGGGTAAAAGAAAGACAGAACTGGTAACTCAAACAATGGCAGCTGTCAAATGTATCGAACGCCGCTTAGTTAGCCGACAAGCCGAGCCATATCTGCCAGCGCAGTAGGCAGTGTGAATATGAAATTTTACTGAGTATTGTTGTGTGCTGCGGTCACTAGTCCGAGTGTGCTGTGTTTGAATTTTGAAATAAAAATGAAAATTGTGCTATGTTTGGTTATTAAATAAGAATGTAAATTGAAGCCAACGCTCAGTGCAGTGCTGTGAAAGTTCTACTTTGTTGTGTATCGGTGCTGATTTAATATGACTGAAAAAAATAAATCAGAAAAGATGACTAATACCTCTAAACCTGTTCCCATGAAACTTTTTGCCGCTTGGGAAGTGGACAGGACTCCTTCCAACTGCATCCCGAGGTGAGGCGAAGCTTTTTATTTAGTAGTTACATTGATTGTATAGGAACTTTAAGTTACGAAGTTGCCGTGATTGTGCTGCGTTGTTCCCCTGTACCAAAGTTACGCTTGCTGTATCAATTACTTGCACGATTGTGTGCAATTTATTTCAAAACAATTTATTTACATGTTTCTCGCGAGATATGGAAGAATAACTTTATTGCTCAGTGCAGTATGAAAACCTTGTGATCTCATCTTCGTCCGATTTAATTAATGTGTTGTAACAGAAAAGTATGTCTGATGTGTATACAATATGTTTAGTTATATATTGGGAGTATGAATATCCGTAAACTGTAAATAAATTCCATTAAACACTTAATGTATATAGAAAATTATGTTTCTTTGAATTTTTAAATTAATGATTTTGTGGTCAAATCTATAAGTACATGAGTACAAATTATTAAATCATTATTACTTACTTATTTCTGCTCGCAAAATGTACACAAAGATAAAATTTGTTACATTAATAAGGATGATTTTATTTGACATGCAAATATTAAGTTGTTGTTCTTTGGTAGAGTTTGTGTTTGAATAATGTGACTTTGCCATACTGTTCATGTCTTGTACTATTGTATCATTTCACATTAAAATTTGAACATTTTTTGGTTCAAAATCAAATCTGCAATGATTAATATAACTTACAGTAATTACTCTTTAAGCTTGTGATTTGTATCACTACATATGCATTTAGGATATCAATAAATGTACACATTTAGTTGTGAATGGGTAAACAATGTTTATATATTAGCAAAGCATTCGCATGTGGGTGTTTCATGTTATCATTAGTGTTGATACACTAATTAGTGGTCTGAAGTAGGCATTATTTAAATAAATTTTGTTTAAAACT
>JANCMC010000016.1:18187-40528 GCA_024363005.1 Charaxes varanes
TTCATGTTATCATTAGTGTTGATACACTAATTAGTGGTCTGAAGTAGGCATTATTTAAATAAATTTTGTTTAAAACTATTACCTTTGAAGTCCCCTACTAACAAATTTGAAAACAATCTAATTGATTGTTGATTTAAAAGCAAAACAAACTATATTAAATCATCCTATAAGACAACAAGGTACAACAATTAAGATTGCTGTTTATTTTCAATAGTCTTAATTGAACTTACTTAATTACAAAATATGTTTAGGAGGCACAAAACAAAGCTAACCGTGTGTTTGTGGTAAAATAATTTATGCACACAGAGAGTCTGTCCATTCATGCATACATCACATAAAAATAGAGAATGGTTTTTCTGTTGTTGCTTCAGTTAACATTTTGCTATATATACTTATTTCTTTATAAATAGTCCAGTAGATAAAGTATAAATGTATGTATACTCCATTATAGTTACAATACAACTGTATTCTCCTACTTTTTTAATGAAATTTCATAAAAAATGTGCAGTTGGAGTTCACTGTCACATAGAATGAAATGTTTTTTACCTATTGTTGAAATTTTTTCCTGTATAACTTTAATGTCTCTATATAAAAATCAAATTCAAGCATTAAATTGAAGAAAACATATGATTTTTACCTCTACATAGAGGTATTTGTAACCTTGTAATAATGTGAAGGAAGATTTTTTTTTGAAACTTTAATTATAGACCTTATATAGTAAATTTTTAATATTTAGTTAATTTATCCAGTATTAATAATAAATTTTAGTTGAGCTGTAAAGATACCCCAATTAGTACTTATGTTGTCTTCAACTGATACCTGTATAATCTTGAATCTATGTGTCAGAATCTCGACAGTTTATAGGTCCAAACATCAGTGCTTTGTTCAGTTGCTGCGGAGGTTGTGATGCCTTCGGGGTGTAGCATAAATTTTGTATATAAAGCGTTAAAAAAGTACAGATAGAAGGTTTAAGTTGAAAATATTTTAAAGAATTGATGAAGCTATGCATAATTGCTAATAAATGTCATCATGCAAAAGTGTTTGGGCAGCTGTAACTCCTTAGCCAGGAGAACTTATTATTATGGTGCATATCCTATTCCAAAGTTCACAGACAATTTAAGAGGCCCTAAAGATTGGTCCCTATAGTCTAAAGTTCATCAAAAGACAAGATTTGAAGGTACTGAGATTTGAAGGTATCTCTGACCGCGCTGGTGTATCCGTACAAGGTTTACACCTGCTCTATGCTACAGACAGGGACTAGTAAATGACGAAAATATTTAAAACGATATATTTCTAGTTGTTATGAAATCCTATAATGGAATTCAAATGTTCGAGAAGTTATAAATGTTAATAGCGTCCGTAGTGAAGCGTAGTGATAACAGATCAGCAAGAAGGGCCGGCGGCGCGGGCGCGGTGCACCAGGCGCGCGTGACTCACGCGTGAGCTATACATTAGACCTGTTACGGAGGCTCGAATCCGCTTCCGAAAGTTCGGAACTTTTGATTGATTTTAAATATTCGATTCCGATAAATTTTTATCGAAAGCTATATCAGAGGTGCATGGTCCCAGAGGCCGATAACGTGAATGTTGGCTGGTCGAAGTTGGCGTTTAAGAAATAGAACGAAAGAAAAACCTGTAATGCTTTTGTTTAGTTACTCCATTTGATTTAATTTACTAGACTATGAGATTTTAAATTTGATCATTTTTATTACCCTGGTATCTTTTTTAATATATAGATAATACGAATATACTGATGTGTCGGCTTTAAATGTGTGTGACGTTTTTTGCCGGTTCCGATTCCGTAACATCTCTACTATTCACTACACTCGTTATGCAAATCCAGTAATGCTGCAGCCGTAAATCCTCGGCCGGCATTCTCTGCCGCTCTTCGGGATGAGGTTCCCAGTGTGTAGTTTATACAAAACGCTTTCACAAGATAAGCGATGACTTTTTAAAAGTATTCTAAGAAAAAGAGTATAAGGTGGCATACTATACTTATAATATTCACGTTACCTCTATTCTCTACACATAAGCTTTCTTTTTTAAGAGCTTGAGTTAAGTAATGGCAACGACGATAACTCAGTGGGGTTGATTATAAATTATTTTAGTATTCAGCATGAATATAATGAAATGACATGTTAGTCAGCGTTGGCGGTGCTAACATTCGGAATACACACTGTTTGGGCGGCGCGGCGCAATTGATTATTATTTTACAGCATTGCGCAAATCTAAGAGAGATTCACCCCACTGTATAACTTTATTTAAGCTGGAAAAACGTGACAAATCAACTTCAATATAAACGAAAGTAAAATCAAACGGAATACTATATAATTCACTATGTACATATAAATATGAGGTATATACTTTAGACATAAAATCCGTTTTATCTTAAAATAATATATCTAAAATGTCGAATCGTGATTAGAAAGTTCTACTCTCACATTTCACCCGCAAATCGCTTTAAGGCTTCACAGGCTGGATATTGCGCAATATACGAACGCTATAACACCGACAAGGTGATGTTGTTGTTATGTTGTTATCGTTAAGCGGCTTTAAATGTTAATTGTCAAAATACGAATGCGCCACACCTGTCCTCTACGTGCCCGCACTACCACTCGTATAGATGTAAGATAATTTTCATTTTGGGATTGTTCATTTTCCTAAGAGTTCACACTACAGGTAAGCCCATACCAATGTAAAAAACAATTAACACGATATATTAAAACTAGAAGAGTTTTTGGCGTAAATAGTAAAAGATCAACATTAAATGTTTTTTCTTCTTTTAGACGTCAGTTGAAATTTATTTTTAGAATTATACACAGTAATACAAACGCTGTTGGTTCCCTATTTTGTTGCAGCAAGCGACAGTATTATTCGTTTATTGTGACATTTACACTTCTGGTTTGAGATTTGACTCACCTCATGAAGACGTGCGTTCTTTGCCCCTAGTGTCAGATTTTCCTGCTTCGGGTCACGTACCGCTTACACAGGACGTAGAAGTATTGTAATGTCTTTTGATATTTTATGCAAACAAGAGCATTGCTAAAGATTTATTACGAGTTAGGAAACGACACACAAAAAAATATTACACTCGTATGAGTAATTTTAGATATGGCTTTCATGGAATGAGATTAAATATACATCCGAATCGAATTTAAATCGTAACTCTTTTTAAACAGATTCTTATACGAATTACTTGAACAACTTCAATCTTTTACATTCTCATGAACTATATATGCTTATTTTACCTTTAAAATTCAGCTCTAAGGTATAAATTCCAGATGCAATATTAAATTTGTCTCTAGTTAAATTTAAACTACATGTTAAAAACACGCTTGTTCGTAAAGCGTATTTATTTTGCTGTCGAAGACTATATTAAAGATAAAACTGCTTGGAGTTCAGTCGCTCCAGCTTTGTACTTGTTAGTTAACATGCAAAGCGAGTTTTTTGCTGATTTACCGTTCTGTACTAAAACATGGAGTTATGACCACACGAACCTATCAGCGTCGCGATCGTAGTCGTCCAAACTACTGCACAAGCAGAAGGCATGACAGAAGGTAAGGCAGTCGCATGATTACTCGAATGCAGCAGGCACTCGTATGTTCCGTCACAGTATCGAGGTCGCCGTTGTTGGGCGTCTGCAGTATTAGTGGTAGCGCAAGGTCGATCTTGTTTTGAAGCTAGTGCATTGCCTCTCCTTGTTAGCGCACCGGAAACCTCAGTACGACGTTAGTGTAACGTACGTGTCATTATTGTAATTATGCTATTAATAACATTTTCCCAGGGCACTATTACATTGTAATTGTTAGACTCAAGGTCTAATCGGTTCATAAAGGTTGTTACTAGTTGAGTAGTATAAACTAGTATTTGAGGTCACTTAAATCGGAAATTGGAATTGTAAAATGTAGTCTCCTGATAGCTCCGAACTAGGAGCTCTCAGGATACATATTAGGGCTGTTCGTCGTTAATTCTTTTTCTACGTAGCGTTATCCAGGTAACGGGCTACACTTAGATTGCAGAGGATGTGGCTGTGGGGCGAGTTAAGATAATCGACTGCTGACTGACGTCATTCCCGGAATCGCCACAATCAAAAACAAATGATTGAGGGTTCCTATATATTGATTTTGTTGTCTATTTATTTAATTTTATTTATTATCCCGAGATGAAGAATCATGAATAAATTCTTAAAGAGTAAACTCCAAAATATATTCAAAAACAGATTATACGTGACTAAATATTTCGTAAAAGACGTTTAACTCTATTTTGTAACAGTGTCGTGGTGATAGAGTCCGCTTTATCAAATTCGCACGACCCTCTTTGGTCACGTATTTGATGTTTTATCAGATTTGGCGCGTCTCCACCCTGGAGAGCCGTAGCTTTCGTGGAAATATTGTAGATATCGCTCTATTCGAGATAAATTACTATTATTCTTGTATACATTGACAAATATTTAGTAGAGATGGGGCAAAAACAAATTTTGAGTTCATAATTTGAGGATGCACGTCTGTGGAAACACCCCTGTTGTACAGAAAGGCAGAATCAAATAATACTATTTCCGTGGTGAATGAGGTTACCGGAGCTTTTTGGGGTGGAGATCATGTCGTAACCGAACGTGTCCATAACCATGTTTAGTTGCTTATCAACTTTTTGCTTTGCTTCTTTGCTATGTTACTTATACATAAAAAATCGTAAAATTGAGATGACAAAGTACGAAGAAGTGACTATATATTATACGCGAAATCTTTCGGTACCACTTTATGTAAATTGCGCTTACTGAGGAGTATGAAATTTGGCACAACTATAGTTTACATAGAGGGGGATATGTGAATGATAATATTTTTATAAAATTTGTATTATTAATATTTTTAATTAATTAAATAAAACCTCAAACGCACCAATGCCAAACGAGTTACATTACATGTGTACATTAATTTACTATAAGCTTGTGTCATGACGGTGGTAAGTAGTATATATTTTGGGAATCGGTGCCGTAACTGGGTTATATTTTACGGGGCAATAAAATACCGACCTTTTCTTATCTTCATGGACTGTATTCACAAGCACAATTTTACCATCTGGATCAAGTACCGTCGTATAATAACGTGCTGTCCCGTAATTAAGCACGACCTTAAGTACTAATAGGATGCCCACACTAGTGTACGCTGTAAACGAGTACAATCGGTGTTTACGTGAGCGAGATAGCACTATCTTCCTCTCATTCCAGCAGGAGTTAGCTATCTCGCTCACTATGTACACTACTGCCAACCCCACTTACTTGAGTTGTCGACGTCCCCGATCAAACGCGTCGCTATGTTGCTCTTCATGTATTATCTGTCCGCAACAATATGTATATTACAATATCGTTGTAAAAAGAATATAAAATTTTGATGTAGTTTTAAATAAGCTTATATACTTAATGCCATATAAATTGCAAATAAAACGCGTTCCGCGTGGTAAAGACTTTACGAATAACCTTTGTAGAGACTATCTCCTGATGATGCTTCGGTGTTTTTTTTTAATGTTACAAGGGGGCAGACGAGCAGACAGCAGGCACCGAAGTGCCTACCGGCGCCCATGGACATCTGCACGACCAGAAGGCCAGCAGAAAATAAAGTAAATAGATACTTTTCACTATTTTTACAAAATATAGGTTTATTTTGACATGTTCTTGTATTGTGAAGTGTCTTTTTAAGTTAATTTTATAACTCGCTAAATTTTAACATTTAACGATTGTCTGAAACAGCGCTAAGGCCCTTGTTGTACTTTTTTGATTTAAAACATGTAACCTCTACTTAATGTTTTTATTTCGCTGTGTACAATAGTCTTATATATACTGCTATCAAATCAAAAGATGTTTTATTCAAACAGACTTTTCTAGCTCTGTTCAAGCTCTTTTAATCAATTTATCTTAAATAATATTCAATATTTTCATCTACTTTATTGTATGCTCGATAGACATTTAACGTCAAACGGTTTCGATGTCACCAGTCGTTCTATCGCGACAACATAATAATTGAAAAAGCTCTTATTACCTACATTACTTCTAAAAACAGCGGTTGCTTTATATGTAATTTTGTAACGTGTACAAATTCTTACCTTGTCGCGATATGTTTAGAGCACTTTGTCGCGCGGCACAGCAGTAGACGGTACTCAGGTACTAGGGGTGCTGGTGAACAGCTACGGACCGACTGAAGGAGGCTGGCTCCAGATCGCGGGATGAAGATTCTGGCGCATGCGGACGGACCGCCGCGCTTAGGGTGAGGTTTTCCACATACATACAAATGTGCATTTTGTGCGACTATTGAGTATTTTCAGGATTCATTTGAGTTTATTTAGATGTTATGTTCCGATGAATAACACGAAACAATACGAACGAACAAAAACGATACGATTTTCTCGACCAGGGAGTGGGTCTTTTTATCTGTCCGATAACTGGTCTGATCCATTACGGGTACGCGACTCGGGCTACCCTATTTGCCAATGTCACCACCTATATCGTCCATGACAATAGTATCCGCATCATTTCTCTCCTTCCCATCTACGTTTATATCCTTTAATCCATCCCTTTTCCTTACTCCTGTCTTTCTAACTAGAGGTAGCGCCACGATTGTAGTCCTTTTGGTCTGCAGCCGAATCGGGCCGACCTTTGATCGTGTGCTAGTCTAGTCTAGCTTGATTGAGACGATAACAAAGTTTGTTCGTTAGTTCCTTTGTCTAACAGGGCTATATGTTCCAGTGTCCTCGGAAGGCTATAAGACAGTCCCGGATGCCGCACTAGTGCAAGCTCCCTCTGCAGCTCTCCCGGTTTGAGTCAAATGCAGGTTAGAGCTGGTGAGGGCGAGGGGCGCGGGGCTGTGTCGATATTTATACAACCATATTCCTACTTTGATTTATTGAAGTCAATCGTGTGCAGAGGAAAGTGCGTTTAGAGCAGTAATACTTATCATTTAAGGTGTAAATTATACTCGTATATACATCCTGACTGGTTCATTGAATGCATACGCTACGAACGATGGAAATTGATATTATAAGCTTAGTTATAGTAAACGTTTACAACATCATAAATATGATTTTTAGAAAATTCATCAAAAATACGAGACGATCGGCTGCATGGGAATAAGACTATATTTATTTATTTTGATTTATACATATTTACTATACTATATAATACGGTTAGGTAAATGTAGTGTGTCTTCATTAGGATTTGCATATATATATCTAAAACTAGTAAGATATATTTTGCATTTTGTTTTTGTTCTTTGGTTATTAATAACAAAACAAATATTACACTGCGGACTTTGCGAGTTGAGAAGTAAAAAATATCTATAATAGTCATATTCAAAATAAAATCAGGACATTTTATGTTACGCCTACTTCTGACTACGTGACGATGTGCGAATATATTTATTTATACTTTGAAGAGAAACGCGTGAAATTAAATTTACAGCTTCATACATAAAGAGATATTCTTCTTGAAGGCTTTGATACGGAATAATTCACAGTAATGCAACTCGAGTGCAGCTGCAATTGTTCAAAACCTTATAGCACTAGTCTGGTCAACAAGCTTCTCGCCTTCTTCTAAAAATGTGGTGGAGTTTTTGAAAAAAATGCAGATGTGCTCGCAAAATTACAAAATTTGTATGTGCAATTAAATAAAACGAAAAAGGGGTCTGGTTGTTAACTTATATATCGTAAACTACATATATGAAATATTTCAAATCTGAAAAAATATTCAAAAAGATGAGAAAATTTCCTAAAAACGTTCTCACCTTACGAAACTATGACCGAATCGAATAACAACTCCACCATATTTTTTTGAATAAGACAAAAAAGTTTTAATCTAAAAGGCACTTTTTACTGGATTACAATAGGAGTATGATAAGGGGGATGCCACGACCGAGGTTTAATATCGTTTAAGAATGACTTTGAAAGGCTTTGAGTTAAAACGCTTTTGTTTCGCAAAAGTTTCAACGTAAAGAAGTTATAATGTCAGTTACATTCAACAATAAATCAACAAAAATACATAAGATCCAATTTTATTCTGGTCGAAATACTTGGTTCGTTACAATGACAATCTCTTGGCACTTATACGTAACCCAAATTAATTTTTTATGCATATTGTATACGTAACCCAAATTAAATTAAAAATGTCAAGTAAGAGAATATTTCCTTTCGCTTAATTTAAGTTAATAAAATCATTTAAAGAATAAAAGCATTTTTCTTAAAGCCGTTTATGTAAGATTGGCTTCAGCTTAGCGGCATAGTTTTAAAGTAGGAAGATAGCCGACTTGTATATTTAATACATATAGCCACTATACACTATACAAAATGTGTCGAAATGGTGATATTTTTTATTATATTAAGCGCTAAATCGTGCGCGTGATATCACAATGACGTCATTTAATAAACAGACGATATAGCCCGACTCAAGACAAACATCATGATGGTGGGCGTGGCTGTCCGGAGGGGGTGTGATACATCCAGGCCCTATCTTAATATTATACCTCATGAATCTCCGTAAAGTCTGTTAGGGATAAATTTTATCAATTCCCACGGGATTTTTTTCTAGGTTAGAAGTATAGAGGCACGTAAGCTTGTTTAGCATAATGATTAGGGCTCCGCACAAAATTTGAACAACATTAATTATTTACATTTTTAGTCGGACGCGGACTAAGTCGCAGGTTATAGCTAGTCATTTATAAAATCTTTACGTATGACTCTATAATGACAATCGGCTTAAAAGATTAGGAGCTGCTGTCCAAAGTACAGGAAAGATAATAATGGCTAATATTATATCTAAGTACCTGCCGGCTGCATCAGACCGATATTATCACTATGCGCTATCGATACACCAATAGCTCCACTGAACTAAAATTCCGGGGCCAGTTAGGTTCCGAGTGGGGTCTCATGTACTTACAAGCAGGCATACTTGGAAAGATGTACCTGTGACCCGCGGGCAGCCACTAGGTGAGACAGGTCACTAAGAGCTGCTTGACTCATATCCAAATGACTGATTCTATGCTTATTTTGTAAATAGTATCTGTAGTCATATGGAAAGTTTTAGATGCTGCTCCCACAACTTCTGTCAGACGCTTTTAAGCTCCCCAAACAATAAATAAACCTTTTACAGATTTAATCAATACGACAAATTGATGACCATAAATCTCCTAAATAAAAAAATAAAAAAATTATTCAATTCCGACGAGCGCGAGAGCCCTCCCTACCCTGCGTTGCAGATTGTTTTTTGTGCTGTAAGTAATAATAGTAGTGCCAGGAATGGGTGAGTTTTATGTATTTAGATAGAACAACGAACGGATGCAAGTTTTCGTCCCTTGCACCTGATACGGTTATCTGGGATATACAGTTATCTTATCAGTGACTTAGCGCTTAGCGGACGGTCCGAAGCTGATAAGGATGTCGTGGTGCAGTCGTATACATCGGTTCTACGACTTTTAATTCAGCTCATCTCGCGCAAAAGAAAATACTTTTAAATCCGTATTAACCAATAGATCGTGACGTTACTAAAGCTAATTGCATACATAAACAGAAATTAAAACATTTTTGTCTATTTATTTGTAGATTTGTCTGCTTGCTCTGGGTAATCTCCGGAACGCCTGGATCGATTTAGACGGAACATTCATTGACTGATAGCTGATGTTAGAAGGAGTAACATGGGATATTTAACCTTTAATAAATAGGATTTTGCTCATAAAAATGAGAATTCTCAAAATTAAAAAAAAATCACTGAAATAACGCGGTTGAAGTCGCGATTTACGGCCAGTATTTGAATGTAACCTCAATTAAAGTAAGTATAGTATGCCTATAATACAAATATATAACGTGGACATTGTTTTGACTGCTTCACACAAAGAACAAGCGTAAGGGTACATACTATGTATCAATACCCCGCAAATACAACCTCTTGTAAATATTTTAATAGAAAAACAAGATCAAATCTAACTTTCCTTACTAGAGAAGAATATTATGCCTGAGCCAGACATAGCTTCATTTGAATAATAATTTCAATGATTATGTAGTGTGGCCGGGGACTTAGTGTCACTTCACGTTTTGTAGAACTTAGTAGACTTCAAGGTCAAAAACGTACAAACACTTTGAGCTATGTCTGGCTTCGGTATTAGAACAAACATCTGTCCGGTGTAGACATAAATATATCGATTTAAAATCGTGCCCCTTGTTACCCTGCGAGAACTCACGGAGGGACATTAAAATTATCAGTTCATTCACCTCGCAGTTCGCACATTCAACGTTCCATTCGTTCAGTAGTTCAGCACGCGTGCGCAAACCGGTCCACGGGGCGAGCGCCGCTGTCGTTCATTCTAGTAGTAGCCGCTATCGTGGGAACACGCTGCTTTACCTCCTTCACTCCAGTACAAGACTAAAGAAGATGGAATTCGTCGGCAAGAAGTACAAAATGGTCTCCTCGGAGAACTTCGACGAATTCATGAAAACCATCGGTGAGTGTTTGCTGTTTTGTTAGATAGTTTTTTTTCTAAATATTTCCGGGAATATCAGCACGCCGGCCGGCTTTCGCTAACCCAACCACGCGATTAAAAATGCCGGCTTTTTGTACCTTTTGTGTTTACTCTCGACTCTCGTATAAAGCATGCTAACAATGTCCTTAGAGTGCACTTTCGGGAAATGACCACTAGAAGCAGTTTTACGACTGAATTTATTTTACCGATAGCGAAACGCTTCGAAAACATTAACCCACTACATTGATAGACGATAATAAATTGTAATTGGTAATAAATTAACGCGTATTTAGTGTTAATGCGCTAATAACGACTTAATGTTGTAGGTTTTATCGAATTAAGTTACGTTAAATAGAAAAATTTTTTACTTAAAACCTTAAAATGAAATCTACCTTCAAATTATTATTTTTTGCACACTTTCTCGAAAATTCTTCTGGCCGAGGTATTTTTAAAATAGCATCGTTATTGAAGTTCTATTCTTTTCATTGCTTCTGTAACATGAATTGTATGGAGGTAAATATTTTCCATTTCCTATTTTCACGATTTACACGCCTCGAAATGTATGTATATATTATATATAATTATTTTTTATCGTTTTAAGGAAATTTAATCGCTTATTTTAAATTTTATACCATTTTTTACTGGTAGTTCGTTTAAGTTTCAATTCAAAACCTTTATTTTCATTATAGTATTTTTTAACCGAATTTGTTATCGGGTTACGATACATTTAACATACTTTTTATAACAAGGGGCAAACGGAAGGTTCACTTGAGTGACTACCAGCGTCCATGGACAACTGCACCTCACAAAATCTTAAAAAATTGTTATCGCTCATACTAGTTAATACTCATGGGACCGTCAAGTAGCATTAATCTTTTAAATGACATAAATTGGTAACTATGTAGTTTACTATTATAATATTGCAGTACTTACGGATAGTTCAGAAGCGAACGGGCGATCGCGATTATTTTTTTCCTTTTAATACACATATCCTTGTATGTGTGTATAATGCATAATAATATTAAAGTCTAAATGCTCCAAAATGTCCTATTGTCACATTCATAACTGGAAAAAATTACAAAAAAGTATCTACCCCGGCGGAATGTCAATCATTAGTGCAAACAAAAACTTCGAGAAAAGAACTGATAATGTGTTAGTTAGTTCTGTCAATTTTCATAAAATTATCTGCAATATATCCAAGATGGAACGTACTTACTAGTGTACAAGTATAGTTACTTGGACGGATTAAATTTTTGCATCCTAATCCCTTTATCTTTCGGTGAAAGTCCAATTAAAATCTGATAAGCCATGCTAAAGATCGGCTCTGTGACACGTTAAAAATGTTATTCGTTTTATAACAACTGTATGGCATAAATTTTTGATTAGCGACTGGTTTTGGGTGTTACAGTGTATCACAAAACTTGGCAAGTTAATTTACAGTTGAAAGTAGACAAAAGTTGGCATTGACTTGGGGTATATTATATGAGTGCAATATGTAACCTTCATTAATCCGTTGGAGAAACTTAGCTTTTTATCTTTTAGTTTTATTGTTGCCTTCGGACGGCAATCACTAATTTCGCAGTTCTTCACGGAGCTTGCTTTTACGTTGGATTTAACTGCACAGTTAAATCCTAAAGATTTGTCAATACGCCTGTAGCGCGCATAAATCGCCATTACTTCAGTGGTTCACATAGGAAAGCCCTCATCAGTAAATTGCATAGAGTCCTGCATTATCCAATTTATCCTGCATGTCCAATCCTGCATTAAGAATCAACGTCACTGCGGGTTTTATTGCATTTATCGTGTAGTGCATGGTCAGTTACTTTTATAATACCTGTAAAGATGACACATTCTATCACGCCTTTTTCTAGAACCGTTCGGTGTCGTGGAGTTTTGTTACTTAATACGCATAAGCACAATCTTATCATCGTTCGGTACTTTCTTTACCATTTCAATGTCATTGCGCCCTGCCGGTAAGATAAGGGCTGCACAGCGACCCGCGGCTTTACGCGTTCTTTATAACCCTGCTAAAGTGATACGTTATTTTATAGCAATAGAAAAAAGTGTGCTTTAGACCACATGACTGACGTAAAACTTACATATGTATAATTAAACTTTAAATTAAATTTTAGTCATTTTACACGTAGAATTTTACATGTTTAGAATGAAATATTAATTTATAGATTGTTCAAGAATGAAACTAAATAATAAACTGCCGTTCGCGTTACGCTTGCCGTTCGAGTACGCTAGTGAATACCAGCGCACTCTCCAAGTCAAAGTACGTAAAGAAGTTTTACTTCAAAACTAGATTGTTTATTTGACAAGGACATACGGCCAGAAGGCTCGTAGATGACTTGGCACGAAACGTACGCTCTTTCCTTGACAGACCCAAGACGTAACGGTTAGGAAACACTGGAGCAGACTTTTTTTCAAAACCTACCAGTGAAAATCCCTTTAAGATGTCTCCAGCCGTTTCGGAAATTACCCGTAACAGACAGACAGTCATAAATGTTTTAGTTATACAAACCTTGCATGGAAAATTATGAACACAAAAAAAAGAATTATTATCCAATACGATGCAGTCGCTTGGAAGTTATTCGCGTACATACATTTGGGCGCGTACATGCATTTGTGTAGCTGCAGCGTGAAGCTATTGGCTGTGAGTCATCTTACGTTAGTGTATTGTTCGCACTGAGTGTGGCCAACCTTGGACTTATCGGCTAATTGGCCGCTAACACTGTTAACTCTGCAAACTATTTCGCATTCTATTTTACTTACTGCAGTTGGTTTTTTTAAGATCCTTATTTATTATCATATCTGTTAATAACATTAATATAAAGCTTAGCAAGTCACAGTTTTTTAGTAAAATAAATTTGCTCCTCTGTTCGCGCTCATGTGTTAGTCTACTCTAAGTATGTGTTAGTAATACAGTATTTTAATACTAGACAATATCTGCCTGGAATACAGACATGAGTGTGGTCAGAAAGTATTTATTTTAGAGTAGCTGTTGTGACCCGCGTGAATTTAGTGCTTTTGTTAAATTTTGAGGGTTTTCATTTTTTCGTGCAGAACCCTAAGTATTTAGCTAAAAGTAAAGTAGCCTATGTTATTTCTTGTAATATCTGCCAATGAAAATCCCATTAAAATCGGCCCAGCCGTTGCGAAGATTATCCGGAAGACACTCAATTTTATCGATACGTAGGTATGTGCGAGTCTGTCATTTATAAAGAATGTTTGGTGCAATACATTAACAGGACAACAGTAAAGCCGCAGCTAGATGGATATGGTTCCATCTATCATCCATATTAATATGTAATAAAAGTTACTTGCGCGTTGTGTTAAGTTGAATTGGTTTCGAATGCTGTAAACTGTATGAGGATTTGGGCTTTGGCAAAAACTTCAAGTCCTTGTTCGAACAAGGTACTCAAGTACCAGACCATTTTTTATAAGAAATGAGTAATTGCATAGACGAATACAACGGAAATTGTGACCGAATAAATGAAAACGTTTTGCTCGGACTCATCGCTGCCTCGAACGATGATAAAAAGTACGTCGATGATTAATTATCACTTTTGAAAGAACCGTTAACAAACCCACAGTTTTCGTTTCAAATGAAACTGAATAGCCCGTTGTTGGTGACACAGATAATGTGCGCGGAGCGTCGTCCGTCTGTGTGGCGCTCTTTGATACGTTCTCATGAAATGCTTGTTTTTGAAATTATAAGATAGATAAAATGTCATCCAACACAATGCCCGCTGTGCTCCACGCTAAACTTTGAGTATGGTCAGTATATCTTTATATAAGACAAAACTCTTCTACTAGAAAATCATCATCCGTGATGGTTATAGTAAATATTTATTCTGATTAAATAATTTATATAAAACTATCAGACCTTAAAAAAAACCGGGCAAACGCACTCTTACCTGACTTTAGGCTCTCCTCTTATTAGCCAACTAGCTGTTGCTCACGATTTCTGACTGGTCCTGGACTGCTCCAATTTTTTTCGGAATCGGTGGATACGGATTTTCCGAGAAAGTGGATCTTGTCACCAAAATCCTCAGTTATGGGGGTACGGATAAAATAGAAACCGGCTGGACCAGTTATTATAATGGTTTTGCGTGTTTTATTGTTTCCTGGTTCGAATTTATATTAATACCCCGTAGGCGGCGCTGTAATCCTGATGATGATTCTGCTAGCTGTAACATGTAGATTTGGATGAACTTAGTACAATGCACTCATAGTTCTAAACCCGAGCCGTCCACCATTTTGGGTATAACGACATCTAACGTGCATCAGACCGTGTCGGCAGAAATAAAACCTATTTGAAGGAGACGACGTATCGTCGATTTCGTTTTTTACAGTTTTTATTTTACTGACTTCAATGCTACGCGTATTTGTTGGTTGGATGACTAGAGTTACGCGATGGTTCGTTATATTCTGATGGGGCTTTGACGTCGCAAAATACAACGATTGGTAGGTATAATAACGTAATGGATGGCTTGTTTTGTTCATAAATAGGAATAAAACGATTGATTGTCTACTTAAATCAAAACCGTGACTTGTCTCTAAGAACACTAACATGGAGACTTAGGACTTCGATTTTTTTGGACTTGGCTAAATTTTTTGATTTCTAGGGAAGGGTGCAGCTTCTTCCCCCCTCCCCCTGCCTCCGCATCCCAACCTTTGGTTGGGTTGGTGTTGTACATGTCACAAACGTAATCTAAGCAATTTAATCTCTGTCTCAGCGGCAAATCTCCTTTATCTGACATAGTCCGGCGGGTCACCTTGTCTGCACGCGCTTGCTATTTGATACCTGATCATCGGATCTCTGCGTCGACCGAGCAGATTTGAGAATACAGAGTCAGACTCATTTTAATAATAATTTGTAACTGCTTTGATATTCATACATTTAATATTTATGTAGTTCCAGCGGATCCGACTGACGCCTCTCGTCTTGCTTGAATATGAGCTTGTACCATAGTAGCCGTTACACTGTACCGTTGGCGAATATTTTGCGAAATACTTTTACAGTACTTCAGTTAAAAGATAGGACGAACGTTATCTATTTGAAGTATCAAATATAAGGGATTTTATTCGTATTTTTAAATAATCCTTTGACTTTTTCTTTCCTTTCAACCTTTCAAATAAGCAGAATGAAACAAAACAAACAGCATTTGTATAGATCCTGCCGTTTTCGAGTTTTGGCGAGACTAGCGAACAACGATTGATTTATATATTGATGAATTTTACTGATATTTTTTTAAATTGTAGTCTGCCCAGATAGTCTTTACAGACTTGACTAGAGTTCTCTATCCTAATCTTACCTTCCAAATGTGCACATGATTATATCCACTACACGATTCTTAATTTCGATTGGAAGCTAAATACAAATCTTTGCTAGCTTTCTAGCCGATCATATTTAAACTTCGGACTTTGGGCGGACTCGCGACCGACCAGTGTTATTTTCGTTGCATTAGGGTTGTCACTTGTCATAGTTACTAATTTTTATTTTATTACTGATAATTTGTCATTGTATTATTTAAGTAGCATTTATATTCGCATATTGGACACGTTTCACTCTTAATACAGAAAAATAAATAAGGAAAAATGGCAACAAATCCTGTTCTGCATTTTTTAAATTCTATATTTTTATATGAAACTTTAATTTCAGTTTAAAATAATACCTCTATCTGATTATCGATTATTTAATATTGTAATTTCAATATTTAATACTGCATATCAAAAAATTGATAACCCTAATGACTGCCAGGTCATTAAGAATTGTGTATAGGATGTGTAGCTGGTCTGGTCTTGTCTGGTCCAAGTACGGGTGTTAGTAATTTTGGGTTTAATATGATAGGTGTCGTCAGTAGTGTCCAAAATTTGTGTCTAAAAAGGCCTTAGATGTGTATGATGTGTCGCCTGTACTCGTAGAATTTATTTCTGTAGAAACAAAAGTCGTCATTAAGTAATAACTTCCATATTTCTTTGCTTATTATAACTAGCAATCGTAACGTACAAAGATTATCGTAATATATGGATGTACATATGTAATAGAGATTATAAATACATAAGACAAATTGTCTTGCATAACCAACAAACTAACCTGTCACCTCCATTTTTGACAAGATCTATTGAATCAAAACACATCACTGTTTAAAGAAAATTTCAAAGATCAAAGGTCAATGTCACTTATATTCATTATCACGTCGCGTTTTTGAATCAATATATCAGCAACCTTAACAGAACTGTTTTTGCCTTCGAGAAATAAAGATATTATTCGGTTTGTATTAAAGCAGCCGCAGTGCAGTTTAGAGTCGATCGATGGTTGGACGATAAGGATATATTGGGGAGTATAAAGTGAAATGATAACGCCGTAAAACCCACTAAGTACTAGATAACTTTGATGTACAGTCGGAACCATGCGGGGATAATAGTGTCTTATAGCAGATATTAATAACAATCGGTATTAAACAAAAGAAAACGAACGAAAGTTTCAACTCCGGTGACTTGCTTTCTTTTAACTTTCCGTGGTATTCAGAGCTAAAGCTATAGGCATGTTGTGCTTGAATGATCCTGAACAGATATTAAATGCGATTTTTTCAAATAAAAGTATGCGTTCAACGTTCTACTGTCGCTATACTTATATTCGGACCCCGGCCGACGTAATGTGACATTTCACTCACTGAGCGCTCACGCTTGAGGATATATCCAATTTTGCCGCTATGTATAAGTCGAGTGTCGTGGCTCGGAGCAGTGGAATAGATTACAATTGCAGCTAATTGAGGAAGAATAGACACGACGGAAGGCGGAAAGCGCTAAAAAAGGCAACAAAACCGATCGGTCCCGTCCAATAATTAGGATCGCCTGAGAATATCCCGAGCGGTGGCACGCCGAGTGGCCGCCAATTGTGGGCAAATGGCCGCCAATCAAGTCCAATTCAGCCAATGAGCCCCGAGACGAGGCCCTCGTCCGGCACTGACTCACATTGCGTCGAAACTATGCGGTCCCGATAGTTTATTGAGTTGGTCAAGTCTTGGCAATAATCATTTATGGACGCCGTCGACCACTTGTGCGCAATGCTGTTAGGGTTCACAGCCAATACGGTCTGTAGCACTTTCACATTAAAGCTCTGAACGATCAGCGTAGTCCTGGTGCATTCAGTCTATTTCAAGTTGATATAGCCCAATGAAATATTTTTGGCTAAATGAAGATTTTTCAACACCAATTGATTATTGATTAGATTCCAACTTTCCATGTTCTAAGAGCCGTGCTTTAACGTGTGCCCCAGAGCCCCATAACGAGGTCAGACTGTATCCAACAATTAATGTTATTGCTTATATTGCTCGTGAAACAGAACACATACGAGTAGGACTAAACTACACATCAGTTGATGATGTTTTCGTAAACACGATGAGGTGAAACTAAGTTTGCCATTTCATTGTTTAACTGTAAATAAGATCTAAAGCGGAAGTTTGCATCGAAACATTCGAATCAAACTTTACCATTACTTATGGTACTTAGATCCCACTTGTAAGTTCAACCTAAGGGACAAAAGCAGATGTCCTGATTATAAGTGACTACCTATGCCCATTGGCGACTGCCCTAGCACAACTCGTATGCTTTCCCGGTCCTTGAGGAAGATCATACGTAGGCAGGCCCTAGTAGCGCACGGTTTTAGAATTTTGGGCACCAATGTTGTGTTTCCAATGGTGTCACTGGTTTCTTTGTATTGTTTCTTGATTATGATATAGGCATCTGAGCAGGTTCAAGTTAGTTATGTTCCTTTTTTTAGGGTTTCGTACTCCCAAAAGAAAGAAGGAACACTTATAGGACCATTTCATTGTCCGTCTGTCTTACCATCAAGACCCTTTTTCTCAGGAGCGCGTAGAAGTATAACGTTGAAATGATGACGATCATGAATTTTGGCAAGAAGCTACATGTGGTAGCACAAGTATAAGAATAATACAAGTATCCGAAAACTGTAAATTTGTAGTTACTTCATAATAAATTGCAGTATTTGTCAACTTAAAAGAAATGTTATGAAAAACATAAATCTTAGAATAACCTGATAAAGTATTAAAATTCTCCTTATAAATGTTTAGTTTTGTGAACATCACTTACATTTGCGCGTGTCTGTCGTTGGTGCCGCAAAACTGAAATTCAAGAACTTGTTAGCGGTTTCAATGCGGTTTTCCTTGTTTGTAGATATTGTTAATGTCGTCATTAATATATCACCTTGTTTATTAAGTATTTTAAGTTGGCTAGATTTTGTTTGTATAAAAATATTAAAGTTTATCGATTTATTATTAGTCTAAATATTTATTTCGTTAAATTTATCATTTTGAAGTTATAACTTGTTAATTATACCTTAGTAACGTGAAATGTGCGTAAATATATGTCAAATAACGTAAAAGAAACACTCGCTTGACAGTTTTTTATGTTCACTAGACGTATAGCATATAGATATGCCTGTAGGTAATGCTCGTTATCAATTATCAAACGTAATATGATAACAAATGATAATTTAATCAACATTTATCAATAACTTATTCCAAAACATCGTAAATTCAAGTAAAGTACATAATAGTTTGTAAGAACCCTTTGCTTATTATATTCGTGAGTACTGAATGAATCAAACAAATCCTTTTTTAAAGCTTTATTATAATTTGTATAATAGGTACGGAAAAAGAGCCAGGAAAGTAATATTGTAGTTTTGTTTACTTGTCCAACTTCAAATTTGCAATATTGATTTGCACTGGACAGTATATTCATAGCTCTTGTCTATTTTTACATTGTATGCAACAGTACCGTTGTATCAATGATGCTAAAAGCAGCTTGGTCAATGTCCACGCACGCTGTCACCAGGTGGAGGGGGAGAGGGGGGATGGGTCGTGTATTTGTGGAGTATTTTGATTTATTACAACCATTACTTAATACGAATTACGTGTAAACATTATGTAAATTGTAATTGATGTAATAACCATATAATATTAGTTTTTTATAGACATGTCATCTTCATAACATGCTATTTAATCATTCATTATAAATTTAGGAATCCATTAAAGCCCAATGTCATTGGAGTTATTTCTGTACTTTTTCAACCGATTTCAATAAAGGTGGAGGTGCTGAATTGGACTGGGTTTTTTTAATTTTAAAACTCAAAACTTTCGCTCCGGGGGAACCGATTTTAACGATTTCTTTTTTATCTTTAGTTGTATGTGTGTGTGTGTTTGTGGTCCCTTCAGTTTGGTCCAGTTGTGACAATTTGAAGTCGTTTTTTTTGTTAAACTTTTAATTATTTTCACTAAGCACGACAAACAAGGGCAGGACGCCAGAGCTTTTCTCGGTTGTAACAATCTGAGGGTTTAATAGGAACTTTTCGGTTCGAAAAGTTCAATCGTGATCCAGGTCAGGTCAACCGTGCGCCAATATTTGCAAGCTGACATAAATTATGTGTATTAGGCACCGATACGTTTACTCTCTATTTTATTATATTATCTCCCTCTATTTTTTCCAAGTCAAGTTGTTTAAGTCGTACGTCGTCGTTGTCGTAGCCTTATCGATATTTTTTATAATTAACTAGCTGTTTCCCGTGACTTCCTCCACACAACCGTTAGACCTTAATCTGGCCCTATCGAAAAATCGTTTCTTAACGGATGTTACTACTCATAAAATACCTCCTTGCTGAATTTCAATTTTCATCATTGTATGTCCCACGGTTTTCGAGATCTCGTGTTACGTGACCGTTCGCTTTTATGTAAATAAAAATTATAACCTTACGTAGAATTTTTATCATTAGTTTGCACTCAAAATTTCGGGCGAGTTATTTTTGTTGAAATTTAATATTTTGTTAACAGCGATAGTTCCTTGTGTAATTATGCTATTTTTTGCAATAAAGGGGTATACATTAATGTTAGAGTCAAAATTAAAAAAGTAAAAAAAATGTAGACATTTCTTTAAAAATAATTAAAATAAATATATATAGTGTCTTTAAAACATCAATAATATACAAAGTTTTAATGGAAACAACACTTGGCGTGCGCTTGGCAGCCATTTGGCAGGCTGTAATTTCGCACCGTTAAATGAAAACAGGTCAAATCAACGTAATATATAATAATAGCTAAAGATTTTAATAATTATTTGTATAATGTATTATTCAAAATTATAGACTAGTTTTCCAATGAAAACAGTCCAAAGGTCTCTGTCCTTGACACGGCATGAGGCCACCCGAAGCCGCCAATAGCGTCCCGCCGCGCCCGCTGGACGACCAATCCTAGCTGCGTATTTATATTGATTCATCTGCGTTAAGTGGTGCCAATTTGACAATTTTCTTTGCCTTCGATTAGGGCTATTGACACGTAGAACGAATATTTCTAGGTCTCCTTTTTAGTATACATATTTATTTCTTTTTTTAAAGGTTTTAAGACTTTTGCGATTTGCAAACATTTAAGAAGCCAACGCTCTTCCCACGAATGCAACTGAATCAACTCGAGATGTACTTATGTTGGCATAAAAGATTGATAACCGCATTTATTTTAAAATTGCTGTATTATGAGAATAAAAATCAGGCCTTCGAATAAAATAAGTTTTAATAAAGCTTAAGTCGATTCAGTTGCAGGCGAGTGTAAAGCCCTCATTTATTTCTTTCTTTCTTATCTTCTGCATACATTATTATTGTTGCATAATTAGTATAAATAATAATGTATTAATAATGTAAACAACGGCGTCATAAAGGTATAAAAATATGAGTAAATGTATAATTTATTGTAGTGAACATAAAGATATGCGTTCGAACAATATTAATAAATTGCACATCTCAAGTGCACAAATAAAGCTGGGCTACATTGTCGCAAATAATTGACGACCGAGTGGTTTATGTGTTTTGTACATATTGCCAATAAAGTTGGCATGTGGAGGGCAGTCCGTGTCTAGATCTGACACTAGTTTTTAGTTAAAATCTAGTTTCAACTACGTAAAATTATTTAATCAGGAACTAGTCATAAAGAAATATTTAAATACATACAAACAGATAATATACCCAGACTAGAAGCTGGAATCGAACCCAGAACCCACGCAGAGTCATTGCCAATTGGGCCAACGGGCCAGTCGAATCCAGATTTCTATTATTTACAAAGTCGCTGCAATTTTTTTTTGTGGCGTAACTACAAATTTACGGTTTTCGGATTTTTTCCTACACTTGTACTTCAAGATGTAGCTTCTTGCCAAATTTTATGATTCTAGGTCGACGGGATTGTATGGGGACTGTAATATAATAAACGGCCATAACTTTTGATTGCGTACACTTATAGGGTTGATTTTATGACAGCTTCAAGGGAACGCAGACGTCAATGACTAGGTATTCATTTCGACTTAATAAATTTCTACGAGCTCTCAAGGAAAAGGGGTCTTGACAGACAGACAGGCGGACAACGAAGTGATCATCCCATAAGGGTTGCTTTTTTCTTTTGGAGATAAAAAAGAAAGAAAAAACAGTTTGAACGCATAATGAGGGTCTGACCTTTGGGACCCCTGGGTCCCACGTGTCTTTGCGGTAAACAGCAATGCACTTCCCGTAGTTAGTATGCCGCACTATATCATATCGCGGACACACGTCGGCCCTTCGGGTGTTAAGGTATTCAGGCGCTATCCCACTCCATATGAGTTATGTAAATGTTGCTATTTCTCTGCGGACTTCATGCCCGCAGGCCGCATAGCAGGGTTGACTAGTTTCTGCTGTTACTTTTTTAATATTACAAAAGGTAACGAGGTAATCTGTATTGACAGACACACAATGGAAGTACGTTGAAAACTAATTGCTGTACGTAATTCCAGCCAATAAATTTAC
>JANCMC010000017.1:0-16073 GCA_024363005.1 Charaxes varanes
GGAGGTTATAGCCTAATCAGTGGCCGGTATTTGAGTCATTCGCTAGATTAAGTTCTTACCATGACCTGGTGATTGATAGAAGTCCCAGAAGGGTTTCTGGGACTTCTAACACTGATTTCCTAACATCCTACTTTCTTTATGTTTCAGAAGGAACGTAATACAGTGAGTTCCGATTAATGTCACTGGGTGATATGGCAGGCGACCGGAGCAAAATCGAATATCAACTTTCAATACATTTTGCACAGTATACTGGAACGTTCCCACACACGTTACTGTGTGCCGTCGGACAAACTGCAAAGCAAACCTGCTCAAAAATCCGTCCGGTATACAGCACCGTGGATACCAGACATAACTTAGGTATAAAATTGAATTTAAGGGCTTTATCTGAGTTGTATGGGCGTCTGTCACTTACCGCCGCGGGTGTCGGTCGGCGTGTTACGAAATTTCATTGCAACGACACCTCTGATATCGCTCTCTACAAATTGATTCAAGGTCCTATTTCCCAAGAAACGGGCGTTTGTTAGACACGTTTCCTATAGATAATAACGTGCATTGGAATTACTACCGTATTTGTTCATTAGAATTGCTTACATTACCATTTCGTACTGCATCATACGTGTTATTTTTTGTTTAACAAATAGGGAAAAATAAAACTTCGTTATATAATTTCGCGTAGTGCTTTACCACCATTATAATTTTCCTGTACAGACATGGTTCCTCACAAACAATTATTTTTATAAGATTATATGCCCGTACATGACAACGGAACGTTCGTAACAACCGCTGTAGCCACATTGTCCCGTGAGCTGGTTATAGCATTTTTTGTTTTGTTTGTATGACGGTAGGTGCTGTAAAGTAAAAATAAACCAATTATTCAAGCATTCTAGTTATGATGAAGAGCGTATATAAACGATAGTAAATTAAATACTTCCGAAATCCATTCGCATATTCGTTACATATAAATATCTAACATTTTTTTATATTTCCTGCGGATTTGGGAATAGCAATTTGTGCAACAAGTGAAAATCATTTTTTGCCCACAGTTCTTATGCAGCAAAACTTACATGATTGAGCGGCTGAAGTGAAAAATTTGTTCACGATAATAAAAATGTCAAATCACATTTTACATAGATTCAGATACGATATTTTACATAGTAACAGAAATTCTCATTGAGTTTATATTTAGTCTTTTAAATTTATTAAAAGACATCTCTTGAATATTTCTGGGATTTTATTATAAAACAAAGACAAATATATAAACATTTGAAAGGTAGACTGTCCGCAGTCGTGTATCTGCGCGTCTGTCTGTCTGTGCATCTGTAATCAAGGCTGTCTCGGTGATGGATGTCCGCGTTTCATTAGCTGCTGTCCCTTATCTGCAGCACTTCATTACAGCACACGGCCGCCCCGCGCTCTGTGACGCCAGCTCAGAACCGGCCGCACCCGAAGATAAACTACTATACTAGTTCAATTATGTTCATTACACTATTATATTTAACTCTATAAAAACTAATATTGTACACATTTGGGGTCCAAAAATAGTTTTGTAAATTCGATTAACGCCTAATCTAGTCCTAATTAATATTTGTGGAAATCCATAACATAAATAAAAAATCCGCGATTTTGCATAAATCCGCGAATAAATACGAAAAGATACTGTGAGATGATCATACGAATACAAACAACACGCACAGCACTGCAGTTCTGTCGTATCTTAAGCACTCGTCTCACGTCTCAGTCCAGGACTATGGAATTATCAGGAGTATGTCTCCTAATGTACTATATTCCCGGTAACTCTTAAGTGACTTTGAATACAAACTTTAGGAAGTGGAGTTCATTATTATTGTATTATTGTTGCGATTCAACTTTAACGTATTATTTGAATTCTAAATAAGACGTCTATACAACAGTACACACTTTTTTAGCCGTCCAAATTATTTTTGTCTTATGTATAAACCTCTACAAAGAAGGAATCATATTACCGAGCTCATGAGTAATACCGGAACTAATGCATAACGCGCGGACGTCGTTGCTGGTTGTGGTCTGTGTTACAACAATACCTAACGTGACGTGTCTAATTAGTATTTTAATATGATTATTGTAGTGCATCTCAGTTCTGTATAAATAAATATATACAGGACTATATGACATACGGATATCTGTTCCTAAGGTAGACAACTTAATGCATGTGTCATAGGTAACAATTGTAGACATATCAGGACCCAGCAGTGGCTGCGACAATGGGATAAAAGTAGGAATTCGGACCGTGTCTTTAGTCTTGAGTCCACCCTTTCTACCGTTGAACTATAAAGGCTCATATGAAACTTCTTGCTATCGTTATTCCGATCCAGCACCAGTCCGCTTAAATTGCAAAGAACTTGACTGCAGAACGAGTAAAGATAACCGGCTCCCGTCACCCCCGGAACCCACACTATCTCCCAACCAATATCACTCAGTGCCAATATATATATTTTTGTAGAAACATATAAATACATACATATAGATAATACACCCAGCCTCGAGGCAGGAATCGAACTTATGTACAACGCGGCCTTCTAGAGTAAGGTCTCTATCCACAATATTACATTTCCAAACATTTTAAAATTCCACAATTTTTAGTTGTGCTATTTATTGCGGTCAATTTCATGTAACATTTGAAGTCTAGAGCAAGTAAAATTTGTAAATGTTACGGTAAAAATATCGACCTTATTAAAGCCCGTCAAATTATCGCGTTCAAAACCAGTTTCGGAGAGAACGAACGCAGAAGAATACGCAGTTAACGAACAGACAAAATGCGAGCTAAATTAGCTGGAAAGGGTTTTTGAGCTTTTCAGTTTGTGGGATGTATTTACACGTTACTAAAAACAGCCTACCTTCTCAATTTCGTTCTACTGAGAATAACAAGCAGTAACAAATACACAACTCATAAACGGTTTCGAATAAAATTAGATAACTTTCGAACGAGTGCGTAAATGTATTTACGGAAATAAAGATTAAACCTTTACAGTACAGGTGAAGTAATAAAAATAGAATTTATTAACACTTTATAGTTAAAGGTGTAGAGGTGTACAATCACATAAATATGTAAATCTACTTTCAGTATCTCCTATAAAGTATGACGTAATGACTGACGACTCATGCTTAACCGAACATCTTATTTACTTTTAAGAATGCTAGGAATACTCTACGCATTCGTCATATTCTTTTTACTTCTCCATTTGAGCCCTAACACGTGCGTAAAGTGAGACACGACGATAGCTATCGTGTGTAGGCGTTTAACTTCTGCGGCTTAAGAATATCGAGAAATATAGCCGCCCTGTTCATTCCTAACTCATTTGAAAAAGAAAAGCTTTCTAAAGAGATCCATCTTTTAATGCCGGAGCCAGACATAGCTTCATTTGAATGATCATTTCAATGATCATGTAGTGTGGCCGGAGACTTTGTGTAGCTCCGCAAAGTTTTGTACAACGTTGAAGTCTTCAAGAACAAAAATGTACAAACACTTTGTGCTGTGTCTGGCTTCGGCATAAGATCAAAGAGATTAAAAAACATCGTCTTGTGTTTTAGAGTCCTTTCTATTTGTATGTAGCTCAAAGTAACTGATCCTTCCAATATTACATTATTATTTTGCTACTTTATATTTAATTATTTTGACTTTTACATGCGTCTTGGAAAAATAATGCTTTTTAGATAGAAATAGAGATTAATTTAGTAAAAATAATGTGTAGTTCATTAAAATTTTCAAAGAAATCTATGTTTTATACCGTGTCCTTTTATTTCTCAAACAACAAAATTATCTACCTTGTGTGTGGAGAGCCTAAAACCAGTAAATCGATTGCACAAAGCTAGCCCATTTATGAACCAGGAAGTGAATCCGAACTAGCGCATTCACCAATCGAGTAAACCCGCAGTTCTTTACGACTGAGCTCAACGCTCATTTGGAACGGATAGAGAAAGTGAATTTTCTTGGTTATATATCATATACAACTCATAGCTTTAGTGAAGTTTGTGTTAAATATTTATATCACATGTTTATTATAAATACTCATACGAGTTTATTTTATAGGTCTAATATGTGAATCAGTATGGTAGATTTAAAAAAATGCTAATATCCGTAAGACATAAAAAAGAAAATAAATAATAGATAAATCATATAACGTTTGATTCGAATACTTGATATTTTTGAAATCTATCTGCGTTTGTTTGTTCAGTTAATTATGGGAATGTGATTCCAAGGTACTATTAAACATATGATCCGTAATATTTATACAAATATCCATTCCCTATTATGTATATACATAAATATTAAACAATTGGATTGATTTCGACGGTTTGATATGTTTGTTTGGATCGGTCCATGAATGGTAAGAATTCACAATTGGATCATGTCGGTGATTCCGCGAGCGACTCCTCTCAGCGTGTCTCTGTAGGAACGGTGTTTTGCATACATATCGTTAGAATATACGTTATTTTAAATTGTTAGGCCTACTGCCTACATGTAATGGAAAAAAAGCGATGTGTAAAACAAACGCATGAACACACGACAATGGACAAGGATATGTTAGATCTAGTTTTATAAATGTACAAACAGCACCTATAATCCCAATAATCTCGTATTTCCATTAATAAATAACGAAAACATCTCCGGATCGTTCTTTATTTATATTTATGGTGTGGACATTATCTGGTTTAGTTACATATTTGGAATTGTATGTTACAAGTTGGTGCGTGCAAACTGTTCGATATATATGTTGTAGCACACCAAAGTCTATCAGTACAGATTTTAATGGTTACGCGGGATTACAAATGTTACTTGTATACCGCTATAATAATGCGATAAAGCAGAAGATGAATGTATTAGCAGGGCTCTTGTGGGGGCACGCGGGGGAATGCAGTGCCTCCAAGAAAATATCGAAAATATAGAAAAATTAAAAAGGAAAATTAAATGGGTGCGTAGACCCCTGTCCACTTGGTAGAAGTTATATTTCTTTTTAAAATTCATATTATCATCACCACCATAAAATAATGTTTCAAATTTATTTCATTGCTTATAGAAATTGATGTTCTGAATTCGCAGAAGGAATCTCAAGCTCAAAACACAGTGGCAACTGGTAGGAAAGGCATACAAAAATTATGAGCTCATAACTTTCGATATATATTAGCACGTCCCCAAAAACGAAATTACATAAAAGGCCTGTCTATAAGTATTAACGTTTAGTCATGGAAGTATCCTCAATAAGCGAGTTATAGATAAATGATATAGTTGTGTCTTATCAGGTTTATTGCCAAAAAAGCAAGAGAAAAAGAAATGAAAAGCAGCTGTTTCGTAGGTCTTGGATTAATCTGTGCATACAGTTCACACGACAGTCCAGCACGATAGTAAGTATTGTGTGGAGGGTCCTCAGTGTGGTCCTGATCACTTGCACCAGATTATTTAATTAAGCCTATGGTTTAACTTACACTATATTTAATGATATTTCTTTCACTTAAAACTAACTCTCCTATCTCGTGAATTAATCTAAAACGAAACAATTATCCAATTCCAGTATTGGATCTGAAAACCACAATTTGTGTAATCGTAGGCCGCGCCCGGCGCCGTCTTAATAGATGTCGCTTGTTTATCTAAATGGGTGCTGAGGACGCTAAGTGAACGTGTCCGATGAATACGCGGTGCATTGCAATAAGTGACGTCATTGCGGTGCAGCCTCATAGTGCAGCAAGATAGGAAACAGTAGTATAGATGTTTCAGTCTAAAAATGCACGTCCCTCCACTAAATAATTAGTTGCCACGTTTGCTTTTGTGTGTGTGTGTGTATGTGTAGCGTTTTTATTGTAAATTCAACTCCACAACGCACTGTAAGTCAATGATACAGACGAGCTTGCGTGTTAACATCTATGCGCTATTTTGCATGTAGAAATGAATAGTTGGAGGGGCGGACATTTTTAAACTGTACGTTTTGCGTTTACCTAACCTAACCTGTAATCTAATAACACACCGTCATCCACACTCAATTAGCTGACTTCTAGGATAGATAGAATAATCTGTATTGTACGTAAAACATTTATTATACAATAAAGTCATTCAGCGGAGTAAAGTACAATTACATAGGCTTTACGAACTTATTTGAAATCTACGAGTGAGTAACCGACAATATATGACCTTTAATTCGGTGCGTTGTTAGGCCTTGGAGGCTAGTCCACACTAATACTAAAGTATTCCTAGTTCACTTACTTTTACAAAATAAACGACATTTACAATTATCGCTGGGACTTATTACATTAGAGCTTTATTTAAATGTAATAAACATATTATTAAAGTTGCATGTTTCGGTGAAGTGAGGCAGCTACTAATGAATGAAACATTAAACATAATGGTAAGTTCAATTTAACAGCTGGTAATGGGTTTTAAATAGCGTGTGGATAGTTCTGTAATGCTCCCGACACGCCCAGTTCCTGTTTACACCGGAAATGCATTATCTGGGACGTCCCATCACTAATCAGGGAACTACAGATAAGTTACAAGTGTCATTGATATGTAGCCTATAAATCCCTTACAGTAAAGTAGATATAGGCTTACTATTTGATGACCATCTCTGCGGAAGTATATGCAGGTATGTATGTACATCGCCACGTCACGCATAATGCTAAATAAACCTTTAGAAAATGTCTAAAGTACCTAATGTTCTAATTTAATAGGTCCTATGAGTTATTTTAATACGCTCAAATAAGTGGAACTACAAATTTGATTGATCGTTATTCCCTTGTGACGTGTATGAAGAAATAGATAGTGAAAGAAGAGTAGGAGAGGTAGGTCAGAGATGTGCACGACGTGTGTGCACAAATATTAGAACTGTATTAACATGTAGGTATAAGAGGCAGGGCCGACCTTACCGTAAGGCATCGGAGCGGCCGCTCCAGGCGCCGAGTCCCAGAGGCGCCTTAGCCAGGGACGACTCTTAATATGCGATTGTTTTATATTAAAATATATGAAAAAGGAATTTAGGGGGGGGGCATAATTGATCGATCTTAAAATTTACTTCGGGCCAGCACTGATAAGTGGTTAAAGATACTGAATTATTAGATACATATATTGTGTGATTCCTTCATTGAATTTGAAGTCGGGATATCTTCTTTCTATAAATATATATATGTATACATAGCATAATTAATAGTATATAAAACAATCCGGTTTGTTCGAACACCTATAACTCAAAAACCGATTTTAATAATTTTTCATTTGTTGGATTTCTCTCCGTCGCGAATAGTATAATAACAATTAAAAACATTGGAAAATTGACAAAAATAAATAAATAAAAGAAAAAACATTTTCCCATACACAATGTTTCTGAATTCCGTACCTGTCAAACAGCCATATTCATCTCGGAAACGGGAAAGAGAAAGACAACGGGATCGGGGATAATATTATGAGATAATAGAATGTAGTACATATGTAGTGAGTAACCCAAAGTTCGCCCAGGAGAACGTATGCCGGGTCCGTTATTTGTATTATATATAGAATATAAAGTAGCACATGCGTTTAATTCTTACATTTGGCAAATTAAATGGTCTATCTATCTAAGTACAGAAATCCACATCCCAATAAAACCATCCCAAAAAAAGTGTCGTCAGTCTTTATTTTATCTGATTTTTAAAGACTAAATTTGGTTATTTCTCTTATTTCTTTTAATTCACTCATTATTTATGATCTTTCATAATATTTTCTAAATTATGTGGGTAAGTATGTACTAAATAATTAAAAAATGTATTAGGAAGAATTAAAGTTGCAATATTTATTCTACTACTCTGAAAATATAGATTGTATTATAAGTTATGACAATACAGGACACAATAAATAGATATCAAACTAAATATTTACATATAGTTAATATAAATAACTAACAATTGTGGGGCGCCCGTTAGGCTCCGATTCCTGGCGCAATGAGCAAGCTTGATATTAATTGCGACAGTAGCTCCACGGTCTCGTGTATGGCGCACGACGGGAAGTCAGCAAGTGTATTAGCGCGCTCTGTCTGCTCCTTTTGCCCGGCGGCCGCGGCTGCTGCTGGAATGCAGCAGGAATGCAGCGCGATGAGTAACAGCTCGACGAGCGACTGATTGCCAGCCCTTGGTGCTAGTACTCGGCTCTGTACATCTGTACGTCACCAGCAGCTATAATTTTAGACAAATATATAAATGCATATTTGTGCAAATATTAATTGCTAGTGATGGACGTTTTTTTTTCTCTAAGTTGTAAGTGAAAGCTTGTGCTCGGAGTAAAGGCAATAATCTCATATGCAGATCTTACTATATCTCGGATTTCTCCTTAAATGGCGACTCCTTAAGATTCTTGAGCCCGCGTCGGGGGGTCTGACGTGACTCCATCTGAGATGGTAAAATACAATCATGTCAATGAATTAGAATGCTAATATAGTATATTCGTATTTTGGTTTCTTTGCTCTCACAGAATATTAAAAACTAAAGTGGAGCCAGTATTTTTGGCACTTCAACGCGTAGACACGGCTTATTCATAGTTACTTTTAGGTTTCAAGATATATTTATATAAATATATGTAATAATAAAGTTATTAAATAAATTGAATAAACACAAACACTGTGTTTGTGTTAGGTTGGCTAATTAATTTTTCTTGTTGTTTTCAACACAACCAATATTAACTCTACATACTTTAAAGACAAACCCATTACGAGGTCCACGATTAAGCAAATACTTGACTTGAGCGTTTACTTACATTAATTTGTTTGTTTTTTGTTTCTACTCGTTTATACAGGACTAGCGATTGGAGGCGGATCTGGTCGCGTTGAGCGTCGATTATTTTGCTTATAAAAAGCGACTTGTAATTAAGAAATATTGGTTTTGAGTATAACTTTGAAAAAAAAAAAAAATGTGTAACTTGTGTGTTAGGTTAGAGGTGTAGCGTTAATATTTTTTATTCATATTATTTTTTTATTCACATTTATGAGCGCTCCTTAGAACAATAATCAGGTTTTCGTAAAAAAATTAAAATCTTCAAAAAACCAAAATTACTAAATTCACGCAGAGGAAGTTGCGGGCAACGGCTAGTACACATATATAGCAATAAACACGTTACATAGATTTCCCTCACATGTTAATTTCTGTCCGTCCGTTTCGTACTTCAAGCCTGTCGGCTGTAACCGAGCCGGTACATGACAGATAGTTGTTTTTTGCTCTTTTCGTTTCGCGATGTGGTTATTTCTGACGTGAAATTAATACGTCGCAAATAATAAACCACTAGAGATATATTAATATATTTGGGGTACCTTGTATACCCTGTTGACTTAGTGGCTAAGAACCGTAGAACGGTACTGAATCGCTGCGGGATTGATTCCCCTTTAAGTTTGTAACGACTCGTTTATTATTTATTAATCGATTTATTTTAATTTAATTAATAAATTGACGTTCGATTAATAGTGCTGTCTAGTCTATAATTTGAAACTTTGTATTGCGCCGATAAATAATTATATTATGCCGAAGCATATTGTACAACTTTATTTATTAATGTAATGGAATACTAAAACATTTATAAATATTTAAAATGTATGGACATACTTTCTTAGATAAAAATAAAATTACTATTAAAATCAACATTTAAAAAAATCACGTGGAATCGGTTAATTAGTCATTAACGGTGATAAGGACGCGCTGATCTTTCAACATAATAAAATGTACAGCCACTGCGCAGTGAGCGCTGCCACAAAAAATATACAACTCGTCCCTAATTTGTCCGCGACTACATTTGTATTAAACAAAAAACTCAATTATCTAGCATCGGACCACACATCTTATAATGGTAAACATAAAAAACTAACCGCCTTATAACATAGATCTAGCTGCATTAGAAATAGAGTTAAATATGTCTTAAGGGTTGATTTAATAGAAAAATGCTTAAGGTTGTAAAGTTGGACAGTATAAAAATTAAAGCCGATTCAGAGAAATGACTAAACGTATGATAAGGGGGTTTCACACGGTATTAACAAGTAAGCTTTTAAATGACAGCTTCCTTACGAGAATAAAGGATTTAAGTCAATGATTCATCAGAATCGAGTATTGCTTTGCGGAAATCTATGATATGCAAGAAAACTTGTATTACTTTGCGAATCTGCGAATAAATACGAAGGAAAATAGATGCAATGTTGTTAACCCAATGTTACACCGCCACGGTGATGCAACAGAAAATCAGTACAGTGCGGTGCTTTGGCGGCGGAGTCGTTGAGATCGAATAAATGAGAAAACATGTGAATGCGCCTTTAGTATTGCGACGAGAATACTATGAAACCCTTACAATATTGTAATATACAAAAAACTGCTTTACTGATACTGATATAAAGACTAGTTTTACACAAAAACACCGAGATTACATATCAAAACGTCAATGTGCCCAGTCTGGGTGGTCCGTTGAAAATGACATAGGAAATAAAAAATGGATTATGGAAACAAAATTGGCCGCGACGATGACGTTTTGACAATTCTAAAACAAAACAATTAAGTAAGGGAAACTATTTAATGGGGAAATTAATGTCGTATAAAATATTGTTGTTCTACTTGTATACAAAGTTGTTTAGTTTAAGTTCATCGCGGGCGGGATGGGGTCGTAAAATTAGTCGATAAATCTAAAGAGAGTACTCACTTCACTAAACTTAAGGCTAGTGGAAGATTTGCTGTCTACGCTTTTTGTATATATTAACGACATTCAACCTTAGCGTGGCAAACCAATCTTTTAGTCGACTATACATTCGCTTATGTCAGGCAACACCCATAGTAATACATGTACAATTTAAAATTAAAACAATATATTGAAATTAAATATTTATATATTGTTAGTTGTATATTAAATATTTGAGAAGAATAAAGAGTAATTGAAATAAAAATAAAAAATCTTAATATCAATTCAAAATTAAAATAACAGTTACAAAAAAATTACAGTTACAAAAATTTAAGGAATTAATATTCTCTTTTCATGAAGGTCCCAAGTCTTATCGCTTCGGAAACGAGAAGTTGGTACCTGATTCCACAGATAAATAGTGCGATCTAAGAAGATTCTAGGAAATCGCGCGGTTGAGGAATTGAAGGATGTTGATTTTTGAGTTTTATGTTGTTCTTGAACGAATACATTTATTATACAAACTAGAAAAACAGCGACCCAAAACCGAAAATGTTAAAACTGCCTGTCATATGTCAAGTTTCCCTTAAAAACCGTTGGCGTACATCGTAAGATTTTTCATAATGGGGAAAAAATAGAAATGAACTACTATTTATCCACCCATACCAAAAAATAAATGCTTTGGAAAATACAAAGTGCACATCTCATAGCGTTAACTATTAAAATTTAATTTTAATAAATAAACGATATCGAATTATACATCTATTATCAATAGGAAAGAACGCGTCGTAATTCTGATGCTAATAAACAAGAAATAACGTATTAAGTTAAATTTTTCGAACGTAATTATACCAGATCCACAGACATCCGGACGTCCAAGGAATATTTTTTAATCAATTTTTTCTTGCTCTAAATAAAATAGATAACTTTCCGAAATATGAAACTGTTAAACTACGAGTTTTAAGTTATTCTGTGTGTATTTACATTTATCTATAAGTGCCATACTGAAGGAATTCTAATCATATTTAGTTCAAGAAATTGTTCGTTTTTTTTTAAAGAGTACAGCACTTCTACAAATTTTATGAGTTCTATTACGTCAGACAAGTAATAAGATATAAACACATAATTTAACCGATTATTTTTTATCTATTTTTGTCATAAAAATGGTAAAAGACACTAGTTCAGAAAATTGAGATTAGATTGTAGCTCTTTTTAAAGAGTACTTTTATATGTTATATTTTACTTTTCAGGCTTTACAAGAGACAATATTTGGCCGTGATGGTAGCCAGTACCTGGCTATTCTCGTTTGGAGCCCTCATCGCCACGTGGCTTGAAAAATGGGGACGATTCGGCTTAGACCCTTCTATTGGATCCTGCTCCATCCTACCGGACCAAAACAACCGGTCTCCCAAGGAGTTTTTGTTCGTTGGAGCATTCATGCTTCCCTGTCTAGCTATTGTAATATGCTATGCTCGCATATTTTGCATAGTGAGAGAAGCGGCTAGACGTTCGCGAGCTCCTGGCAGAGGAAGACCACGACCTGGTCAGGAAGACTCAGTACTAGGTTCCGCTTCCACAGCGCTAGAACGCTCGCCGGGTCCCGAAAATGGGTACAATCACGTAGCCCCACCTAGGAAGACTTTGCTTGCACCTCCTATTATCCATTGCCCCCCTACTCCCGGTCCAGAACGATCGTCGTCTTCAGGAGTAGACACACTAGATGGGCATGATGAGGAATGCGCTCTAGACACAAAACCAAGGACTCCAAGCAGTGGGGATACTGCGAAAAGACTACGTCAAGCTGCTGTAGCCCTTAGACGCTCCCCTGCCCCGGTTAGACCACCTCGCCTAACGCCAAAAGACCGGAAACTCCTGAAAATGATAATGGCCATCATGATATCATTCTGGGTATGCTATCTGCCGATTACACTGACGAAATTATTCAGGGAATTCACGTCCCACCCCACATTGAACATCGCTGGGTACATCCTGATATACTTGACCACGTGCATCAATCCTATCATCTACGTGGTCATGTCCAGCGAGTATCGTCAGGCATATAAGAATCTGCTGATGTGCCGTCAGAGGGCGTGACGTTCACCCGGCGATGGCGTTTCTGAGAAGCGCCCGCCGTAACTTCCAAAATATTAAAACAATGAACTAAATATGGACGCTGGGGAGACCCAGTGGTTAAAGATAACCGTACTTTGAACTCGTTTGTGACTCGTTTATTTCTGTGACTGTGTTGTGTTATATGCAATAGGATATAATAGAGAGCCGTCCGTGATTGTGCTATACGAGAGATGTGAGGATACAATGATATAAGGCCTAAACTATCGGTATTCGATTAGGATATTTCTTAAATAACATAGTTGAATTGTATTATAATTCATATGAGTTATTGATGAAATTTATAGAATAAACACGTTAATCTATGGAAGGTCATAAATATCTATCAGGTAGATATTACATTTGCAAAAATCCGCATATTTGAATAGGAATATTTAAAACTGATACCTTAAAAAAGATTTCTATCTCAAAACATGACTTGTATCTTACCTTCCAAAATTCTAAGGACCTTTTATGGATTCTATTGAAAAGTGCCCTGCTTCACGGGATGGAAAATCCTTTTGATATTGTATTAGCCATTTAAATTTCCAGAATATAGGACTTTCTATACATAGCAAACTTGTGTAAAATAACTTATTGACATGATTTTTAAGTGTAAATATAGAATAATAATATTTATATGAACGTTATAGATTTGTAACTAGCTTCAGTAAAATCACATAGTATATATTGTAAAGTTTACTGAATACGATATAAAACGTCAACAAAACATTCCTGTATATATAACTTCCTTGTATAATCAACTAGCTAAGAATGTTTTCTGTCATATACAAGTCCATTTTCCAGCGACCGTCAACACGTTTTCGAATCTTCTGATAAAGGAAGAATCCCTGTGATCAGTAATCACTTACCATCAAGTAAACTACTATACGAGAAGATTCGAAGTGAAAATTAAATATATTATGATAATCACAAACGCATACTTGAATTGCATATATATTTATGAAATCAAAGAGCCATATAACAACTGAGTCATCAGGGAAACCGAGAGAAATAATCATCATAATGTTTGAACAGTCATTTGTGCCGCGATGACTGTGGGTGTATGACGTGCGAAGTGTTGCTTTAAGAGGGATATGGCGTCATTGGTGTCAGATGGTGTTTTGGTGAATGAAAGTGAAATCCTTATCACTGACGCTGATTACGCGGCTGTGGAACTCTTCAAGGGATACCCGGATGGACTGCTCAAATTCGCGACCGCCTGCTGTGCCATCTTCATGCTGATTGGTATACCGGGGAACATCATCACGATCGTCGCTTTGGCGCGGTATGAAAAGGTAAGCTTTTTTCTTCGAAGTAGATCTTCTATTCTGTATTAAAATTTCGAGGGCGCGTCAGTTAAAATATTTCGCAGCTATATATGTATATATCTTTTACTAACTAGTTGTTTCTTGTGACTTCGTTCGCATTAAAATGAAACTTGCGAGAGCCCTAATACGTCCTTAATCTGCTCCTATCGTTCTTAGCGGATGTCTTCTAAAAGTAAACCTCTTTGCCAAATTTCATCATTATACATTCCGCGTTTTTCGAAATTTCTTATTAGGTGACCTCTTGCTTTTATTTGTATAGATTTATTAGCTAGATAGAGTACTTTATTGCACACTCATAAAAGAAAAGCAGTATAAAAAGTTCAATTGATTGCTATAAACAATTATTACCAATATACATTTTGTAGAAGTCCCTTTAGATCCAGATAGAGCTGTAAGTTTTAGACTGTAAGGTCGTAAGTCGATTAAAGTATTAAATGGTACGAAAAGTAAAAAAAGTATTTTTTGGGATACCGTTCTTTTAGTCTCATGAGGTCAGTATTGCGATAAATGTCCATCAGACCCTAATTTTATTTAATTACATGGGTATAACATGTAGCTTTCAATATAAATTAGTTTAATATGTAATTAATGTAGAATTACAACTTCTTTCTCTGTGTAATTATTGTCATATTACACGATCATTTATCAGTAGGAGTTAATTCGTACAATTACATCTCTAAACCGGATAATTGTTGTTGATAAATTGATAACGTGAGCGCAAGAGCGATTAACCATGTGAATCATTCGGTCACTTTTACGAGACAAGATCAGAGTAATTTAAAATGTCCACATGAACCCTCTGTTAAATTGGATCGAGCATTAGTAACTCAGCTGTTTAAAAGGGCAAACGTACAGACGGTTTACCTCATACAAATACGTTAAGCAATAACTTTCGGCACCTTTCTACGTAAATTGCGCGCCCGGAGGAGTATGAAATTTGGCACAATTATAGTTTATATAGACAAAGATAACCGAATACTAATATTTTTATAAAATATGCATTATAACTTTATTAAATTATTAGAAAAAAACCACACGCAAACCAATGCCTAGCGATTTACACGCACATTTATACATTTTACTATGAGATTGTGTCAAAGAGTAGTCATGACGACATTAACAATATTAATTCGCAATCATTATACTGTCGTACAAAAAAATAATTAAGTTTTGTATATAGCTTTAAAGAAGGATAGAGTACCTAGGCAAATCTAAAGATTTATAGCCAAATAACGGCCACCAGGCAACGTCTACGTTTAAGTTTATATGTATTTATGTATTTGTAGTCACGTACTGATTTTTCTATAAGATACTCATAAACGTGCTTTCAACCAGTGAAATTCCAACCAATACTTAAACCTACATATAATGTTCTATTATGATGCATGCAATTATATTATTATAAGAAGTATTGTATTCTAAGAAAAACAGACACACTGTCAAACATTTTTGCTACTCCTTTCTGTGTGTCTGTTTTTCACGAGTAAAGTCCTAAACGGTTGGGCCAATACTGGCTCTGGTAGAACGCGAATAGGGAATAACGTCGGCTACTCCAACACACTTAAAATTTTTTAAATATGTTTTTTATTTGAATGGTGTATTACGTGTTCTATTTACAGAACAAAAACGATGAATAACTTTACATTGACGCAGGTTCTGGGGTTAAACCACACAAAGAAACTCAACATAATTCTAAAACACTTTAATTTACCTTATGTCTCTTACATTACAAGATAAAACTAGAAAATATCTCACACCTTTTACTTACAGTGTAATTTTAAGCTAATATTATGAACCAGGTGGTCAAAATTCGGTCACGAAACATTAACTATGCATGTGGACACAGATGTATAGTTAAATTTATAAATAAAATAAAATTGACAATTAATACCCATACGGTTGTCATGCCTACACTTTGACTGATTTAATTAGAGGCCATGCTTGTAGCCGAATTGGGCCCGCGCGTCCGGGTACCAGTACCATTTCTCACATGAGAT
>JANCMC010000020.1:0-12670 GCA_024363005.1 Charaxes varanes
TAAAAGCATTTTCGCAATATCGCAAAAATACGCACAAAAATTTATTAGCCTTGTAGACATATTTCTTTTCTTTTTCTATCTTCTATTTAAATACTGTTACTCAAACATATCTCAAAGAGTGTTTTGGGTTAAAAAAACATTTTTTACAGCTTTCTTTGTACTTGTTTTAATTCCGAAATCCATTTGAAATTATTACTAAAAAGCCGCCATATGATTTAATGATGAACATACATACACTTAATACATATTAATATGTATGTGTAATTGAATGAAGACTTCTATTTGAAAATATTCGTAAACAGACTTTCTCTGTTTCCGCCATTCTCTCTATTTTTTATGTTGACTTATATTTCGGGAGTTGATTAAATGCCAAAGCAGCGTCGAAATTTATGATGTTGGAATTCTCTTATTATTTACTTTTCCATGGTCGCGAACACAATGATATTCTTAGAATAACAGACTGACGGAAAAATAAATGGTTTAATAGAAATATTTTTAATTGGAAGAAGCTTTAGATGCATAAAAATATTTGATACGTATTTAGTATCTATGTCGTTTATTGTAATCTCAAATCAATACTCCTGATTTACTGACTCCATCTACCCTCATTACCAATAGAGCTTTGAAAACTCTACTTGCATTGCAAGAACACAACCCTACGCCAGGAATCGGCAATCTTCGGCTCGCGAACCACATGCGGCTCTTTGGATGTGAAGCTGTGGCTCTTAAGTACCAAACAAAAATAAGTGATAATCTAATACTACTTGGTTTTGAAATAACGCTACTTTTTTATGAAGAAATAGATTGTTCTTTTTTTAAATTTATTTATGCGACTATCATTATAGTTAGTACGAAAACATTTTGTGGCTCTTTAAAAACTTTGAAATTTTGTAAATTTTTATATTTGGCTTTGCCGACCCCTGCCCTATGCAAATATTTTTGTTCGGCTGCGTTCTTTTATAGGCTAGAAATACTTTACCAGCCGAGCAAAATGTATCGGGATCCACTTCAATAATATTTTAAATAGTGGTAACTAAACTCTAGTCGTATCCACTAAACTGATGTAAAATGGTTGTTTGAACAGTATAATAATAGAGGTCAAGGGTAGGAGCCGATTTCAGTATAAATATTAAGGCAGTGCTTCGCTAAGCGCACAGTATCATTTGCATATTTATAAGACAGCAGTCCTTAGCAAACAAGGAGGGAATAAAGGTTCGGTTTGTTTTTGACTAATGCGTCGATAGTTGTTAAAGGGGATGTTATTTCGCAGTAACTAATTATTTTAAAACTGGCAACTTTTTAAGCATAAAAGTTGTGAATACGTTAAAAATTTATTTGTTATTTAAATGAACTGTATTAGGATTATCATTAAATTAATTTTTAATATTAATATTATAAGAGCTCACCCCACAGCCACATCCTCTGCAATCTAAGTGGACCCTGGTACTTGACCAGAATAACGCTAGGAAGAAGAAGAAGACCTATAATAATTATCATTCTTTTGAAGTCAAATAAAAATATTAATTTATGAAAAATTCAAGAGTGCTTACAAAATAAGTTATTTGAATAGATTTTTAGATTTATCTTGAAGCAACTCTGAAGTAATTAAACTTTAGATCGGATACTAATCTTTTCATTCTTCAATTGACATTGTCAAATCCCCTTCGTTCGAAGATAAGAAAGCGAAGTGAACGGTTAAAAAAATCAAGGTATGCAAGTGGACAAAACGCTCAAATCGCTTAAAGCAGCTTGAGTCTAATAAAGCGTTTAAAATCGAGCAATGCCATCGAGTCGGACAATAAATGTAAAGAATGCTGAGTACAATGCACCTTTTGTTCACTTCAGTGAAGTTGAATAAACGCAAGCGATGCATTTGCTGAATGAGTGAACTCGCTGAAACTTGTGTATTGTTGTGTGCACTGGAAAATGTCTGCCACTTTACCATTGTTGATCAGCGCTGATAAAACTAAGGAAAAAGGAAGAAATAACATTAGTTCAAACGCGTGAACTTTAAAATTAATTCAAAAAGCAATGAAAACCTTTTATTTTCGATGTTGTCTCTAGTATATTAATGAAGGCGTTATGTTGTAACCTTATTTCTTTCCTTCAGTCTGATGTGTTACGCCAGACATAGCTCAAAGTGTGTGTACATTTTTGTCTTTGGAGACTACAAAGTTCTACAAAACTTTGCGTAGCTACACAAAGTCCCCGGCCACACTACATGGTTATTGAAATGATTATTCAACTGAAGTCTACTACTAGAAACTATGTCTGGCTCCGGCAATACAGTAGTGGCCTAAACTTTTGAAGTGAAAACTTCTAAAAGCAGGTGTGGATTAAATTCATGTAATTGGTCATCGATTTATGTGTTTTTTTCTTTTTGTATCTTCTTAAAAGGACTGGCTCGACTCAAAGTCAAAATAGTGAAAGTCCATTTTTTTTAATTCCACTATTTACAATTTCTTTTTTAAATCCTCCCCCCGTCCTTGCCTTAGGTTGTCACATTTTCGAATCCTCTCCTCTTTGATGTGACATCATATAATAAAGAGAAAAGCAGTTTCTATTATATTATTTTATGTGTTATATTCTAATGTATTAACAAAAGACAAAAAAAATATTTATATGTGAAATCGCAAACATATTGAACCCATACTTCTTTTGTCTATAACACAGGCATTAAGTTGTCTACCTTAGGAACAGACGTCCGTGTGTCATATAGTCCTATATATATTTATTTATCTCATTTCATCTAATTTTATTTTTATGCTACAAAAACCATAATTCAACGAGATGAAGAGCAGATGAAAACATTATTATTCCAGATTGTTTCGATAATTTACATCTTAAAGAACCCTTTGACTCGTGCCCCGCTTACGACAGCTTTAATTAAGAGCTTAATGACTTTCCGAGATTTCTTTTAAACGCCTACATTCTTAGCTTGATAGCGGGACCAGAAATCGTCTGGGAAGTTTGTAGTAACAAGTTTTCCGATCCTAAGATTGTGTTAGAGGAATAATATTAACTTAGCATTATTCTAATTTAAGTAGCATTATATTTCTAATATATAACGACATGTTAGTAGAACTTTTTTTTAAAGTCACAGAGTAAATTCCTTTATCCAATTTTATGCGTCAATAATTAATTAATATATTTTTTTGGAATACCAAATATATTAATTAATTATTGACTATAATGTCATAGAATACTATGAAATTATAGATATTACCTTTATCATTTTCATTGCATCCTCCCCCATTTTATTAGCCACAAAAGAGTGGGAAGGGCGTAAATTACGGTAAGATTATTAACATTTTAATATTTTTTTAATGAAAAAAAATTATTGATATGGGATAGACTAAATGGATATGTGACCATACGGGAAGCCCCAGCTAAAAAATAATAAAGAATCATCAAAATCGATTCACCCATTCGAAATTTCTGAGTTAACATACATTTAAAAAATTCCGTCCAATTAATTACGTCCTCCTTTTTTGAAGTCTATAAATAAAATCATAAAAATAAAACCAACTATCGTAACAGTAACGGTAAGAGGCTAATATAATATGTTCGATTAAAGTACATTTCTCTTTAAATAAATTATGTCATTATACTTATTAACATCAAAATATGTAAAGATATTAAGCGGAACGACACTTTAAACCTGTCTATTACACTTCTAAAAAAATACATACCCTAATTTTTTGTTGATTATAGTTTCTTAATTAGTATACAAACTTAAAATTTGCATCTTAAATATTAGGGCTTATAAATTAGTTTTTGCTCAATATGTGTACACATGGAGTTGGGCTTTAACTAAGAATTATGTATTTTTTAAATAATCCAATATTGTTATATATGTCATGTGTTGTCATTCTTGGAATAAATCAGTAGTTAATACGACTCTTATATGTAATCCACGACTGTAAATTGTGGTCAAAATTTGATAAAATTACGAAATTAGCCACGATTGACATGACTGACGTATCATATGCATTTGAACTCAGTTTCATCTCGCATGTCACACGGCGTTTAATTACGTCAAAAATACATTAAAAAATCTTTATCTGTATGGCCGAGGTACGTTAAAATGCGTTGCAGACATATCGTCGATATATTGAGTTGTGATAGACACATTTGTGCGTTGATGCATGAAATTCTCAACATTCGCCTCCACCACCACATTTCCAATGCATCAATCCTTTGTCTCTCTCTTGCTTGAATTGTTCACGTTTCCGCTCCGCACAGAAATATAGGGAAAAACCTAATTTAGCTTTGGTGTTAAAACTAATTGCTGGATTCTTGTTGTATTTGTTCTTAATAAATAATTGTAATCTTTTACTTAGTGTATAAAGTATTTATGTGTCTATCTATCAAAATATACCTAACATTATTTAAAAAGAGAAAAGAATAGCCACGAGCACAGCTAGATATAAAGCCATTTAAAAGCCTCAACTTAATGAGGCCTCCATGAAAAGATAAGATCGCTGTTGACAAGGGTCACAGCGGAAGAGGAAAATTACAGAGGAGTGACCGTGTGCCACTCTTAATTTGATCTTCCCCGGTAATTCAGTTTAACCGGCTGTGGATTTTACGCTCTAACATTTTCCTTATATACCCTTTGATCTATCTATCCATTCTAGAGACAGCCTCGTGGTCAGTCGGACACAAATCTTTAAATTTGCGTACTATACGCTTATTTAATGCTATATACATAAGTTCAATTCTTTGGACAACGACATTGTAAGACTGGGCAATTAATAGTTTTTACCTCGTGATGATCACGCTTTGACACAATCTTACAGTAAAATATATACATGTGTGTGTAAATCGTTTCGCATCGGTGTGCGTGTGGTTTTATTTCATTTAATAATTTGATATTATCTTTATTTTATGAAAATTTTAACATTCGTACACCTTCTTCTATATAAACTATAATTGTGTCAAATTACAAAATCTTGCAACCACACAATTTCCTAAAAAGGTACCGATAGTTTTTGCTTCACGTATTACTAAATAAATAGTATACAAAAACCTCGTATCACGGTGTAAGAGCACGTTTACGACTAACTCTGAACTATTGAGTCGATTTTGATAAAATTTCGTAACTATCTGTAATTTAATTGATGATTTTAAAATTAAGTCTTTGTGGTTTGATAACATTATGATCTATTTATTAATAATGAGAACGTAGAATATATTCGGCGATGGCAGATTTCTTCGGGTCGTTATTTTTTATTGCTATAATGTGCTCAGAGATGCGTATTGCTATGGACCTCTTCGATTGTCCTATATAGGAAAATCAAAATTCAGTATCGTGGTGAGTAATCGTGTACGATAGAAGCCAAAAAACGTATCAGGACGGAATTAGTTCCAATCCAATATCTAAAGATGAGTTCTGATTGGAACAATAATGATATAGTCATAATTTTAAAAATATATCGTCATTAATTTATTTTCAGACACAAACGGTAAAATATCATCTCAAAATTCTCCTGTAGGATTATAATTCAAACCAACCAATCTAAAATTGTATTTATGTATGTAGAAATTACACCAAAACAAAAAGATATGTTTATTAAAGAATGCTTTTTGTAATATTTATTAAAAGTGGAAAAAAACACTGGTTGGTAAATGTGTAGTTGTTAGCGAGTTGCTTGAACATTGTAAGTTGAGAGTTAGACAAAAATTTAGGAAAAATTATAATTTTCAATTTCAAAAACTTACCATAAATGTCTATCCTGTCTATCATGTTTTTTAAAATTTAATACTATGATTGTTTATTTTTCGAATTTAAGAAGCTTTAATCTCTTTTTTTCTGTAAAGAAGGAAATAATGTGATTTTTTTAACTTTGTCTATATTTTTATGTACCTGTTTTTACTCAATAATATTAAATTATTTATAAAATTAAATAAAGTTTGTAATATCGTATATGGCAGCATTCATTATTTTCACCTTTTGCTCTTTATTGTATTCTAAGGGTCAGCAATATGATCTCGTCTTCAGTCTAAAAATGCACGCCCCTTCACTAAATTCCATTATTTTAAAATGTGAATGTAGACACTTGCCTGTGTGTGCAGTGATTTTGTGTCGATGACTAAAAATCCAATGATATTAAAGAGTTTGCGTGTAGTATGTCTACACACTATTTTGTATGGGCGATCACTTGGGAGGGGCGAGCATTTTTAGACAGAACGCACTATACCTGATATGGCGGTAGCAACCCCTGATCCACGCCCCAATTTAGCTAACCTTCGTTGACATTGATATAATTTATTACAGCGACTGGGGATTTGGTACAAGTGGTAAAAATATTAGTAGTTCGGTGGCTTCAATATAAATTTGTTAATTCACTATTCCTTACAAATTATGTTGGTATATAATTACCTAGATACGCAATTTTTTAATAATAAATAGTTCTTATCATGTTTGCGTCACCCAAATGGATCCATTATGTATGTACGTAATAAACTAGGCCAGTTGTTTATGATAGTACATATAGGCGACCCTTGCTCGATGTACTCTTAGTACCGAAATTTTGATCTTTTTACATTATAAATTTCAATTAGAGGTAGCGCCGTGCTTGTAGCCGAATTGGGTCGGCGCGTCTGGGTACCAGTACCTCTTTCTCACATGAGATCGGCGTGAAGTGGCGGCTTTGTGTATAACAGACGGCTGTTACCTATAACACAGGCATTAGGTTGTCTACCTTAGGAACAGACGTCCGTGTGTCAAATAGACCTGTATATATTTATTTATTATTTTTTATATTGTTTTTATATCTATATCGCTGAACTCTATATTTAATAACACTGATTTATTTTTAAAGTCTACGTTATCTATATATTAATCACCGAAGCAAACACTTTCTTTACCATTTTACAAAAATTGCGCGAACGGAGGAGTATGAAATTTGGCACTATTATAGGTTATATAGAGGAAGAAGTGCGAATGCTAATATTTTTGTAAAATACGCAATATAAATGCATTAAATTGTTAAAATAAAACCTCACGCACACTAATGCCAAACGATTTACACACTCATGTGTACATTTTACAATAAGATTGTGTCAAAAGGTACTTATGACGGCGGCGGCGTATGTGTATTAATTTTCAAATATAATAATATCGTACAAATTTGGTACATAATATCAAATAAGTGTGTAGTACGCAAATATGAAGATTTGTAGCTTAATTTCGACCACCAGGTGATCCCTAGTTTTGTTTAAAAAGAAAATCTAAAGTGAACAGCTAGCAGTAAATTTCTTCAGGTTTATGATAAACATGATGGTGGTGATGACGGTGATGATGATGATGATTATTTGAGTCTAAACTATCTAGTTTAAATCTTCCATAAGCTTCGCACAATATTCTCTCGTATATTAAAACCACAAATATGCTTAACATGCCACCCCTATTGCGAAACACTTAAGGGTGTGTTTTGTGTGACATATGTGGCAAGGACATGACTCGGAGTTTTAAAGGGAAATTGGTGATGCTCTTTTGGAAAAGTGCAGTGACGTCGCGATTTTCCGCGCCAAGAAAATGTATTATTTGTTTTGTTTTATATTTCTTCGACTGGAAAAGTTAAAGACGAAGTTTTGTGAATATTGAAAGTTTTTTAAGCTCTTTTCCTATAAAAGATTTTTTTTATAAAAAGAATATTAGGAATACTTTTTAGGTATGTCTAATATTCCCTTTTTCCCCTCCTGCTAAGCTTAAGCTTAAATTAAAAGCTTGTATTAGGAGTGGGTGCGACAATACCCCAACAATGGTGGGGTTTGAACCGGGTACGTTGCGGATTTCAGTCCATACCTTATACCATTGAGATATTGAGGCTATTGCTGCTGAAATATTGCATTTGCTCATAAATTTATTTGAAAAATACTATCCTTTGTGTGATAATAATAATAGATGGAGAAGTATCGCAAAAGCCGCAACTACTAATTCAGACGATCCATGACCACGACCACTCCGTCAGGAGTGCAGTATACAGAACATAATATAATTTAATTTTAGTTATTTTATATAAGTGTATAATTTTCTTAACTTTAATTTTAAGTCACCTAAAGTTTACTATGTTTCGGAGGGGGGCGATGATATTCTGTAACACAGTTTAGACTTTTACAGTGTCATCGTTGCCATTTTATAATTGTGCAAATTCAGTTTCAATAAATAAATTTCAATTTCAAAAAAAAAAAAAAAAAAAAAAAAAAATTTCAAATGTTGTATAAAATTTTATTACGGCACTGTTTTATTATTTTGAATGTAAATTTACCACAGAGAAGATTTATTGTCTCCCATTAAGTTGCATATAAGTTCATGGAGGCTGTAATAAAGAGTATCTTTGTATATTTAAAATGTTCGTCGGAATGCTTAAAGAAGGGGGCAACACATCACCTTCAGAGTGAATTTTAAGTTTGTTGTTGCTCAATTCATCTACTATTCTTTGAACTGTTATTTATGGTTTACTACTGTATACTTTTCTCCCGTAAGAGATGTTACTCGTTATTAAAGTCTCCATGGATAAAATGTATATGTATTGGATCAAAAAATACTACTGGCTGAAAATAAAAATCGATCAAATAAAACCGAAAAGAAAACACATGGCGCGCATTCTATACCTTTGTAAAACTTTTATACTACATATTTAGCAAGGAAAGTTTAAAAATGGAAATAGACAGCGATGAAGTTGAAAGAAAAGCACCTTGCTTTAGTGAGTAAGTAATGCAAGTGCGGTTGGTGCCCTCGTTCGGGTACCAACATTACCCTCGTGAATTAATGACTCACTTTCCGCCCGGTGCAGTAATTTACTATAAATTAATGCTTTTTTGGCATGCCTGATTTTTTATAGCTTTTTAAAAACCCTGCGCTGGGAGTGGGCATGATAATAGAAGCGGAGATGGGTTTTGCAGCGGGTACCTCAAAAATTGCACGATGCCCCGTTACTGCCAACCCACCGAGGCTTTAAGCTAAATATATTGCTTTTTTAATAATTAATCTAGATTGTCTGTTACAATTAACATAAATAATAGAGCACCTCAAAAACCTTCGCTGGAGAGAAATTAAGAATTCCATTACTTAAGTTGGAATGGTTTGCATCCAGAATAAACCTCACTTTGTTTACAAGTAACCCAATTATGATTCAAACTTGACTTGTTAAGAGAAAACATTCAAATGAATTGTACTTGTCTGAGAACCTCTTTACATAATGAAACAAAATAATAAAAAATATATTTTAGACTGGCCCGTTGGCGCAGTGGGCAGTGACCCTGCGTTCCGCTCCGGGGGTTGTGGGTTCGATTCCCCGCCTCGAGTCGTCGCAGCCAGAGCAACTTAACTTAGCGATCGACTCAAATGCCGACCACTGATTAGGCCACGACCTCCTCTTTAAGTGGGTTTGATGTGATTGGATTAAATTAATTACATTTAATCACACTTTAATAAGAAATTTTAACTCTTTCGAGAATTCTTTAACGGTGCACTCTTGTACATTAACATTGGTCGGTTTATAAAATAGCGATATTTCTTTTTGTATCATTGCAATATATCTTTTTTTTTATTTCGACATTATTTTAAAGTTATTCGCGTGGTACGAACGATATTGATATTATATAAAAAAATAGAATTCGAATTCAATTTAATTTATATGAAGAAGTACAAAGATAAACGGCTGATACCAGCTTGAAAATAGTTTTCAGCATATACGCGATGGGCGTTCATTAAAAAGGCATTACATTAATATTCAATTCTGTTTAAAGCACTCACGGCAAGGGCTTTTTCAATCAACACTTATCAAGGTTTATCATCTATTGATAAAAATAAATCAAACATCAATCGACATAATTGCACCTAAAACACGTATGATAACATTGAAACATGTAACACAACTGCTATTTGTGTGTGCGTGTGTGTGCGCGGGTATTTTGGACTGTTTTTATCGTTAAACCTTAATAACTCGGCAGCAGAAAATGTAGTCTGTACGTCTTTAATCTACCAGAGACCATTGTCAAATCTGATCTGGGGATCAGATTTTAAATTATGTCATATATTAACGTATATAGGGTAATTAATTGTGTTACAATTTTAGCGCACACACGCGTAAATTTCGTCATTTAACTATTGGGTGGTGTACTTGTGTGTGTGATATTTTGTTATCGCCCGCTTTCTTATTTTGCTCCCAATATGGAAGAAAAATTTAATGACACATTCATACATATTATTTCAAATTTAATTTGAAACACTTGCATTAAGGACTTTTTAATCATTCCTTATCTAATCGGCAATCTGTATTTAGATATGATTTAATCATTTTATTATCGATAAGGGTGGCGCCTACATTATATGATCCCAATATGAGTATGAACTCGAATGACTCATTAATAGATAATTATTATTTGAGTCGTATCTTTTTAGGGCCCTAAGTCAGGAGACATTATCTGTGTTTAATTATTTAGTATCAAAAGTGACTTTCAAGAAGTTAAGGAAAAGGCTCTCGCTCGAATGTATGGGATTAAAAATATATACATAAAAGATACAAAGTATATAAAACTCCCTGTAACGGACACTTTGGTGTCTTTTCCGACTTTTATTGACGAGGATCAATGAAACACCAACTTGACTTAAACTTCTCGCAGACTGTACAAAGCACTGATCAATCTCCATACAAATTTAAGTAAACTTTACCAACGCGTAAGAGTTAGAAAACTCGCACTAAGCGCTCTGGTACCCGGACGCGCCGGACCAATTCGGCTACAAGCATGGCGCTACCTCTAATGGTATAAATATAAATATATATCATATATATAAATATAAATCAAAGATGTCCTATTCAAGTAGACATTTACAAGCTGTTATGAATCGTCAAATATTCTAAAAGTTACCACTGATTCGGAAAAGTCGAGCTACATTAAGAATGAGCAAGAAATTCGCTAGACACTCTTTTTAAAACATTTCTTACAAAAAAAAGTTTAATATATCGTATGTTAACTACAGAGTACAAAGCTGGAGCGTCTTCGAATCTATAATACGCCTTACGAATAAGCGCGTTTCTAACATGTCGTATAAATTTAACAATAGACAGATTTAATATTGCGTCTGGAGTTTTGTTAAAGAAACGTATACTCGCACCCATAAACGATTTTTGTACCCTACTCTGTTTGCCTATCTTGCACATCACAATTTTTTTTATAAAGATTAATGTTCTTGTAAAATCAAATGCCAATAATCTTGAAGGAATTGTGTTTCTGTGCTTGATTGCATGTTTTCTATTAGAATACCGGTTGTACAGAACATTAAACATTTGTTATGAGAACCACCTCTACAGTAGGATACCAACAAACACCTATGGTAATAGTTGCGTAACATGTAACAAATGATTATATCCGTGACTAAACGTACTCTCGGTGGTAATAGGATGGATGAACAAAATATAGTGGCATTTATTATTTGACTTTCATATTTTTTTTACTTTCATTTTACTTTTTTCACCTTGTCGATTGTATAAGTTAAGACAGTTCGGGTTATTATAATTATTAATAATTAATATTATTACAGATAGCAGTTACGCCTTAATAGATTTATAAAGCCTCTTTTAAAGCCGGTGAGTAAAATGTTCAGCAGTTTTACACCATTTGTCAAATAAATTTACCCATGAGTAAATCCTTTCGTGCTTACTTCAGTATACCTGAGGACCTACCGACCTAGTACGAACCAAAGTAAATCAAAGGATCCGCTGTGGGCCTAGCAGGAAAATATTCATCTTAAGTAAAGTGGACTCGTCAATTTCCATCGGTGCGAAAAGTTGGTGCTAGGCCCTAGCACAAACATTTCGAACCGTTCGAATTCGAAGGAGGCAAGTCTTTGTCGTGTCACGCTTTTAATATAGGTTGATGTGACCCGTGTTGACACTAAGGAGGGTCCGATGTTGGCCCAGCACGAATATTTTCAAAGTCGGATCTTCAACTATAACGGTTCGAAATGTTCGTGCTAGGCCTTCTGGTTACTCTTGGTTTTATTTTATAAATTGAGACTAAACTATATATTTGATTTGATTTGCATGGACATTTATTACAATAAAGTTCCAGAGGTCGCTGCCGAAGTGATGCTTAATTTGTACTCTTTACAATCATAATCTTGTTGAAAGATTGTCATAAGTAACAAGACAGTTGGCGTATATCTTAATAAATAATCATCTTAAAGATTCACGTTGGAAATTCAGCAGTAATTTTAAGTATTCCACGTGGACTTATACTTGCAGTTGTCATAAAGAATTCCGGCGAAAAAGGCATGAAAATTTGGCACCGTGTTACTAAGTTTAGTCTGGTGCACTTGACCAGTTTTTATTACTTGTTGTTACTTTATAGTAAATAGCAAGTGTCTCAATCAAAATCGAGAAGTCAGTAAAACATTGATGACAAAAGCCAAGTTGTCCTTACGAAATGATAATGAAAATTTCTCTAAATTAAGCTTCAAATTAGTTTATCCAATACGCAGGTTTATCTTCGTAATGGATAAACTAATTTATGAACTCTCGAAACTTCTTAGAACTGTCTTAAGCTATAACAATACTTCTAATTATTATTTATTGATGTACTAGAGAATAAGGTCGTCATACTCCACTTAAATCCGTCAAATATAGTAAATATTCTTCTTATTCATTCACTCGTGGCA
>JANCMC010000027.1:0-18741 GCA_024363005.1 Charaxes varanes
TACGCCGGTTTTTCATGTTATTTTCTTTCGCATAAATAATCGCAAATTTTAATTTAAGTACCCAGCGCTCGTTCGTAGGCGATCTTTTGTTGGGTCAAAACGACCATTTGCCTTAAGGTCAAATTACTTCCGAAGAGCGAATCTCTACCCCCACGCTACCAAGTTCTTATAGTTTAAACAGACGTAGAACATTCTTTCCTTATTCCGTCTGCGTTCACACCGATCCTTGGAATTTAATACGAAGGTTCCCTCGCTTGATTTAAACGGCATTAGAACGCCCGAACAATAGTTTAGAGCGCTTTTATGTGTTCTGTCGTGCTCGCTCCTCCGAGCGATCGAGGACGCATTGCTGGACGAACTAATTTCACTCGCGTTCTATTGGGACGACGCCGTACAATGTGGCCGTAGGGTCGCGCTTACTGTGTCGCTTGGTCGCAGGTGGTGAGCGGGGAGGGCGGTGGGCGCCCCTAGGGCCGCGGGCGCCTGCCCGACCTCGTGCCGTGAGAGCGCTAGCTCCCACGCGACCCGCGCGCGCGCACCCCGCGCCCCACCCCACGCACGCCACGACGCGCTGCCCGTGCGCTCGTATCTAGTTTAGTGCTGCGATACCGACTCTCTTAAAGATCTACTGAACGATTCCTATTTTTTTAGTGCGTCACGAAATAATCGTTTTTTATATTTGTTTGATTTTTCGTTACAAAAGTATTGCAATATCTCGCGAACTGTCGGTGCGGTTCGAGTTCTTGGGCTCGAAACGGAAGTAACTTTAGATGGATTAGAATCTCGTTTATGAATCTTAGCTGTTAAGCTTGTTCGAACGGTCTATAAGGTAGGGGACTGGTTCGATGCGGCTCGGTAAAGCTTTAAGTGCGGGTGCGGTCGGCGGGGACGACACGTCGTGTAGGCGTGTTGGATTCGCTACGATTCCGCTCGAATAGTCCACTCGCTTTAGATGAGACTTCTTAGTGCTCGCGGCGTTTCGTTATGAATATTTCCAATGAAAGTATTATTATTACGTAATTTAATTCGAAATTATCGTTTAGTAATTTATTTTTATTTCGTTAAGTTAGTTACGATCGAAGCGCGTTGCAACAGATCGGTCGCACGATCGCTCGAAAAGGACGAAGCGCGAACGTTCGCGTTTAGTCCAATAAAGGTTAACGACGGGAGGCGTCGAGGCGTTGGATCGCGCGACGGAACGCGTTCGCGTCTCCCGTACTCGAGGACCTCGAACGTAATCCGTTCCAAAGAGCGTCGTTTTTATTTATTCGCTTTAAGTTATTCGTCGTAGTGGGTTGTACTGTACATAGGCTTAGCGCAGCCGAGGGGCGCAAACTCAACCCTGCACTGTAAGCCAATGATATTAACGAGCTCGCGTGTTTGCGTCTACACGCTATTTTGCATGTAGAGGTGAATTCATTGGGAGGGCGTGCATTTTTAGACTGTACACACTCTACCTACATACAAGTATATTATCCACTTTGCACCACTACATAAGGCCATTACATTTTCTTTATTCCGAACTACATTTGTTATTTTTATTACATAAGTATTTACAAAACTTCAACAATAATATTATAACAATAATTTCCATAAAATAGTGACTCAAATTACCCTAATAACATAGAATGGAATACCTATTTTATTTTATCACATTTGAAGAAATATCGTAAAAATTTCTGTTGGGACTATTGCCTTTCATTTTTTCTTCTTAACGGTATATGTTTATTACTGCGAACATCGTACAATAAACGGCTGTAAATATCAAACATCAAGCCTTTCCCTTCCACTGACTATTGTAGACTAATTTTACAGAGAGTACATAAGTAATTGAGAGTGACAGAGACGGCGCTCTACGAAATCTACTCACCCGTTGATCTCTTTCTGACACGCGATGTTTTATTCTTTATTTACCGCCGAATAAAGTATAAATACGTGATAGTAATATCAATATGTATTTAAATATTCTCTTTGGAATTACATTACATTCTTATATGTACACGATACAAATTATGACAAAAATAAACCAACTTTCACTCCTTATTCAAGGATAATGACAAAGTGAACGTCTGTTATATATACATATACGATACTTTATTATAGCTGTTGGAAATCATTAAACTGTGGTATATCTTTTTATAAGTTTTTGGGATTATATGTTAAAAAAAATCACTTTTAACGAATTTCCTCCCTTACTAGTGATTGGTTTTCGTTTACAGAATAATTAAAAATTTAAAAAAAACATAGTAAATTCATAAAACATTTTTTGTAGAAAATTCACGAATTAAATAAATTTATAAAATACTGGCTACCTAAATAAATAACAAGGGAGTCGTTAATAAATTTTATATTACATCAAAATCACATATTCTTAGAATATTGTCCATTGACTATATCAAATATTGCTGAGTACCGTAATAGCAGCGTTGTAGGCTCATTCGCAATACCACGTCGTTCGTCTAAATTTTTTGTCACCCGATCTTCTAACTTCTCCAGGAACTCCACGAAGAGAGTTATCTGTAAAGAATATAGAATATATATCAAAATCACATAATACATCCGCTGTTACTCAAAATTTAGTATCGATATATGGGAATATAGGTTGATTGTTTTGAATATTACTTAAAGGATTTTCATAACGACCAAAGAGGACATACCAACCTTCGTCTTATTAAAAATTTCCACATGAGTAACATTTGCATTGTTACTGAAACAAAATTAATCTTCTTACAAACTACAATAGGTTGCATTAACGTTAACATCTTTATATAAATCTATATATAAACTAGCTGCGAACCGCAACTCCGTCCGTGTGGGCCACCCTTATCACTTAGGGGGTATGAAAAATAGACGTTGACCGATTCTCAGGCCTACTGAATAAGCACACAAAATTTCATTAAAATCGGTCGAGCCCTTTCGGTGGAGTTTGGCAACGCACCCCGTGACACGAGAATTTTATATATTAGATATGCTAATTTTTTTTCTTTATCCCTTCAATTAAGCTATGGAGACATCATTTACAAAATTCAAAATCGTTTATTCACTTAGGTTTTTTACAAAAACACTTATGAAGGTCATTTTGATGGTGATAAAAAAATCGACCTAGAGCTAAGTTTACAAGGGTTCCGACGTGCCCAGCACTGACCCTGATAAGAGCCCGCAACAAACTTGTTTGTTATCACCATTTCACAAAAATTCAGATTTGAATAATAATCACTAATAATTTCAGAAACATTTAGAGGAAACTTACAATTTTCAAAAGTCTGGTAGAAATCGTTTTGAAATTAGACACAATTCCTCGACTCCCTTTGTAACAGAATGAACAACAATTCTCCGATTGTCTCAACAACAACAATCCAATATTCACATATCAAACGAAGAACGTAAACAGAAAAGCAATGCAAACAAGCCATAGGAAATAAGTCATAAGGTATAGTCGACCAAGAAATTGGTTTGCCACGCTAAGTTCGAATGTCGTTTGCGCTTCAATTTGTTAAAAGGCTCATTTTTGCTTGTTGTGCATAACGTTAATTTGTAACAATAACCCTTAGGAGCTGGCAACCAAAATGATAAAGCAGTTTCTTGGCCGACTATACACTGTCAAACGTTCGTCGAAGTAGTAATAGACTAAGAGCTTCTGACACAGATCCGGGAAGGTCTGTTCGACAAGTAACAATTACGAAAATATAGTCATTTGTGAATAGAAAAAGCGTAAATCATGAGTCAGCCTAGGCGGATGCGGTTACTTTAAAATAGATCACTAAATGGCAAAACGATCGCCTAATATACCAGCAAAAAAATCATAATGTCAAATTGGCAACCTTTTCCTTTTTTGAAGTCGGTTCAAAATAGCCAATCACAGCCAAAGATAAAATTCAAAATGTCTTAAGTAAATCTTTGGCAAATATTAACATTAATGCGGTCGGGTTGTACTTTAAAGACGACAAAACAATCTGGCTTGTTTATAACTTCATTAAACACATCGTAAAGAAGTCGGGTTGCAGCATTACACCGATTTTCCCTCGTATTCATTCGCGGATTAAAGCAAAGTAGTTTAGTTTCTCATGCAGCTCACGACAGGCATTAAATAATAAAATCTATTCCAGTTTACTTACTATTTATTAATAGACTGTCATCATGATTCCTTGTAAATCTTGGGTGGTGTGTGATGATGTTATGTTTGTGATACCACACCGTCCGCGGTGGTGGGACTCCCACGCACTGGCACACCAGAAGCAGAGAAGATCCCACTCCCACTGATATCGAACCCCTGAGAGAAGCAACTCCGGCGACCACTGGCGAAAGGAAAGTTTATTTCCTATTGACACTTAGTCGGTGAAATCTTAGAACCTATGTATATGACGACGCCTCCACTGAATAATAATTATGGTAAAGTATGGCATATTCATATACAGCTATCAGATTATTTTATATTTTTTTACGTTCTGTGTAGCAAAGTTATTAAAAAAATATATTTTTTATTTGGTGGAAGGCAAATGCAATTTTTGTACATGAATTATGTAATATATTAAAACACAAATAATGGCGTGTGAAAATAAAAAATAGTGTGCATAATAGAAACATCTATCTCGTTACATTACTAGTACCTTACCGTTATACACACTTTCAGGGTCACAAACCAATATGAATAAATGAATAAATACCTTTCATTTGATATGTAACACAGTATAAAATAAAATAAAACACCGCTATTTCTCTAACACGCAAAGTATTAAGAAAACAAAGTTTTTTATTTTGCCTGTAATGTTAGAGATTTCCGGTTACCATTTTTCTATTTATTCTCAATTTGAAATCTACTACTACTACTACAGGTTATGGTGGATGACTATATCAGGCAGGTCGTTTGCTTGTTAGCATACGTATACAGAATTCATAAATTTGGATTGGAGGACAGGAAACTTAAATTCTGAAATGGAAAGCAATTTTCGTATACGTAACCTATTGAAGACTTACCTCGTTGAACTGGCGTTTGTGATACTCGTTTGCTCGCTATACCTTCTCCGACACTAGTACTGGCTGTCACCCACGCTTCATATGTTCTTCCAGTGGTCAGATCCTTGGCTTCAACGGTTGTACGAGACACGTCTACTCGTAAAGTCTGTGGTGAGTTTAAGCTACTGAAAATATATGAAATGTATTAAATTCCATACGATTTTATCAAAAATAACACCAAGCCATTCATAATTAGAGGTAGCGCCATGTGTGTAATTAGAAGTAGCGCCATGTGTGTAGCCGAATTGGGCCGGCGCGCCCGGGTACCAGTACCTCTTTCTCACATGAGATCGGCGTGAAGTGGCGGCAATGGTGTTCACGCACTTTCACGCCACTCTCCCGATCAGAGTCGGTATTTTGTCCCACGACAAAGCATTCGCGCCTCTTTCGCGCGGAATTCTCGAGTACATATCCACATTCACGGCCCCGTGATATTAAATTTCGCCACTGAGATCAATATAATTATTTATATTAATATAATTCCGATAACTGTATCTTTATAGAAAGTCTGAAATGCCATTTTTATAATTAATAAAGACAATTTTAATCATATAATAAGGCAATTCAAAAGTTCAGCAAGCAGCGTCTTCCATGTATATTTCACGTGGTTCCCACGAACGACTGTCAGCGTCCCGTGAATGTGGAGGGCATGACCTGTGCCGTGAATTCGCGGCGTGAATTCACGGCAATTATGTGAAGCCGTGTAATACGTGATAATGTTTTTGGTAGGATGCGTTTTAGAGAATGTCCGTAAGGGTTTAAACAAATCAATTAATAGTTTTACAGCTCCTATTCTTATGTAGTATTTTTGTAAGTGAATAAAAGCATTATTTTTCAGCAAGAGATTACTTAGAACGAACAATCATTATAAGCAAAGGTTCCGTGGAACGAGCAAAGACCAAATTGGATAGGATATGCACTTTTCGAACGCTGTTTCCGGATTTTTTCGGTGCTCATGATTTGAGGAACTCACCATTGCTAGATGATTTGTAAGTAATCTTTTATTATTTATTATTAGAGCAACAGGCTCAAATGCTGACCACTGATTAGGCTCTGCTGGTAACCAGTTTTAATGATAAACAAAAACTTTTCATTTTACAACAAGAAAAAAACAGAGATTAGTCATTTTTTAAAGACTGGTTACGTAGTTGCTGGCATTTGTTCATGGACGGTAGGTTGTTGCTCACCAGAACCTGCCCTTTTGCCCTTTGTGTAAAAAAATCACCGTCTGTGAAGCGTGCAATGACGAACTTACGCGTTGCCTTGACTACTTAAACATTGTTATGGTTAATTCTTATTTCTCACTGAAGCAATTAATTACCCACTCTCACGTAAACATGGTATAAAAATTCTAACACTATAATCAAAACAAGCCATTTTTAATGACGGCATAAGATGGCTTACATCATAAATAATATCGCGTGGAATATTTTGCGCAATCACAAGTACCTAAATAATTAACTGAAATAAAACTCTTCGCTCCTATTGTATGGAGCATAAATTATATCTCTTAAAAATATTATTTAGTAACAAGCGGAATTATAAATAATATTAAATGCGATCAAATGGAGGAGGTCGTGGCCTAATCAGTGGTCGGCATTTGAGTCGATCGCTAAGTTAAGTTGCTCTGGCTGCGACCGGGAAGCAAAGTAGTTTAGTTTCTCATGCATGTCATGGATTTCCGCAAAGTAACGCCTGATTCTATCAATTATCTAAAGAAAAGTAACGATTGGTTTAATAAAAAGGTTATTGAAGCCTGCGCGTACAGGGATAAATTGTTTCAGTCGTGGATAAAAAATGTAAATAATCTAATATTAAAACAAAAGTATAATAAAGCAAGAAATCGGGAAAATAAAATAATAAGTAAAAATAAAAAGAGATGCATTAAAACAGACATAATTGCCAATAAAAATAATCCTCGTCAGCTCTGGCTAATTTTAAAAGGAATTACTGGAAGAATAAAGTCTTCTATCGATTACGTGTTAACTAGGGCCTTTGAAAATTTTGGTATCACTAGTAAACACATTGCCGATAACTTTGCTCATTCGTTTAACAAAAAAATCAGTATAATTACTAAATGTTCTAAGCCACTACTTGACAAATCAACATATACCAGTAATGCTAGTGTCTTCATGCGCTATAAGCCTGCGAGTCCGAAATCTGTAGAAAATATTATTAAGTCACTAAATAGTAACAAAGCACCTGGTATCGATGGTATAAGAGCGGTTGACATCAAAATGTTATGTAAAAAAATTGGATTTATCTTATGTAATTTAATTAATGCAAGTGTAACGACCAGAAAATACCCTTCACTTTTAAAAACTGGGATAGTTAGACCGATTTTTAAAAAAGGTAGTCATACAGAGTATGATAACTATAGGCCTATTACTATGTATCTGTAAACAAATTTACGAGTTCTATGAAGAAAATAATATACTAACAGATAACCAATATTGATTCCGACCACATAAAAACACCACACAATTACTATCAGCTTTCACAGACAATTTTTTTAAACATCTTAACAATAAAGAACATGTTTTAGTGGTCTTTATGATTACAGTAAAGCCTTTGAGACGCTCAGGCATGATATTTTAATACAACGACTCTATGATTGCGGAATCAGGGGAAAGTTGTTAGATTGGTGTAAAGATTATCTTAGTGACAGAACATACCTTGTGAGAGTAAATAATGCAGATAGTTTTAAGATAAAAATAACAGATGTTACAGCTCAGGGTTCTGTATTGGGACTGCTACACTATATAACTTACGTAAACAGTCTTTCTAATTTGATAAAAGAATGTACCATCTTTCAATTTGCGGACGATACTTGCCTGATAGCGGCTGGACGTGATATTAATGTAGCCCAAGAACAACTGCAAAGAGACTTTGATATTCTTGCAAAGTGGTCGCATGATTTTGGACTAGTCCTCAATACAAGCAAAACCAAATTAATGTATATTAGCACTAGTCAGACTTAGACTTAGACTTAGACTTAGACTTAGACTTAGACTTAGACTTAGACTTAGACTTAGACTTAGACTTAGACTGTGACTGTGACTGTGACTATGACTTTGCCGTTGACTTTGACGTCACCTTTCTATTCGTTTTCACTTCTGTTGGGACTCTGGGAAGGCCCGTGTTCGATTTTTCTTTAAGTGTTAAGTATATATAAACTTATTTGTAACTTAATGCAAATGTAAAGCATATCTAAGCGTTTAAAAAAAAAGAATAATCAATTATTCTCAGTTTTCTTTTTTAAGGAAATGTGCGCGAAGGATCTACTTATATAACCTAAGCTAACAATGCCTAGAAAGTGCAGCACTACGCTAGAGTTTTATGAATGAGGTTCATATATCGTTTGTTAGTCGTATCGATTTTAATATAAACACAATAGTTAAGTTACAGTCGATGTACAGAATTCTTACTTACGAAAAGATTCTATGCTATATATATATTTATAAATAAGACAATGCTTTCGACTCGAAAAAAAAAATTGGAGTTTTATCTTTTAAAAATAATCCTAAAATCGGCATATGTGTTTATACAGGACATGACTATGAAAACTAATACAGGGCAACCTCGATTTGACAAATCGGACGGGAAGAAGATATATAAGAGAATATTCGTTATATCAAGTAAGTCTTTGAACTGAAGTTTGTTATGATGAGATTAGGGTGGTCTAAAAATCGCTATAAAGAGGTAAAAGAATAGTTTTATTATTAATAGTTAAATCTTTAACAATAGTGAGGAGCAGAAGTGTTTACATTACTTTCCATCAAACAACAATGATTGTTTTACGAACAAAAGCGTGCCGAAACTTATCGTGACATGAATCACATACTATAACATTAAGAGAAATATATTGGTGGGAACTTTATATAAAGGATTTGGGTTGATAAAATTCGTTAATTAGAGGTATGAATACTTATTCTTGATAGTTGAAAATTCGTTATAAAGAGGTTGTTTGCAAAAATTGTTCGCATTATAAAGGTATATTTTATATTGACTCTTATGGACAATTCAAGGGGAATTCGATGAATTTTTTAAATCGAGGAATACGTTGTATTGAGGTACGTTATATTAAGGTTGCACTGTATCTCGACAGCTTATGAAAATTTCCTTAATTATATTTTCGAAAAAAAAATAACAGTAAAAAAATCCATCTTTATTAAAGCGGGAAATAAATAAAATACGATTTGCTTGCAATAACAGGTTTGCTATTATTAATTACAGGTAAACTAGCAATAATTTATGGTATGAAAGTTACATTGTTTTTTGCAAAAATGTGTATAAATGTCAAGATGATCAAACGAAATTCCGTTTAGATTCACTCGTTATAAACGCTTTATGGCTACACACGACACAGGAGAACCTAGTGCGGGGGACTTTGTTAACCTGCGTAAATTTCGTAGAACTTTGTAGTGTTTAAGGACAAAAATGTACAAACACTTTGAGCTATGTCTGGCGCCGGCATTATACATACATACGAACACATTGATAGAATCCATTAACATGTCATAAGAAAAAAATATAATATCAATCAAAGATACAAAAAAACAATCGTGCTAGTCATAGAAAAATAGATCTAAGGAAGCAAGTACGACGGCGCGGAAACGGAACATAGTTTAGAAGGAAACTAGAAATTATAAATAAGTATAGACAAAAAATTTAGGCCACTCGCACACTCTGCGTCAACGTAACGTCTGATACTGGTGTAGCGTTTATTAACCGACTTTAAAAAGGTTCTCAAATAGTCTTTTTTTTTAAATATATCGAACGAAACGAGCGTCCGTCCGCGCCGGCAGTTCACTGCGGCTTCTTTATATGTTAAGACTGCGCGCAGATACGCTCTGTATCATAAAAAAAATATCAATGTATATGTAGATATAGATGTCTTAATATTTTATTATAGTATACTAATATTTATTTGGATAAACCATAAATGAATTTCTTCTTCTTCTCCTTCTTCAAATGATGTATAATATTTAATAATAACCAACCATTGGCTCGTAAAGAGCACTGGGAATAACCAGTAAAAAGCTCGTTGGCTACTCAAATGCAGCTGGGCTTCTGCAACACAATCGCACAGTACAAAAGTAATGGAAATTTATATGATGATATGATATTTTTATTATCATGTTACTCGTTGAATTAGTAAATAGTTTTGAATCGATATACACCTAGCAAAAGTCATGCATCATTAATATTTATCGACAAGTGATGCACTAATTCACTTCGATATGTATAACACGTCGGTAGCAAGCCTCATTTCAGTCGATAGTTACATAATCATTCAAAAAAAAAAAATTTAATCGACACACATCGATACGTATCGTACACAAAGAGCTAATGTAACAAGTCCATATAAAGCCCTGTTTTACTCCTTAAGTATAATATCACTCAATAAAGATTTTTTATTATTATCCTTATTTATGTTTTGTACTTAATGTCGTCGACATTTTTGCTGAAAATTGCGTTGTCGGCATGTAGACGGGCCTAAGCCTAGTCTACTGCTGTAGAGAAGTTAGGTGTGTTTGAAAACTGTGAAAACAAGTGTACAAAACAACTGCTTTCTGGGGGCACCAAAGACAAAGTGGTTTTATTTATTTATTTGAAACGTTACACCAACAAACGATAGCTAAATTAGCTAAATAATTGAAGGGATGGTTACCGTACTTTCTGTTTTCTCTGCCACTAGAACTGTAGGGAGTAGGGACACTATGCTGTTTATCACTGCACGGACACCGATAAATAAAAAGAACGAGTCTAATTTTTTCATAACTATATAATATAAACACTAGGAATGCATTGAAGAGCGCCTTATGTCCTGGTTATCTGGTTCCCACTGGAGCAGATACGTTCTTTTGTAAGTTTGCGTGAACATGACGATAGCCAAGCGAGGTTGGGGTTGGAACTGAGTATCTGTTAAAATTTTATGAAATAATAATATGAAAATAAAACAACTATAAGTATTAGAAAATTCAGTAAAAGTAATTAATTCCTGCATTACCACAGTCATATAGTTCATAGTGACCCTATAGTATGCAGCGACGCATGCACTCTTTGAATAATGGCACCTATTGTGGGCTTAAAGTCAAAAAGTTGCGTGTAACTGTACCTCGCTTGTACATTCGTTGCTAAAACCCAGTCGTTTTGTTTATCTTTTATGCAGCGGGAGCGCCATGTCCAGTTTGTATATGGAAACCCCTTTCTTCATACGTTTGCGACACTAAACTTGGAAGCATTTTATATAAGATGCAACAGCAAAGTATTTCATGTGAAACATGTAAAATTTTTCATATTAACATGACGCATAGAGTATGACATGAAAGTATATGGAATAGTGTATCCTATAAGAGTATTGTATAAAATACTTGGCAGAATCCACAACTTTGTCCGCGTTGAATTCAATGGTTTTGTCCAATTTCGATTTTATGTTTTTTATAAAGAAGTCTAATATTTTTTCTCTTTTCTAGCCAACCATTCTCGGACCTGCAAGGAATACTTTAATAATATCGATTTTTACCAACCTGCGAAAATAGAACAAACTTTTCTATATTATTATCAACGTATGATTTTTTTGTGCTTCCGAAAATCTATTTATTTACGAGATAATTTTGTCACTACTGGTTTTTTATTGGTACTAGTTTGAGTATTTGATAGTAGACTTGGTTCTTGTTTAGTCATTTGTAAAGCTTTACTGCGAACGGATTTTGTGTTTAGCGTTGAAAGTCAATTTCGGAAACGGGTGTGCATAACTGGATATATCCCTCACGACCAGATTCGTTACCATACGACCTATTGACATGTGAGTATCTATGTTCAATGCTCAATGCGAGATCTTATCTCGCATTGACACACAATAAAAAAAAAACATTACAATTTCTATGGCGCGCGTCTTCACCATATTTAAGACCATATAAGTCATGTCACTTAGTGACTAGCACTTTTTATTTAATTCATGTTAATAAAGCGAATAGATTTTGACAGTTATAGTTCTTCTTGATTGTAAAGAATTTGAGCACATATTTCGCTACATGGAATTTTATGTTTCATACTCGTAAACTTTACAAGGACTGTACAAGTGAAATAGACAATGAAGTTTTTTAGTGTGTGCTTCCTTTTTATTTTTGTGTCAACTTTGATATTAACTACAGAGTCGTATCCGTTTAGGAATGGAAACATAGATTATGTGAGTTTAAAATTTGTTTTTTTTTTTTAATTTTATAGACTATAGTTTATACCTTAGAAAGGTACTCGGTTTGTACCCCGACTTCATCGAGGTCTTGTCCTGCACAAACCTTTGAAGTTTAAATAAAAAGTTAACTACAATATTGCACGCTTCGTCATAAACTGACCAATTATGTTTTAAGTCTAAACTGAGTTAATAATACAGACAGCTTCGTTTAAACATTCTCTATCAGCCAATTTAAGAATTATTTAGATATCTCCATCTAACACTGAGATATAGGTATTTTTGACATTTTAACTAAAATTAGTTTTTAGTTTAAAAGACAAACAAATAATAAATTAACATTACATTATTATTCGTCACTTCATTGACTATAATTAAAACACATATTTTGTTGCATTAATACTATTTTAATCGAATTACAAGCGGAATAAGTCGTAAATGACAAACGGTTTTTGCGATTTCCCAAAAATCAGCTTTTTTGAGTTAGGTCAGTTTATGATTAAGCGTGCAATATCAATATATGACCATTACATAATTAAAAAGATTGTTTTTATAAAATAAGGTCTCTGAAATCAAGATGCAACAACCATATATTTTTTTCTCCTTTTTTATAATTTGTCCAAATAATTTATATAATTTATATATTATCATATAAAATATTACTAACAATTTGTAAGTTTTTACTAAGAAAACTTATATGAGTATTTCAGACTTTTAACTTGTCTAATATTCCCGTTTAGTGGAAATAGATGTATAGCTTGTGTTAAGTAAAGTAGGTGTGACAAAAGTCGAACGCGATTAAACCTTAAGCCTTTTAATGTATTTTTCCTATTGCGAATTTTTAATTTTGCTATGTTATACCTGACTTATAATTTTACATTAACGTATTGGCTTAATAAGGTCTCAACTTCTTATGTCTAGCGTTATCCCGGTCTAGTACCAGGGTCCACTCAAATTGCAGAGGATTTGGCTGTGGCATGAGTTAAGATGACCGATTGCCAACAGAAGTCATCTCGAACCCCCACAATCTCTACAATCTCACGACTAATATCACTCAGTAAAATTAATCGGGACACTAGGAGGTCGGATATTGAAAAACTATATAAGACACAACTGTTATGTAACTTTTTTTTTTTTTAATTTATTCACAATTGTGTTGCCAACACAACATATGAGGTTCCAGGTTATGGCACGGGAATGCCTTTTTTAAAACAGCGATTAAACCAAAAGTATTGGAAATATCATCGATTAAAAAAAATGTCACAGCACGACACGTTTAAAGTTTTTTTTTTTTTCAATATTTTAAGTCACATTTTGAAGGTGGTTCAATGCACTAAGAGAGTCGAAAATTAGAGTTTTGGTCCATTTTGACAGGCCCGTTGACGCAGTGGGCAGTGACCTTACCTTCCGCTCCGGTGGTCGTGGGTTCGATTCCCACCTCTAGTCGGGGTGTATTATCTATATGTATGTATTTAATATATTTCTACAAAAAAAGTTGTATATAACAGGTGTCCTTATAATTTACTTATTTAATATATTGTGATAACCTTAGGCACAGACGTCCGTGTGTTATTTAGTCCTGTATATATTTATTTATTTTATCAACCATTTACGTATCGATATTAGCGATAGCAGGACGAATATTATTCTTAAACTAATCACAAGTTTTTCGTTGGTTCGAATTATACCAAAGATTTAAATATACCAAAAGAAAAAAATATATACCACAGAAAAACGAATATCAAAAAATATACCACAGAGAAACTATGCTATATAACTTTGAAATACAATACAAAGTAAATACAATAAAGAAACATTGCTAACTATTACTTTCAAATTAAACGGATAACTGTTTCGAGTTAAAATGCAAATTCAAAATGAAACTACACCAATTTGTTTGGCCCGTGAACAGATCTGCAATTAGCTGGCAACACTCCAGCTGAACTTGGTGTTGCCAGATGGAGAAAGTTTTAAAACCAGGTAAGTTTTTTTTTTTTTCTTCGGTGGGTAGGTGTCAATCTAATAAGTCACAAAGTTTGTTGCTCTTATAATTTATTTAAATTTTATTCACATTATTAAGTTTTAAAGTTAACAAATGTACCTGTGACTATCCTATTCTGCTAGCTGTCTTCCAAACAATTGTACAGAAGAGTTCTTCATTTTTACTGGAAGTAAATCTACCTACTATCACCTCACTATGGATTCCATAAAAAACACTTTGGATGAACTTACTGAGTTATTTAACACACGGATGGCACAGTTTCAGAGGGAATTAAAAGGTTCTATACCGGCAACAAGCCCAAATTCCAACATAAATTCTCAGTTCAACTCGTTCCGTTCCTTTGTTCTTACTGCTTTGGAAAATGTTCAACTACAAGTGGAGATTCTATCTAAACAGCATGATGAGTTAGAGATGCGCTCCAGGCGGAAAATACTTCTGGTACATGGTGTTCCTGAGGTAAATAAAGAAGATACAACTGCCAGTATTACTAAACTTTTGAGTAACCAATTAAACATAGCCCAATTATCTCCAGAAGCTATTACTCGCTGTCATCGCTTGGGTTTTACTGGGAAGGACAAACCACGCGCAGTTCTTATTAAATTTAAAGAAAGAGCTATTCGTGATAAAGTCTGGTCTTCTAAAACTACTTTAAAGGGATCGGGAGTGACCATTTCCGAATTTTTAACTAGAAGTCGCCACAGTGTCTTCCTAGAAGCTCGCCATCGGTTCGGTATCTCAAATTGTTGGACGAGAGACGGTGTAATCATGGTTTTGGGTCTGGATGGAGTACGACATCGAATAACAACTTTATCGGAGTTAAAAGTTATTTCGAAGCCAGTTCCTGCTGATACTGCTCCTGTAAGTGCTACTGTCCCAGTGGAAACCGTAAGGGATAATAAGCCATCAAACCCGCGGGCGAAAAGAATAGTGAAGAAGTAGTGGTGTTATTTTGTAGGTATTATTTATAGACTTATAATATGTAGTTATCACTTTTCTTTTGTTATTCCGTCACTTCCTGTAACTTTTTATAACTCGGTTATTACCCTCACTGGGTTTCTTTTAATTTTATATCTTAATTTGTACACGATAAAATTCGTTTTGCAAACTATTTCGATTCTATTTGTGTAACTTTGACAATTTAAAATTTTTTATTGTAACTACAGATTCTAATCTGACAAGTGACACGTGAACGTTCCGTTTTCATAAAGCTACTTAACTTTACATACTCTTTGTACACGGTATGACCACAGACTACTACTTAGATCTATTTTTCTTTCCTTTACTTTTCTACTGTTTTATTTTTTATCTAACTGTTCTGTTCTGTACAATAATCTACTTTCAACTTATAATGTAAAACACAGCTGGCAGGACAAGGATGTGCATTTGTTTAATTTTAAATTTATTTTGTTATAATTATAGTATTATTAATTTATTTATTTTTATGTTGTATTGTATTTATTTTTATTATATAAATGTATGATGTTAGTGATAATAGTGACCCTTTTTTGTCTATGTCATCTAACTCTCTACTGTCTAGTGATGATAGTTTTCACAGTGCATCTTTCTTTCCGCTTAATGCCACAATCGATTCTTTATTTTCAGACTGTCTGAAGAACTTTAATGTCATTCACATAAATGCGCAAAGTATTCCGGCTCACTATCCCGATATCCTTGCTTCATTTGATTCTCGGAACATCCATGCAATTTTAATCTCAGAGTCTTGGCTTAAGCCTTGTCTACCATCAACCTCATACTCTCTGCCAGGTTTTCAGCTTATACGTAATGACCGTAGTGTTAAGGGTGGTGGAGGAGTTGCAATCTATTTAAGGTCCCACATTCCATTTTCAATTATTAGTGTATCTGCCAATTCACCTGCCCTTGACGCTGCCGAACACCTGATTTTAGAAGTTGTGCTATCGACCTCTAAAATTCTTTTAGGAGTTTTCTACTGCCCTCCTTCTCATTTTAACTATTTTTCTTCTTTTGAAATTTTACTTGAAAAATTATTACCTATTTATGACCACTCCATCATTATGGGAGATTTTAACACCTGTTTACTTAAAAACGATTATCGTAGTAAGAAGTTGACCACCATAATTGAGTCTAGCAACTTAAATATTTTACCTCTTAAAGCTACTCACAACTCTCCTGGTTGTACACCCTCGCTTTTAGATTTAATTATGGTGTCATCTCAGGATCACGTTTTCAAACACGGCCAGTGTAATGCTGACATTTTCTCCTATCATGACCTCATTTATCTCTCCTTTAAAATTCGCCCCCCTAAAGCAAAGTCGAGAACACTTCTGCAACGTAGTTTTGGCGCTATGGACAGGGACCGTCTTCGTGAAGATGCCCTTAAACTGGACTGGTCTGCTATTTCTGCTACCAAATCTATTGACTCTAAGGTAGAAGTGTTTAATACTTTATTAAATCACCTTTATGACATTCATGCACCTGTTAAGCCTATTAAAGTAAAACACCTCCCAGCACCTTGGTTAACTGACGACCTTAAAAAGTTAATTGATAAAAAGCACAAAGCTAAACAAAAATACAGAATAGATAATTCTGAAGTTAACCGTCTTAAATACCACAAAATTCGTAATCGCTGCAATACATCGTGTAGAGATGCCCAACGACGCCACATCTTTAGTTCTCTTGAAAATTGTAATACTGCTAAATCTTGGAAATTCCTTGAGACTCTCGGAGTTGGTAAAACTTCTCATAAATTCTTTCATAACCTAGATGCTGAAGCACTTAACAAACATTTCTCTTCCTCGAATGCTATTGATAGCAGTGTTATTAAACACACGCTTAACACTCTTTCATCACTTCCAACTCCTAATTTTCCGTCGTTTACCTTCTATTCTGTCACTGTTTGTGATGTTAAGAAGAGCGTATTGTCCGTCTCCTCGAATGCTGTTGGTGCTGACCGTATTAGCCGTAATATGATCCTTCCCATCCTCGATATTGTCTTACCTATACTGTCTCATATCTTTAATTATTCCATCTCTTCCTCTAAGTTTCCTAATGCTTGGAAATATGCCCAAATTATTCCTCTTCCTAAAAAACCTAATCCAGTGACTGCTTCCGACTTTCGACCTATTTCTATTTTACCTTTCCTTTCTAAAATTCTTGAAAAAATTGTTTATCAGCAGTTGAGTACTTTTGTGAACAGGCATAACCTTCTTAGTCCATACCAATCTGGATTCCGTCCTGGTCATAGTACGGTCACGGCCTTAGTCAAAGTCACTGACGACATACGTTGGGGCATGGACAACAAGCAGCTCACAGTTATGACATTGCTCGATTTCAGTAATGCTTTTAATACTGTTAACTATGACATCCTGCTGGGTCTGTTACGCTCTATTAACATATCTCCTTCTGTGATAGAATGGTTTCAGAGTTACCTCAGGGGCCGAAAACAGTGCATTAAATTTAATGATGCTGTTTCGTCATGGTGTGACGTTCAGGCTGGGGTACCTCAAGGTGGCGTGTTGTCTCCATTACTCTTCGCAATCTTTATTAATTCAATAACTCAAAACATTTCTTCTCTCTATCACATGTATGCAGATGATATACAAATTTATTGCCATGCATCCATGGAAAACCTGGAAGATGCTATCTCTTCCATTAATAACGATTTGCGTATAATTTCTGATTGGAGTAGGCAACACGGACTAACGGTCAATCCTAGCAAATCGCAGGCCATAATTATTGGAAGTCAAGGCTTCGTTAGGAGAATTACTTGGGACGACCTGCCAAATATTATTTACAATGGTGTCATTATACCTTATTGTACTTCCGTTAAAGATCTCGGTGTTATTCTGGATCCAACATTAACATGGTCTACGCACTTAAAAGAGCTAAGTAGAAAATCGTTCTTGGCGCTCGGTTCTTTAAGGCGTCTGCGCTCTCTCTTGCCCATACCGACCAAAATTATGTTGGCACATTCCCTTCTCTTGTCTATTCTCGACTATGCTGATGCTACCTTTATTAATTTAACTGAGGATCAAATAAATAAACTTGAGCGTCTCCAAAATCTTGCAATTCGATTCATATTTGGATTACGCAAATATGATCACGTTTCAGAGTTTCGTTCAAAGCTCAAGTGGCTTCCTATACGCTTTCGCCGGAATCTTCATGTAGTTTGTCTCCTGTACTCTGTACTATTTAACCCGAGTTCTCCTGTTTACTTGAAGGAGAGGTTTGAATCTTTTGGGTCGCGCGATAAACTCTTGCGTTCCTCCTACACTTTAAAACTCAGATTGCCTGTGCACAATTCAAAATTTTATAAATATTCCTTCACTGTGCAGGCAATCAAGTTATGGAATGCGTTACCTGATTGTATCAAACGTGCACAATCTTTGGTCTCCTTTAAAAAGGCAGTAACTACCCACTATCTTCATAACTGTAATTGATGACATACTAGACATAATTCTTATGTGTTTATTATATATATGTATGTATGTATATATATATGTATGTATGTAAATATATATATGTATGTTGATATGTAAGTATAATGATA
>JANCMC010000062.1:0-18741 GCA_024363005.1 Charaxes varanes
GAGTTTATTTTTAAAGACACAGCATCTATTCTGATCGAAACTAAGCCAAAAAGTGGCGAAGAGCGTGTCAAGGCACGCTCATATAAAATGGTTCCGTATTTGATATGCGATAAAGGGCTTAATTATATAATTATAAAAGTTGATTACTGATTTCGCTCAAAATAATTTTCTTAATGAGTTTTTAACATGTTCTATTAACATGCTAAATTTGAAGTCTCTATATCTGATAGTTTGAACATCCTAGTGGAAGGATAACTTTGCGGACGGACAAACGAACGGACACAGCGAAACTATAAAGGTTCCTTGTAGGACTACGGAACCCTAAAAAGTGGCTATCTTATTATTTAAACTGCCTTAGTATTCCCCTGCATTTAGAACCTAACGGGGTTAAATATCGGTAGTCAAAGCCGTATAAATGTAACATCAGACGGCGTTTACTTTTATAGTTTTATAACTGGAGCACCCCGATAGCGCTCGACCGACCGCCCGTCACACCGTAACACCTTCTTTTTAGCGTTATCCAGGTCTATGGAGGTATGAATTAAGATAACCGATTGCGGTCTGACGTCATCCCCGGAACCCCCACCATCTCTACAATTTCATGACTAATATCACTCAACACACAACAACAACACAACACAAACAGTGAGTCCAGATAATGTCACATCTGGACTCACTGTTTTATGGTCAGTTATTTGAAAACCAGTGTTAAAAGTGGTCATAAATCTATTATAAACAAAAAGGAAAAATCAGGCCGCGATAAAAACTCCTTAACCTAGTGATCGACTCAAAAGCTGGTCACTGATTAAGGTACATTTAATTAAGCTCCTAGCGCCGCATCAAGATATCTTAGTTGTAATTTAATTTATTACGCGTTACGCGTAAATTAAAGCAGTATTCATAAAACTTTATGCGGCTAATTACTTCCAAGGGTCGAGACAAGTGTGCTAATTAAAATTTATTTAAATTTACAGTCTCTTCTTATTAGACCTCCGTAAATTTTACGAATTTATTTAATAATGAAATGACAGAAATTTCGTTAAATAACAAAAATCTTGTTATGGTTCTACCTATCTCAAATATCACGTTTGCAAACACCATTAATACATTTAAAACCTACCGAGGAGGTCGTGGCCTAATCAGTGGTCGGCATTTGAGTTGATCGCTAAGTTAAGTTGCTCCAGCCGCGACTGGGTGATAAATGGGTGACCTATTCTAGCACTGGTTTGTATTTGATTTCCGACCTCCTCCATGTTTCGGGGTGGGACCAGATTACTGTCACTTTGTGATATTAGTCGTAAGGCTGTAGAGATCGTGGGGGTTCCGAGGATGCGCAACGAGATTTCCTTCCACGGCATTATGCTGAATTACGTTTACTCCAAAAATAATGAATTCAAAAAGGTATAAAATTATTTATTCATAGAAGGCGCTATGTATCAAATACTCAATATACTTTTTAAGCTAGTACCAGCTATACAAAACAAAATACTTGAACTAATGATTTTCAAAGCTTTGGTTTTTAACAAGGTATACTGAAGTAACTTATTATAACGCTATGTTATAATACAGATACTTTATTTGAACAAATGAGAGTAACAGATAAAGTTTATCAGGTTATGAATGTAACAAGTGATGCATGAAATACTAAAGTACTTTGCTTAAATCCGCGAATGAATATGAGCGAAAATCGATGTAATGCTGCAACCCGAAAACTACACCACCGAATCCGCCACCAAAGCACAGCATTACACTGACTTCGATGTGCCTCAACGCACGTTTCGATGCGATACCGAAGCATCCTCAGAAGATGGCCTTGATGTCGAGATTTTTAGTATTTCATGCATTTCCGCAAAGTAACGCCTGATTCCATCAATAGTCCCACTATTTACCAAACGCTGCGCTATGTATGTGCTATGTGCATTGTATGTGCTATGTGTGATAGTATTAATTACATCTATTATACTTTAATAAAGCGTCGCCACGCGCAAGTGATACTGCGGTCGCACAAGCTCGTTGTACTACTAGACTACTCCTACAACGCGTTTTCACATAAGGCGGAATAAATCTACCGTTTTATAGGGGGAATTACAGGCTTCTGATTCGCAGAAATTAATTTCGTTACTTCACATCTGTTAGACCTCCCTCGACGCGACGGATCCATTTTTCTAAGAATACAAATTCTATTTTTAGGTATTACTAATCTTTTCGCCACACTTCCCGATTAATTATCATATTATAATTTAAAAATTAAAAAAAACACTGAATATTATGAAAATGTATCTTATGTCCCCGAACTTTCGGTTTCACTGGTCCGAAACCAGTTTGAACTAATCTTAAGGCAGTTATTTAAACATCATAAACGTATTATAAATTAAAGTACATTTTAGATCTAAGTATAGTAAGTAGTAGACAAAGCACGTGCTTTACCACTTTGGATAACAGCTCCTACTTTAAGAAAAATTTACTAAGGGTTATTGTTATAAATTAACGTACTGCATGAAAAGCAACAATGAGCCTTTTAACTAACTGACGTGCAAACGACATTCGACCTTAGCGTGGCGAACCAATTTTTTAGTCGACTATACATTTATATGAAAGCGAAAGGAAATATCTATCACGAAATCACAAAAACCGCGGGACTTACAAAGGTAAAATTTGACAAAATAACAGACTGAACCTGCAGATTCGGTGCCAAAAACCGTTTACTTTTGGCAACAAAGTACAAATCGACTATTTCAATATATTATATTTTATTTATATACTTTGCTAAAAGAAAGTGGTCTATGTTATTACTTATAGCCGTTTAGCCGTTAGTACCTATAGCCGTTTCGGAAATTAGCCGTAATAAACAAACAGACAGACAAAAATGTTTTACTTAATTGTTATAAACCTAGTCCTAAAAATTATGAACATTTCAAAATTAGAATTGTCCAATTTGATGAAGCCGTTCGAGAGTTATTCGCGTAAATACTTATTTGTGCGATTCATTTTTTTATAAAGATGGATAGATTAGTTATTCATTTATCACTAAGTAATTACATAACCTGCGTTTCATAAACCTTTTTAGGTTTTTTCTGCAACTTCGGAACATTTTTAGATAGATAAATGTAGCAGTCTTTACAAACGTCATACCTAAATGTGGATACAAATTCTTATGTATGCAAAGGGGTAGGCTGTTCAACTGAGGAACAACGCTGGCTCGCAGATGCGTTACAGAACTTTTATAAAATGTTTCCTTTTGTGCTGAAGGTCCCTAAGTTGTACCATAGTTGAAGCTGGCAACTGGTCCCACCGTGCTGGTATGTTGTGCTTAATATCTGGATTAGAGATCATTATCTTTCTTACACAAACATCGATTTTGTCCTAATTACTTTGTCTTTAATTTTATAGTATCTTGGATACGAAGATTTTATGGACAACAGCTGAACTATAAAAGATAAGATGCATACAGTAAACTGTAAAACTTTCTATTTGTACAATGTCTAGATAACATTTAACTGGATAAGGCATTTCTATAAGCTTTTCTTAAATGCATAAAAAACTAAATCCGCGAATAAAAACAAAAATCCAGTTTATTTCAGTTAATTTAATCCTTAATCAATTTATCTTTGTGTACCTGCAACGTGCTTTTAAAGACAATTAACTTCCGCAGTCCTATTTTGTAACATTAATACATTTGAGAAGCCTGATATAGCTTTACGTTTGAAATACTCCTCTCCTTTGTAATATTAGAGATAATTCAACATAATACCAGTTTAGATAATTGGTTCTGTCAAAGGAACAGGCAAACGTTCAAAGCTGTTATACCGAGAATATTTGAAGGAACTGTTACAGGAAATAGGCAGATACAATAATATCGAGAATTTACTTTGACGTTAATTATCGTTTTGTTAAGGTCTATTCTACATTTTATCTCTTTGTTCTCATATTTAAATGATAAAATGAAACTAAGAAACGCGAATAAAAAATTAATAATGCTGTCATTGGGGTGCTACTTCAATACTGCTAACAAAGGACAGGATTGCATCGAGGTTGTTGTGCCTCAACGCAATCACTGCTTTAAGTATCAACTATTTGAAGAAAGACGGATAGGAACAGATTCAGATTTTTGATTGGATTATGGAACCTCTTGAAAGCCTCAATTGTGAATATTTCTTGTAAAACGACAGACGTTCCAGACATCTGCCAAACTTTGAACCTGCAAAATTGTGGCCCAGTTCGTTTATATTTTTGGCACTGGTCTACCACTGCGGCGTCCTCGTAAATAACGAACGTGGCAACTTTAATGGGTCTTCTGCACTATTGCTTATGAATATTGAACCCGGCCAGCTTTTCAGAACGTTGCCTATAACGCAGTCAATAATTTGTCTACCTTAGGAACAGACGACCGTGGGTCAAATAGTCCTATGTATGCCTGTCTCTATTCTATCATTGTTACTTCTTTATTCAGAAGTTTCTATCTTCATCCTATAGAAGTCCACTCCAGTCCAAGTTCAATTACCTAACACGCGCCACAACTCCTTTTCTTTGTCTTGACAATATCGTTCTAGTAATATATTACAGGAAAGACTGTGAAATTGCCAATATAGAACAATGCCACTACAACATGATATTGCTATTGCTATAGCATTATTTGCAACATTTTGTATCTAATATTAATAACTAGTTGATAAATCCCAACTTTACTCACATATACCATAGAAGATATAACAAGAGAATAAGATCCTCAAACTGTCTCCATTAATTGCTTCTCATTCAGCTTGCAATATTGCATGAACTTAGGCTACCTTTGCGGTTCAAACCGATGTCTCACCTCGAATCGTGCCCTGTCTACCCGAATGACCTCATGGTTGCCTCTTATAGGGCGGTCGATGTAGCTGAGTTCTGGGCCGAAATAATATAGTGTTTTCCAACGAAGTGCTAAAAAGAAGCTTTGCAATTTCTCCTCCCATCTCCTGAAATTATGCTTCCAGCTCTCGCTCATATTTATGTACCTGGAACAATCACATTCAAACATAAGACATAGGTACAGAGCCTCGGTAGTCACCTAAAATAATATGAAGCGCCTGCCCATTTGCCCCTTGGCATATAAAACAACATTGTATATTTCTTGTCACCAAAAATTTCGAGTAAAATCTACATTTATTAAAACTAACATACCTTATTTTAATATATAGAGTTCTCGTGTCACGGGGTGCGTTGCTAAACTCCTCCGAAACGGTTCGACTAATTTTCATGAAATTTTGCGTGCTTATTGGCTAGGGTAAACTAGGGCCAAACACATAGTACACGCTACATTGTGTTGCTACATTGTTTTGCTTAAACATTCATAAAAAATTTCAATAGTCCATAGCACAACACTATACTGTTTTTTAAGTTACACCGAATAATACATTATTATCAAGGCTGATTTGAATTTTATCCCGAACAAACATCGCGACACAAAATTTTTATATGCATAAGATAAAAATTGTTACAACTTTATTGTTATTTCAATAACTTTTCTGATGCAATAACCATATTTGATAATTTTTTACATTCACATTTATTTTTCTCACGGACATTTTGTTTTAAAAATTATGTTTTATCGTTCGTAATTTATTCCCTGTTTATAGTTATAAAGTTGCTGGATTTCAGTAGTTTCAGATTCATCAATATGAGTAAAACCCACGGTAATATTTTTAATGTTTTAATGGGGCCTACATAGCGGACGCATTTAAAACCTGTTGCATCTTTTGTACTCTCCCCTTTCCTACAAGTTTGAACAAATTAACAGGATCTTTAACATCCATAAAATTAGATAAATGATCGCCCAAGGGCACAGGCTGAATTCCTCGAGAAGCCATGTGAAAGAAACTCATTCTCATTCTTGTCCTGTCCATCATATTTCTATAATATGTGCTCTATATCTACAATTTTTCACTACGGACCCTGCACGTTTCTACATTCTACGTGCTTCAGATACATTGTCAGCAGTCTGCACCCTTTCCGAAATGTCCCATAAAACCGGTCAATACTTCCCTTAACTATTTCCTGTTTAGATCTAACATGTTATTCCAGAAACTAGGCCCAAAGTTACTTAAAAATAGAAACCTCGAGGTTCAAAGGTGGATAAGAGTGGAATTTGTAAGGTTTTGTTCGACACATTATGCTCCCAAGAATTTTTGAAATGTTTCCAATATTTTTTTCAGAGCTAGCAACACTTTTGATACTGCTGTTGCTAACCACAGTCAGCTACCAGGGAGGCAGGCATAGGAAAGCTATCATAAGGTATCCGAAAGGCACCAATTTCTGGGCGACAGATTTCTTTGTAAAGGGTTGCAGAACTTTCATAGAAAAGTGTCCCAAGATTTACAAGTAAGTGGACAATATAATCATAATGTCTTCGTATATAATAATTGTAAGTTTGAGTAGCTACTCAGTCTTTTTGGACAGCTGTCCAAAAAGATTGAAATGTCAAGGATAAATCAATGTGACAAATCAATAGAATGTAAACTTATATGAATTAAATTCAATGCATGTTCATATCGAACATGCGTTTGCGAAGGGGTGTCCGATATTGGAAGTTCGAGTGATTTTTAATATTTGGCCTCACTCCGCCAGGATCCAAACGATCTGCGCGAGGAACTATAACGGCGACTACAAGAGCTTCGTAAACTACTGCGAGATGCAATATGAAAACTGCAATACTTGGAGAAGTAAGTTTTTTTTGTACGGCCGACTTGTATGAATGTCACATCAAAATCAAAATAGTTAAATGTCGGTACCTAAAATCTTAAAGTATTACTTTTATTTCTTAATATTCTTGTATATTTTCACTGTGCTGACACATTTTGTGATGAATTAAAAGATAAAGGTAGGAAGGTAGGCTAAATTCAAAAGGTTTGCCTACTTCACTGGACCACTATTACCCTTTCCTGTCACGAAACACCCAGATTAACCTATACTATTCTTAGTTTTGCTTGTATTTATATTCCGTCGATGGACCTACAAATCTTGGCTTAAACCTCATCTCTTGTTAGAGAAATAAAACAGATCGTTGTTTATACTGTAAGTGTTCTCTCCCGCGACCATAAACAATAATTTGGCGCGTCTAGACAAATCGAAAGCTGGATATTTATCGCTTTACCTCGAAAACTTCCCCCGTGACCCGATGTATCGACATATTTACGGTTGAAGAGGTTTCATCGTCATATATCCTTAGTCACTATTTTGCGATATTTGAATGCCTTTACAGCTACGGAAAATAGGTACCCCTATTGCTTTAAGAGCTTCTAAGTAGACGCTCTATTTTCTCACGATCATGCTTGCAGCAATCAAACAGATCATGAATACAGCGTCACTCAAGCACTGTATTCATATAAAGGAAATACGTGCTTGCTTTACACATTATTTCCAAGAAGAAAACATTAAATATACACCCTTGACATTTGACTACAGCAGCATTTCAGGTCATGCAATAGACCTAATAGAGTTTCTAAATTCATGCTAGTAATGCGCGTACGTGTCACATACTACGACGTGCAAAGTACGTTTGTATGCATTACTAATTATGCAAGGTTGGTACCCAGGACAACATAAGCCTACGTTTGCAAGCAGAGCTACGTTCATGCCAACCTGCAGACAAATTTGCCAACGTTTGATTAAACTAGCACTACAATTATGTATATTTATAAAATAAACGAAATTATGTTTTCATGCAACTGGTTCTTAGCTAGCAACATTTTATGATAACATTGTTGATATTTTTTAAGAAAGAGTTTTTATATCTATCATTAAAATGGAATGTAAAAGTTTAAATTAAAAGTCAATTTTTTCTCTAATTTTTACTTACAATGAATATTCACGAATAAATTAATGATACAAAAAAACCTGTAAATGCAATTTTTTATTTGTGTTAATGGATGTTGGTGGTCACATACGATTCAATGAGTAATATAAAAACTAATTAATTAATAGAATCAGGCGTTACTTTGCGGAAATCTATGACATGCATGAGAAACTAAACTACTTTGCGTTTACGAATAACCTTTGTAGAGTCTATCTCCTGATGGTGCTTCGGTGTCGAAGCGAAACGTGCGTTGAGGCACATCGTCAATCTAGATATAATTCCTATATCTCCATCCAACACTGAGATACAGCAATTTTTGTCTTTTTAACTAAAAACTTATTTTAGTTCAAACAAATAATAAAATAATATTTTAATGATATTTTATTATTAGACACAAGTGTACCAGGTGTAGAGACCGTCAGCAAAATAATGGATTCTAATTTTATTTTGATAATAAAGACTTTTTATTATTACTTATTAATTTTTTTAACTTAAGTTTTGGTGATTTAATGAACGTACAATAAATAATTATAGCGACCGGGTGATATATGGGCTGATGACCCATTCTAACACTGGTTTTCACATATCTAACCTCCTTTGTGTTTCGGAAGCCACGTAAGACGTTAGGTCTCCATGAATGTCACCAAGTGATATTAGTTCGGAGATTGTAGATTGTGGCTGTTTCGGGAAAGCCGTCAGATGGCAGTCGGTTATCCTAACCGCCCCAAAAGCGTTTCTCTGCAATTTAAGCGGAACCTGGTACTAGATAGATGTCTCAGCTAAATATATTATATTTATATTATGAATACTTGTTTGAGCTTAGCATAAATATTGCAAACTATATTCGTCTGATTGTAAGTCATCACTCATTTTGAAGGAAAGTATACAAAAATAGTTAGAATAAAGTTAAATATGTTTTTTTCTTTTACTGATGACTAGAACTGCCAGTTTTTTTTTTTTTTTAATTATTCCAGCTAATATTCAGCGTTTTGCTGTCACTAAAGAAATATTTATGAAAATATCATTTAATCTCAATCGATGATAACGATTTTCAACCTGCTGTGATATGAAATGGAATATTTGGTGTCGAGAAGACAATCATTTCGTCGCACGTGTCGTGTCACGCTTTTAATCAATGCTACTGTAACCCGCGTTGATACTAAAAAGGTTACACTGTGGGCCCAGCACGAATATTTTCAAAGTCGGTTCTTCGACTCGAACGGTTCGAAATGTTCGTGCTAGGGTCTCAGATGATTTTACAAGGTTATCTTGTAAATAGTTTAATGAAAACCGTATTCGTATATCGATGCGTTCAAATGTTATTGCATAGGTAAAGAATATTTGCTATTTCTGAATTTTGCTGCATGATTATGTTGTATTATCTGCAGAGCTTTGGCAGCAGCACGATACTTTCTATGATCTGAGGTTATATCTTTGATTACTCCTAGCGGGTGAAATGTAAAATAATTTAAGTTTCTTTAATTTTTTTTAATGTTACAAAGGGCAGTCGAGTAGGGCAAATTAAAATTACAAATAATTATTCATTTAAATTAATTTATTGTAATCCATCATATTCTTAATTATACTCTACATGTTAAATAACTCCAAAAGTTGTTCTCCGATTTCGTTCAGAATAATTTTCCTAATGAGTTTTTAGCATGTTCTATCAACATGGAAAATTTCAGATATCCGCGTCTAATAGTCTGGAAATGCTATGGGGAGAACCACCTTACGGGCAGACAGATGGACGGACGGTCTGAGCAAAATTATAAGGGTTTCTTGTAGTACTGCGAAACTCTAATGAAAACCTGCCTCTAATGAATTGCTGAATTCACGCGGACAAAGACGCTGGTTACAGCGAGTTACATAGGAAAATAATAACAGCTGTCGCTCGCCGTACGATGGTAACACGATAACGGCCCCGAGAAAATGAAGTGGAAATTCCCAGGAGGCCGATCAGGTTCCGTTACAATGAAAAATATTTGACTGACTCAATTACAACGGTCAGATGAATTTTCTCGCAAGATAATGTTGATTGAAGCATTTCCGCAGGGGTTTCATATTAATTATTTCCTATAACCCATTTATTTAGTCTTCAGACAAAAGGTAAACAAATGTGTGTGTGTGTGTGTTTCCCAATGCTTAGTTTGGGTTCGGCATTCATTTTTACTGTTTGGTAAGAGTAAAACAAAACAAATACACGAAAAACAACTTAACAACGAATTTAACCACTATATAACTTATTATTTAGTGTCCTCGTTCTTTAGTATTTTTGTTATATCTTGATATACGTAAACGTGTATACTCGTATTGACAACTTGACAGAGAATACAAAGTTTACTTAACTTGTACTTACTTATAGTACTTGAACTTAGAGAATTGTTTTTTTTTGCAACTTCAAGGGACCATTCGGTGATAATTTCAACTTTGTACCTTTACGCCTTACTGTGAAAAATGGCACTGACGGATAGACAGACAGGCGGACAACAAAGACGTGATCACATAAGGGTTCCTATTTTCCTTTTAACCCTAAAAAAAAATGACAAATACAAAAATACCGGATTTGCAACAGTGCCAATGTAACGATATTTTTACCATTTATAGACGAAAAAGGTAAATACTTTTTTTTTTTAAAGAGAATGTAATATTATTTTATTTCACTGGGCGCAGTATTCCCTAACAAACGTCTCTGTAATTAGCATGGTTCCCGGCTACCCCTAACTCCTAACAAATGGGTGTCTAGGGTAACAATTAGCCGACGTCAAAGTAACGTCAGGAATGACCTCTAATTAAGCCGCCCCCGGACGAGCCGATCTATTTTGAGATTAACTCTACGAAAACTGTGACATTTTTTTTTTTTTTTTATGTTACAAGGGGGCAGACGAGCAGGCAGTAGGCACTGAAGTGCCTACCGTCGCCCATGGCTGTCTTTGTGTGAGCAAAATAAAAAAAAACCTTAAGCGATTTTTCGTACTAGCAATGCAACGTAATATATAACATGCTTGCAATTTAGTTTTATAAAGAATATGAGGAATACTTTTAAGGTATGTCTAATATTTATGTCTAATATCCTTTTTCCCCTCCTACTAAGTTTAAATTAAAAGCTTGTATTAAGAGTGGGTGCGACAATACCCCAACGGCGATAGGGTTTGAACCGGGTACCTTGAGGATTTCAGTCCGTACCTTATACCGTTGAGCTATGAGGCTCTAAATAAAGTAAATTTGGATCACAATCATTTTTTTGAAAATGGTGAAAAATATAGATAAATCTATATAAATATTAAAGAATATAAAAGTGATTGTGAAGTAGAGTATCGAATTGCAAATGTTAATAGGGGCGGGAAAAATTTATTTGCCTACTGGCGGCAAATGTGTACATCCGGCACTGGTAAGAACTGTTTATTAGCCTGGCTACAATTAAAATACAAATCAAATGCCGACCACTAATTCGGCTACGACCTCTTTATATTATTATAATAATTCATGAAAGTAATAAATACGAGCAAGTATTAATATGAAAAGACATGAGAGTATAGACGTGTTTTTAGACCTTTTTCTTTCTCTATAATATCGAAACGTTTTAGATGAACTCACTTCGATAAACGAAGTTATCCCAGCTTTGGTCGTTACCGGGGCGTGGAGCGTCGTGTCTCCAGGGAAATTAGGCCCGTGCGACGTGTTATGCCGGTTACATACACGTATAGGCGTAGGCTTTATTTTTTTTTTGGCGAGCGTTTTTGAATACAGATAGAGTGTTCTGTCACAAAGTTTTATCGAAAAATATTGTGTTATTTGCCTAGTTCTAAATATACTTACTCCCAGGGGGTGGATCTTCCTTTATCTGACCTATAACGGGTCAGATCCGCTACGGGTACGCGACCCCGGTGCACCCTAGCAGCTATTGTCACTCCCCCTATACCGTCCGTGACAGTAGTATCAGCATCCTTTCTCTCCTCCCCATCTACCTTTATATCCATTTACTCCATCCCTTTTTCCTTTACTCCTATCCATTTATCTAATCAGAGGTAGCGGCACTGGTATTCCTTTTGGTTTTTTTTTTCTTTTTACTATATGACACACGGGCGTCTGTCCCTAAGGTAGACAACTTAATGCCTGTGTTATAGGTAACAGGCGCCTGCTATACACAGATTTTTTTTTTTGGAATATATAAATACATACATATAAATATACATAAAAGCTCAAATCGTTTTACAACTTTCGAACTGTTTTAATAGCTTTTTCAGGCTCTTTTCGTTTACCCGGTCGCAGCCAGAGCAACTTAACTTAGTGATCGACTCAAATGCCGACCACTGATTAGGCCACGACCTCCTCCTATATATACCATCATGTTCTATATTAATTAGAAAAATTATCACTTAGACTTAAATACTAATTTTCTGACTTAAAATTTTGCTCCAGTGCTTTTTCCTTTTTGTTTTTTGTCGCTGGGAAATGCGTTTACGCACCTCGGTCAAGAGACCGGGAGTCTAGTTTAATTTAAATTTGAGATCAGTGCTGTTAATTGCTGTTTTAGCTATCAACGAAGTGCAGCTAGCCCTGATAATATTTAGAGCCTCAATAGCTCACCGGTATTAGGTATGGACTAAAATCCGCAAGGTACCCGTTCAAAACCCACCGCCGTTGGGGTATTGTCGCACCCACTCCTAATACAAGTTTTTAATTTAAGCTTAGTAGGAGGGGAAAAAAGAAAATATTCGACATACCTAAAAAGTATTCCTTAAATTCTTTTATAAAAAAAAACACATGAGCCTCTAGTATCCCATGTATGGATGATGTCGGTTGTGCTGGTTTTTAGAGGGTATTCTGACATTCGGTAAGCGACTCCCATACTCTAGTTGGCGGATGTCCTTGGGCGTCGGTAGTCACTTACCGCCTACTTGTTTGCCCCCCTGTAATATATTAAAAAAATCGACGTTACAAACAAATGCCACCATATTATTTTTTGTTAAGATAGTTCCGGAACATTATTATAATAGCGTAATATTCAAACTCTATGCACTAGTCGCATTAATATTGATAATACAAGTTAGTGCCGCAGCATTGCGTCTAATGTATGTAGTTGGGCTTGTTTAGCTAATTGGGTGCTAGTTAGGCGTTTCCCATGACGCTTATAAATAATGTTTACTAATTGCTACGTCAGCTTAATTATGGTATTAATTAAGTTAGCCGATGCATTTGCCGATAGGTTCAATTGTCAGTACTTGAACCACTGTCATATGGTTCGTGTACTGACAATAGGAATTTATTTATTAATTATCTTGTTGCTACTAACAAAATGATCCATGTGATTGAAATAGAAAGATTTATTATTATTATAAATTCAACTTTCACGCCCGGATACATAATAAATATATATAAACAGTCAAATGGAGTATTAATAAACTTAAATGCATAAAATAAATAAACTTAAATATACGCCACATAGATACATAAATGTACCGGGCGGAGGATTCACCCCGGCAGGGAGTCCAAACGGCCGGGCGTCAGGGTGACAGGTGGAGAAATCGGCGGACTATCCTAGCCGAATCCATCGCGCCGCAAATTACCACTAAAAAAATATTAATTAGTGATGGTGTTGTTGTCGCGTTTCGTTCGGTTTGTGAGACTTCCCGGTGGCCTAAACTCGTCATTAAAGGTCGGCAAGGCATCTGCTAGCATCTGGTCGTGCAGATGTCCATGGGCATTAGTGGGCACTTATCTGCCTGCTGCCAGCTCGTCTGCCCCCTTGTAACATAAAAAAAGACAGTGTTGTAGTTTGTCTGAACAGGATCACTACTTAGCTTAAATTAGAAAAAAAAAACAGCGTTAACTTCTAACCTGTACTAAAATTTCACCATGTTTTTTATTTTTATTCCTCAATTCCTCACAGTTATCTTTAGCTTATAATGGGATATGCATAAGCAACCAAACTACACTTACCCATCCAAATCTTTTCCTCCTCTCTGTCATCATTTTGGAAAAATACCTGATCAGCGTCCCTCTTCGATCTAAATTCTTCTATATCCGCAGAAAAACGATCTTGAAGTACTAGAAAAAAATGATATTAGATATAAATCTATGTATATTTATATAGCTGAAGAGTTTGTTTGTTTGCCTGAACGCGTAAAGAAGGAGGTTTTATAGGTATAGGTATGTTTATTATTTTTTGTATGTTTGCTTCGCCATGTATGAGCCAATTTTGAAGATTTTTTTGTTTGGTTGACCATACTTTAAAGGTGGTCCCATATAAATGCTATCAAAATCGGTCGAGACATTTCGGAGAAATCAATAAAAATCTAAAAATGTTTATAAATATACATGGTTATACATTAATGTTGTTTTCGTTAACTCCGAAACTCCACCTGTCATTAGAACAGTGCGTTTAGCTGGCATACCCATTTCATATACCCATCATGGACAAATTACGTCTACTTTTAACTAAAACTATTAAAATAATTGATATTTAATAATAAAGAAAAACGCCTTCACAAAACGCTAAGGAACTAAAAAGCTTGGCGGTGCTATCACTTTAGCGGGTACTGACTTCAACACACACTGATGTGTTATGTATGTGTTTCATACGATTAAGTAGACACACACTGATGTGTCTACTTAATCGTATGAAAGTACTAATTGTTTTATGCTTTTTTTTTCAAGCTCTTTTGCCCATTAGCGGCACACAATAGGCTAATTAAAAAATATTAAGTTCCATGGCATGTTTTTTGAAGGCGTTTTTAATTTAAGCATCGCTTATTTTAATTGATAGAATCAGGCGTTACTTTGCGGAAATCCATGATATGCATGAGAAACTAAACTACTAAGCTTTAATCCGCGAATGAGTACGAGGGATAATCGGTGTAATGCTGCAACCCGAAAGCTACACCACCGAATCCGCCACCAAAGCACAGCACTACACTCAAAGTTCTCTAAACTTCATTCAAACTCAACAAGAACTAGAAATTGCTTCGATCAATTGGTTCCTAACAAAATATTACTTACAAAGATGAATTTTGTCAAGGAGGTAATTTGTACAGTTAGTAGACATCCGCTAAGAGCGGATTTTGCAATAGGAACAGATTAAAGAGGTATAAGGGCTTATAAGTTCACGCTGACAAAGTCGCGGAAAACAACTAGTATTTTATAAATACCAAAACACTCTTCAAAATGGTCAGTTTAATACTTTATTACAAACAATTCAGGGCTTGTTTTGAGAAGACGCCGTGTTAAGCCCAGGACCGGTTTCAATAAAAAGCTTGGAAGCAAGGCTAGACTTTTAATATCTTCATTTTCTATGTGCATTTTAAGAGCGAAAAAATGCAATTAAAGTTAAAACAACAACAATTGACACACTCCATTTTATATTTGTTTTTTTTTATCAAAAAACAACCCAGAGACAATAAACCTCATTTATTGCTTGCATAGACGAGGTTAAACGAGGAGAGAGAGGAATAAGGAGGTCGTGGCCTAATCCGTAGTCGGCATTTGAGTCGATCACTAGGTTAAGTTGCTATTGCTGCGACCGGGTGGTAGATGGGTGACCCATTCTAGCACTTGTTTATATTTAATATCCGACCTCCTCCGTGTTTCGGAAGGCACGTAAAACAGTGGGACCCGATTTGTGTTACTTTGTGATATTAGTTGTAAGGTTGTAGAGATCGTTGGATTTCCGAGGATGACGTCAGATGGCAAACGGTTATCTTAACTCGCCCCACAGCCACACCTCTATAATCTAAGCGGATCCTGGTATTTAACCGGGATAACGATAGGAAGAAGAAGATAGACGATGTTCAACACGCCGTAAGACAGTACCCTCCTAAGTCCTAACCATAATGAAACATTCCCATAGAATCCAATAAAATGGGACAAAAACCTCATAGAAAAAAATACACTTCATTGGTCTCTCTGTGGCTTTTGTCGCATTTCATTGGATTCTATGTGAATTTTTCAACAGGGATCTTCCGTTCATCAACGCAATCACTATCCAAATTGGCAAAAGGTGGCAATTTAATACCCTGGAGCCGCTGAACTATCAGATATCAGATAATGGTAGGTTCATTTCTACGTTGTCGGTACTCCCCCATCTTGTAGGAAGTGTTTCGTGTGTTCCTAATAGTAACGAGTAAATACGAGCATGTAAGGCTCTTTCAGCGTATAAATAAATAAATATATACAAAATAATGTATAAATTGACCATAAATTACATGTAATGCTAAAATGAGGACAGAATGCAACCTAGATGTTCAGCTAAAACAAAGTAAAGCTTTTAAAAAAGCAAATACTCTGCTCGGCTATGAGGAAAACATTTCGAACCGTTCGAGTCGAAGAACCGACTGCATTTATGTTTAAATTGTTCGTGCTAGGCCCACAGGAAGCTAGTCTTTATCATATCACACTTTTAAACAATGCTAATGCAATTCGCGTTGACACCAAGAGGGGTCCGCTGTGGGCCAAGCACGAATATTGTCAAAGTCGACTCTTAGACTCGAACGATTCGAAACGTTCGTGCTAGGACCTCTGAAGTGCTTAATAGACGGACAAATCATTAAAACTTTATTTGATCCAATAACAACAGCGTCAACTGAAATATTAATTAGTCGCGTGTAATGAATAAAAACTACATAATTCACATGGCGCGGTTCCCCTTTGTTTAAATTAGTCTTCGAAAATCTTTAATTTCAGTGCAATACCACATTTCCAGTGAGACAATGGGCAAAAGTGGCGTGTAGTGCTCCCACCCTCGGCACGAGTGTCACAATGAAAAACCCTCACATTTATGCGACAACAAAAATCTGTTGAGGCAACATGAAAGCATTTTGCCTTGAGCGATCCATTAAAGACACTTTACGGAGACTTGACGGGCGCCAAGTTGCCTCTACCACAAACAATAGGGTAAATCCGCGCACTTCGTAAGACGTGTTTTCTAAACGCGAGCACTCTTGCCCTTTTGGTTTGATATCAATTTTCCTAAACTGATATAATGTCTTGTCTTGTGTTTAAGATCGATTTGTTTTGGCAACGGTTTTTATATTTGTTATCTTGTCGCTAATACTAATAGATATCACCCAAATTATGTAATTTTATAGATAGTACTATAGATGAGGTTGTAGAGTCGATCGTTAGGTTAAATAGATCTTAAGGCCTAGCACGAACATTCTCGATAGTTTTACTAACTTTTACGTTCAAAACTAAACGTCAATTGAAGGTTTGTGCTTCCATTTTACACAACTTACATGGCCGTAACGCCGAGGATTCGATAATTGCCAGTTTCAGAACTGGCACGTATGAAATCAGTCTCATTCGTGCTAGCAATTTTTGGAACTAAGCTGTGTAAGACGTTAGCATTAATGTTTTATTTCACGTTCGATCTCGAACGTATAAGTAAGTAAATCTATCGAGAATATTCGTGCTAGGCCCTCTTACCGCGGACTAGTGATGAATGAGTGACCCATTCAAACACTGACAAACAAACAAATACCGTGTTTCGGATGGCACGTAAAACAGTGGGTCCCGATTAATATCACTGAACGACATTGGCCGTGAGATTGTAGAGGTTGCGGGGTTTTCGGAATGACGTCAGACCTTTAGTGCCCTACCCAGTGGATGACGACAGCCCCAGTGGGTTTTAGTGGGTGTTCTAGCAGAGCTAGCAAGTCCTACACTACCGTTCGCAAATGTTCCTAGATTATGGAACTATTTGCAAGCGGGCAGTGCGTATAAGCATTTCCATGAATGATGCATGCATGGAGGTCAACCTCAAGTAAGCGAAGACACTTCCAGAAGGAGGAAAAAGGGGCACCTAATAATAATTAATGGAGTGTTATAAAAGTCATTATGCACCGGCTCTATTTCAAGGATTTGTGAATTTAAATGAAATGTCAAATACAGTTATTGTGGTGAAGGAAAATGTCGGCCACAAATCGACTAACGGACCGTAATCAAACTTCCCGGAACCCCGGATTAGTGCTAACATTGTTTACGTACTTAGCAGCATCCGCGCTTAGCCTTGCTAAGGCTTGAAGTTAGGTTTGTCAAATACTTCCGCTCCATTTGGTTTTATATATGACTAGCAAGACGACTTCGCACTAGATGTAATGTAGATAAGCAAGCATTATACATAGTTATAAATTTGTGGAATCAGTTGCCTGATTCGGTATTTCCGAACGGATACGACTTAGGGACCTTTAAGCTCATTTCTCAAAGGTCGTCAACGCATCTGCAGACCCCTCTGGTGTTGCAGTTGTCCATGGGCGTCGGTTGTCCTCTATGTGCATACCGCCTATTCGTTTGTCCCTTGTAATATATACAAAAAAAATCTTCCTCTTGAATCACTCAGTTTATTGGTGAAAATATAATCCGTTGTGTAGTTAATAAGGTCTAAGCGTCCACAAGCGGGAAGCGACTTTTTATACTATGTAATAAAAAAAACCATTTAATACATCACATTTGAGAAAAAATCGTAACAAAATCGGTAAGATTCCAGAATTGTTTCGATAAAAAAGCGGACACTTCTTGAAACCACATACCTCTTAAGAAGTTAAGAAACATGCAACCAGTTTAAAGAATTATACGTATAAAGATTAAACAAGGTACTGTATAGTACAACATAGCTCAAACTGTTCGCACATTCTTGTCCTTGTACACTACAAAGTTCCACAAAACTTTGCGCAGCTACACAAAGTATCCGGTCACACGACATGATCATTCAAATGATTATTCAAATGAAGCCATGTATGGCTCCGGCAATATGAAATATATAACCTTACGACAGCACTCGTAATATAGTGCCTACATTTAAAGTTAGATCACGCAGACGAAGATACGTGTTTCGGCTAGTTATGGTTATTAAATAGCCCGCACAACAGTGCTTCATGCGAAGTAGGTCTTGACAATTGATTCAGTCACTTGCAAGT
>JANCMC010000069.1:8330-28038 GCA_024363005.1 Charaxes varanes
ATATAAAAAAATGAAGAAATGAAATTCGAGAAAGGCCTGTGGTTAAATCGAATAAAAAATAAACGAAAATATAGGGTTGGATTATTTTATTGTGAATAATCCATGTTGTCCCATGAATACGATACCAAAAATTGTACGTAAATACATTTCGTTTAATCCCCGCAAATGAAGTTATCCTGGCAACGCTCGTAAAAACGTAACGACCCAACGCAGCGCTTGAAAATGTAAACCTACTTTTTTATGTTAGAGCTTAGTTACACTGATTTGTCCCTCGTTTACATCTTTACAAATATATAAAAACAATTACTCCCCAACTCAAACATGCCTAAAGAAGTTTTACTTTAAAAAAATACTTTAACCAAAGGTCCGTTATAACAACGTCAGCCTACCGACACGGAAAGTGACCCAGCGCTTGTGAACCTACTTCATTATATTTTTTTATGTAGAAGTGTTGTTACACTGATTTATGTCGCGTTTACATTTTGCATACATTTATATAAAACCTTATTTTTTGCTGCTCTCTTGTTAATGAGGCAATAACCCTATCTACTTAATAGTTAGTTTTTTTGAGTATGTGATGTCACATTAAGGGTTTTGAAAATGTGTCTGTGACCAGGACGGGGGAGGGGTTAAATCATCGTACAATTCGTGTGACCTTATTTATGGATGGCCCCTAATCGGCAGCAGGGACCGACAAGCCTTTCAGAAATTAATGTCGTTTAACCGGGCTCTATGTTTTACGACTGTAAACATCGAGGAGTTTAAAAAAAAACAAACCAAACAAAGGAAATCATAACACCACCGGCATTTGTGTTAGATTGCTGAAGGGTTATCAAACCTATATGTTATATAGTAAATATCTAATTATATGTTGGCATACGTTTTTTATTAAATGGTATGATTATAAAGAGATTTTTTTAAATCATCATTAATTGTGAAATTTTTGAAATTATCAGACTTCCATATTTATAATATTTTAAAATAGTTCATGACCAAAAAAATCAGTGTTAGTAATGTTTGTGTAAGTGGACAAAATTTCACGAAATCTTAATATAATAGAAATATCTTTTAATATTACTACTTATATTTAAAACTTATAATTTACCAAATTATATATTTACCGTATGAGAGCTCGTACAGAGTAAAATGACGATAACGTAAGTAACATATGCAAATAATTGGTCTATTGAACAATATTTACGAAAAAAATTGATAAGCCAAGGAAGTCTACGTGAAGACTTTTATTGCTATAATGACAATATAAATATTGTAAATTGGACTATTCACCACGATAGATTATTGACATTTTAGCCTTCCTCTCCATTTTATGGTTAAGTAGTAATAAATAGTAATGTTTAAATGCATATTTATAGGGATAAAAAATGACAAACGACCGTTATCAAAATGTAATTAGTACGTGTTCTTTGAGTTTGATTTTGTATCATATATTTCATTGTTAACTATAAAACAACATCTGAAAGGGACTATGGACTATCTCGTGGTAAGTGGCCGCATTCAATTTATAACAAAAAAATAATGGCTTTTATTTCAAAAAGGCGGGAACTTGGACTTGATTCCGTGTTACAGATGAAGTTATCAAAATAAATTGTATTTCAGATTGGTGTGATAATTCTAACGGTTTTGAGTGTAAGTTCAGAATGTTCCAAAGTCATTGATAAACATTCTGAAAACCAGAAGAGTCTTAACATCTCCAAATATTGTCGCAAAGTTGGTAATTGTCAACCTGGAAGACATATAATATGCCTCTACTACAATCCTGTAAGTTTTTTTTACATAAGTGTGGAAGGTCCTCTGTGTAAGATTACGTGCCCATAAAAATATATTGACCTACACCATCATATTTTAAATCACGCGCACAAATGTAAACAACTGCATATACAAACACATACATTTACAAATACCTACACCATGTACTTATATGTCTATAATGACAAATGAACGAGAACAATAAATAAAAAAATAAATCCACTTAAAATATGAGAGCGCTCTCACTAAAATACTTCCCCAATTCGTGACGACCTCCGTGCGGTTCGGCACTCGGAGGCGTCAATCTGCTTACGAAAAAAAAAACTAAAATATTAGTCTATGCTTACTTTATGGGCAGATATGTTCATTTGCTCTTTTACACCTACCTATAATGCTTAACTATACTAAAAAGAATCAAAAACATTTTGTTAATAACTGCTGTAGATTTGTATAAGTTTATTGTTTTCTGTAACTGCTGTAGAATTTGATCAAATATTAATTTTTTAAACGCTTTTATTTAGGTTTACTTGTTTGTTTTGCGAGTCAAACCTTGGAAGTAAAATGTGAACTACTCTCTGATGCTAGGATAGGCTCAAACTTGGTGTACTTATTTATGATATAGTGATTGAAATACCATCTTTACAGACCAGAATCATGGGGCCTTTATGTGCAGATAGCGTCCCGAACGTCACTATGTCTTCGGACTATGCCCAATTGATACTGGATATCTCGAATAGGTAAGTATTGGATATAAGCACGTTCTTTATGGGCGGATGAAACCTACAGTCACTGGCAAACTTCTTGACCATTCGAAATTGTCTGAAAGGGTATATCGATCACTAAATATCCACTGACCATAACGCAAACATTAATGGATCTACCAATCGCACCAGAGCGGACCAAGAAGGGGAAGGTCTTTGCCCAGCCGTGGGACGCAACGGGCTCTTAAAAAGAGATGAAAATTAATTGTCAGTCCTAGGTTTCCTAGGTTTTGCCATTTTAATGTCAAACAGCACTCCACTGTAAGTTCTTAACATCTGTTTATTTTTCAGAATTCGAAGCAAAGCGGCAAACGGTTTACTGAAAGGTGAAGATGGCGTACTCTTGCCAAGAGGCTACGGAATACATAGATTAGTAGGTTTTTCGAACTTTATTTAATTTTGATGGATGGAAGAATGGTAGAATTTAATGTACATTATAATATAAATATGTATTAATGTATGTATTATCAGTCCTTACATTATGGAAATTGAAAATCGGGTAATTTTTGTACGTCAGAAAATACTATTTATTCGATCTTTTACATTCCAGGAATGGGATGAAGAGCTGGCAACATTTGCCCAGCTTTGGGCAAATCAGTGTCTGCTGAGGAGCGATCCATGTCGATCTACTGGTAAGAGTTATTATATCTGCTTCATCTCTTTATTATAGACTAGCTGGACCCTCGATTTCGTCCGCGTGGACCATTTTTGTCACTAAGGGGTTAAAAAAAGATCAATATCATGTCTATAAAAACACCTTCGCAAATAATGCCTTATTTTAGTACCTACAAATTTGGTTAGCATAAAAAAAGTTAAAAGATAGACATATACTGTCGAGGACTCTTATTTTGAATTTTAAAGGAGAACAATTCCGTCATACAAGATTTTGAAAAATTCTTCATTGTTGTTCCGCTTTATTAGTTTTAGCGAGATGGTATATAGTTTAAAGCTTTCCTTGATAGATGGGCTATCTAATGCTGAAAGAATTTTTCAAATTTGACCAGTAGTACCGGTGATTAGCACGTTCAAACAAACTCTTCAGCTTTATATATTAGTATAGATATTAATACACTTTCCAATTATGTTAATCGCGGGTCATTGATATATCTACTAAGTAAATAGTAGTTATCTTCATGTTATATGTAACTACAACAAAATTTGATTGTCCCTTTTCGTAATGTCGTCTGATTTAGTACGACTGATTTGTCAATGGCCATTTAATTCTTATAAATAAATAATCATAACATACATGCGGTATAGAAAAATCAATTGTTGTTTGCTAGTTTCGCTAAAAGTCGTAAAACACTTCACCGATTTTAATATTGTTAGTTTTTATTAACATTATTTCAATTAAGATTTAAAACAAAAGAAAGAAAGAACTCAAAATAATAAATAAAGTACAACTCTTTTCGTCCGGCAATTGATCGTTTTCTGCACCTCGGCAACAATGTTCTATTACGTTTATTAGTGTAACTTGTTCGAATGCAATAAACATATACAATACAATTCAGTACATAGCATCTTTACTCACTTTGGCATGATGGTATTTATGTAGGTAGCTAGCAAAAAAATAGCAGATGGGGTGAACCCGAACATTGTCAACTTCTTAGACTTATTTACTAGGTCGGAAACTTTCCTGAAATCAAAACATACCGCATCAATATCACAGGACACCCATTCTATTTTCAGACAGATTTCACAACGTTGACCAATCGGTTGGCATGAGTCGATTCACAATAAGCGACTGGCGGCCTGTAAAATTATTTTATCACGCCAGAAACGATTCTCCCGTCGTCACTCCGGAGAAGGTCAAGTACTCTATGGCTACCGTTATGAGGGCGTGGTACGAGCAGAAGAGAGACATCACGCCCGAGCTCATCAAAGTTTTAATTGCAAAGTTAGTTTTAAAACGATTCCTGATGTAGTCTTGTTTTCCTTACGAATCCGTCCGTAACGTTCGTAACGTCATCCCCGGAACTCACTCACTCACAACTAATATCACTGTTTTACATCCCTTCCGAAACACGGAGGAGATCGGCTTTCAAATATAAAACATTGTTAGAATGGCTCACCCATCTATCTCCAGGTTGCAGCAAGATCTAGTTAATTTGGCGATTGACTCAAATGCCGACCACTGATTAGGCCACAAGCTCTTCAACAATAATAAAAATCTAAAGAAATAAAATATACGACTGGAGTTTAGTCTACTGCTGGGGCTTTGGAGTCCACGACTCATCTGCAAGCACCCTGGTAACAGTTATCTGTCGGTGTCGGTAGTCAATCAGGTGAACCACCTGCCCGGTTGCCCCTTGATGTAAAAAGATTACTTTTTCAGCGATCATAAAATTATGAATAATCGGTTCCTGAAAATGGTTTTTGGGCCCGTCACCCATATTGGATGTGGAGTATCCGCCTTCGTGGAATATGCTTACAAGGACAATCAAGCTGATATGAACCACAATGTAAAGTATTGATTTTGTTGTTTCTTTTATATATGTAGAATTACGCAGTTTGAGTACTTTTTACATCAATGCATATTTTAGTTCTTTTTCTCCTCGAAGTTGATATTTCCTATAACGCGGAATAAATCTATCGTGTTATAGATTTATTCTAGACCGGACCGGACCCAGCAGACGCTGTCCGCTTGCCCGAATGTTGAATCGTCTCCTTTAATTGGATTTAACAAATACCAAATCGAATGCCATATTATTGGAAGAATTCCGAATTAAATTAAATTCGATACTTCACGTATTCTTTTTTTAAAATAATGACAATATTTCCATAAGTGTTTGAGAAATAGTACACGATTGGGACATTAAAATTAAGAGTTAGGCAATTGTTAAAAAAATGCTAAGAAATAAATCAAAATTCTATAGGAAATTATTTATAATTTAATTAATTTTAAAAGTTATATTATGTTTGTTCGGTTTGCATAAGGCAACGGTTACACAGCCATACAGACCAAAAGCTAAAATAAAAAATAATAGCAAACCGAATGTAAAACGAACGTACCCATTTTTACTTTTATTTTTTTATCTATTTTAGCCTAGATGGCATAAATATAGTGAAATAGAGCCGGCATTTTCTGAATCAATTTTTTTTGATAAGTTGTGTCTCCTGTTCAAATTTTAAAAACACGACAATAATTAAATTAAATAAAACTTTGCAAGCGCGTTTTTTTTTCTTAAATTTGAGTATCCGTTAATGGCAAACGTCGCGTATTATATTTTTTCGAATGTAATAATACTATTTCCACGCATGTTTGAGAAAAAAAAATATCTTCTATCTAATCCGATATAATACGTATAAAAATGAATTTCCAAAATGTAATACTACCATAACTTCCGAGTGACTGCATAAAAATTGATTTTCCTTTTCTCATTATTGACAGACAAACAATATGTTTTAAGTGTACAAAACATTTAAAACATCTTGTCTGTCTGTCTCGCTGTTTGTTAAGAGTTATTTCCAAAACAGCTATGCCTAATTATTGGGAATAACATACGCTACTTTACTATTAGCAAAGTAATTAGGTTTCCACATAAACCAAATTAAAACCCCCAAGATATAACAAAATCACTAAATTCACGCGAGCGAAGTCGTGGGACTCGGCTAGTTTAACATAATTTTCAGGTTATCCAATTAGTGTGCAATTATTCCACACAACCCGTAATAGGGAAACCAATTTATACCGTGAACGCTCCCACTGAGCCGGGCTATACAACCAAGTGTGGGTGTCGTCTGGGATTTGACGAAGACGAGTCCTGCCTGTGCTATAAGTCTGGTAGAAAATATCGTAAGTAACATACTTATTTTCCTTTCTATATTATAAAGAGACTAACACCAAAAGTTCAATTATTAAGGAAAACTGTACATAATGATTTAATGTTAACACATTTTTCATGACTTAATACAACCGAACATGAGTCCCTAATTACGCAGCGAAGTAGCCGTTCTATGGGGACGCTTCTTGGAAATGGGCAGAACAGAGCTAGACGATGCGACGCAGCCAGCAACAGAACCTATGCACAGCTATCACCAACAATATACATATATAATATATTGATATATACTTGTGCGCGATTGGAGTGTACGTTAACAGCAAAAATTTGTTTGGGAAGATATGACGTCAATTGCTCTGATTGCTGTTCGTGTTTTGTCTTTAATCTGATTGATTTATATTTTCAAAATTCTTCTTACATATTTTATCAACTTCTCAGAACAAAAAATGATTAGGATTTATTTTAGCGGAAACTACCCTATTATATACATACTAGCGAACCCGCCAGATGTTGTCTGTCTCTGCGCGATTATTCGGTCAGATGAAAGAATCGTTAGAGCACGAACGCCATCTATTGGGAGTATTTCGAAGTTGCGACTAACTCTGTATGTTTTAGCATTTTTAAGTATTATTTAACCTTCCCAGAATTAATACGAATAAAACAACAAACTGAGGAGTTAAATAGACCCAGCCGGTTTTGAGTTACAGCGAGAATCAATTTCGGTTCAAAACAGACAGCAGTAGCAACTGCTGGCACCAATTTAGAGAAGTTGCATTGGCAGAGGCAAACCATCTACAAACCTCTTGGAATAAACACACGCAATTTCGTCCAGATCAGTCCAGCCTTTTAGGAGGAATAAATATATAAATAAATAGGTTGACAAAGGCTCTGTAAATAGTCATTGACTGGCCCGCGGCAATGTCTCGGACCACCGACATCACGTCAAACTCGAATTTTACTTGTCCAAGAGTCCATCCAATTATTGCTAAACATCTTTGTGAAAACAATTACTTGCTGCGGTTTTTCCGGACTGATATAATTTAGAGCACGACAAAATTATTCTCGTACCGTTACGTCCGTACTCATTATTCAAATGTCAGCAACACGTCGCGAGCTTCCTGAACGTGCTGTTGTCCATGAACATCCATAGTCATTCAGAAACCTCCAATTTTCCTTTGCACCTTGTTGCATATAACAAACTGGTGATTCTGTCATTATGTGAAATACATTTACCCAGAATAGGTAGTAGCATTATTAGGTAGGTGCTGCCGTCAGTTTGTAACCTAAAGTAGGTATCTCGCTATATATTGAAAGCAGTTTTTAAATATATAAATACATACATATGGATAATACACCCAGACTCAAGGTGGGAACCGAACCCACAACCCCCAGAGCAGAAGGCAGGGTCACTGCCCGCTGCACCAACGGGCCCGCCTAATGTTTAGTTGTCACAGTCGTTAGTACCCACTAACGACGGTGTCCATCCACACCATAAGAGATGTTTATGTGTTGCCAACCTTGAAGGACCCTGTGTATTTGTCACTTGAAATTAACTACTAAATGATATTTGGCGCAGGTGGATCCGTGTGCTGAGGACACCGTGCGCCCTGTGACACGCATTAGCGCTCACGTAAACGTCACTGCGAACAGCGTCACTGCGCTAAAGGTAATTTTTTTATGAGCCTGTTGTGTCCTGCCTGTCCTGCGTCCTTTACTGCTGAGTAAAGGACGTTTCAGCATGATTGCAGCATTCAATTGAACACAATTGACCTTTAGTGTGACGCCACGAACGCCTCACTATCAAGCTTAGCTCAAATGTATACATATATAAATAAAAAAATAAAATAAAATCATTTTATTTCAGGCGAGGACGCGACATAATTTTTTGGTGTTTAGAGTCGGGTGCAACATCACCCATTGTTAAAAAATACATTTTTTACATATAGCGCGCACCCCTCCTTTTCAATGAACTCTAGATATGAGTATTTCCGAAATATGTACCCTATGTCTTGCCCTTTAAACTTTGTTATCTTTTAGTAAGAAGCCAATGGCTTATGCTAAACAAATATGATTTATTTCTAGGTGGCAATAAGACGGCATGCACCTACAGTAGTAATCATCGACGCAAAAGCCAAGAGTTTCGTCTTCTACAAGAAAGGTGTCCTGTATGACGACAGATGGTATGTAATATTAAACGTCAATGAACTAGTTTCTGTACATTCTATTACATAAACTGCAACCAGGCGCGGGTTCACCCTTCAAAAAAGTTACGGACGCAGCCACTGAATTTTTGGCTGATTTTCCGTGATATGTAAGGTGACTGATGAACTTGCTCATGATTGATATAGTGCATTTCTACAAAGAATATGTCTATTCAATAATTTGGAAAATCCAAAGTGCACGCCCCATAACGCGAACACCAGGTATCATCAGGGGTTTACATTTTGGTATAACTTTTATGTATAAAAAAGTAAAACTATCATTATGTAAACCTTATATTATTACATAAATAAACTATTTTACGACGGAAAGTAATGAATTGTAAATAAATTTATTATAATTATTTTGGCAATCAACGACATCTGTTAGAAGACGCTCAATACGACTCCTATTGTAGTACAGTCATAGGGTATCCAGTTGAAATTTAGTTTTTCGTTAATTCACCCTGAGGGGCGTGCAATATGACTTTGATACATAGTTTTTTGTAAGGTATTGAATATTATTAGCCTTTCCATCCCAATAGACCGTGAAAGTGTGGTGTTACACGTCTATTAGGGAGGTAGATATGCCCATCGTGCCCACAACCGTGGATCCGCATCTGACTGCAATGATGCGTTGCCGATATTTAATTTAAGCTAGTTAGTTGTCTAAGTCGTATCGGTTCAGAAATACTGGATCTGTGAATATGTTTGGAGGTCAATTAAATTATTTCTAAGTAAAAGTTACTGGACTTGTGGTTAAATGTTTCTATCACAATTAATTTCTACTAGAGATCGCCGCCTGGTCGCAATTTACCGAGAAACCTTGTTGCGTATCAGAGTCTTAGCATAAACACTAACCACACATTATATTGTTCTCGTTGATACTTAATATACGGTTGTCACGATTACGCTTTGACTTCATCGAATAATAAAATGTATGCACATGTCTGTGTAAATAGAGTAAACCGTTTGGATTTGTTGTGCGTGAGGTTTTATATTTATAATGCACATTTTATTAAAATATTAGCCTTCGCACACCCTCCTCCATAGAAACTGCAATTTCATACTCATCAATCAGCGTAATTTTTTTAAAATGGTACCTATTGAAAATTTTCGATTCACGTAATATTAAATAGAAATTTTAATGATTCTAGTGCCAAAGCCCCGAAGAAGTTGAATCACGCGGTATTGGCAGTTGGGTGGGGACAGCGCAAAGGAGAACCCCATTTCATCCTTAAGAACTCGTGGTCGGACGCGTGGGGCGAGCGTGGCTACGTGCGCTTGCAAGCACGAGCGAACACGTGCGGCGTGCTCGCGAAACCTTCCTACCCACGACTGGAAGACGCCGACGTGCTCCGGGGAGCACGGAGGGAAAAATCCCGTGTACGCCCGCGTGAAACAGACGACTATGACGAAGATTTCGACGAGTAGGTGTATTATAATGTTTAAGTATTATTTGTAAATAGATATAAGATTGTTACTTATACCAGTGCCGGCCCGAGGCAATTTTGCATCTGCGATCTCCCTGGTGGTGCAGTTGTCCATGGGCGTCGGTAGTCATTTAAGAGTAACGCCTGCTCGTTTGCCCCTTGTTATATAAAAGAAAAAAAATTAGGATAGAGCGAGATCCAACTATGGCGCCCCCTTACTTATCCTATTTATTTTTTTTAATTTAAAATGCATATATCGCTCCTAGCTGAGGGCCCCTGGGATTTGGCGCCTAAAGCGGCCGCTCCGGTAAACCTATGGTAGGGCCGGCCCTGCCTATAACCAAGTTACGTGATATTTGCTCCTAGAATGAAGTCACATCGTGCGCTTTAGTACGATGTGTAAAAAACAACTAGAAGTTTGAAAGGCCATACCAAAAATTAAAGAAAAAATTATGTAACTCATTCATCAGTAATATATGTAGACAGTACTGTAATTCCCCCTATAACATAGTACTCTTTTAACATTAATAATATTATATTATGCACATACGGGGTCGTAAGAGCGCGTTCAACGAGAATACTTCTACAACGCGTTTTCCTATAACGCGGAATACTTCTACCGTGTTATATGAGGTATTATAGTACTGTAAGATTTTTTTTGTATAAGCAATTATCTGTGTATGAATAATTTATAGACGAATACAAAACAGTTTTGTGACTTTTGCGCAACTGATTTCCCTTTTTTTGTTGACTAGCTTTAGTGTTGCCAATAAAACTTTTGAAACAGTTGAGTTTTTTATTTCAATAAGACGAATGTAAAAAAGTTGAGATGAATGTAAATTGAAGAGAGTAACGGGAGGTGGCTGGACGAAATTGGCAAGGGATAGGGGAGGCTGGCAGAAGCGAAAACAAGCCTAAGCCCAGCAGTATGCCATCAAGAGCTGATGAAGATGAAAGAATGATGTTGATGTTGAAATGTAAATTCATTCATATAAGTTTTCTTAATAGTTGGTTGGTTCAAGCGTTAGAAATAAAGACGTTGCTCGATAACAATGTTAGGTCAACTCCGTGAAGCTCGTAATAAGACAATCGGCAGAGGTGCCCGAAGGAAAAATATCCTAATACAGATATTCCGACTGGATAAGCGCTTCCACTCCACAGAAAGCCAAACAATGTTTTTTGCAGGGTTAGCTGATTAAAAGGTGCCGCAGTAAAGATGGCAATAGGCAATGGGCTAATAATTGAACCCAAAACTGCCAATTTAAGAACATTTTTTGAAGAGGTTAGATAACACATTAAGGATGACTGATAGGATGATAGGATGACGTCGTCGCCGCAAAACGACGTGCAGATAAATTCCTACCTACCTCTACGAAAAGTATCCATTGGCTACCAAGTCATGGACGGGCTCGGCTTAAGAAGCTAGTCCGTAGTTGTAAAGGTAGCGGAGACCGAGACAGGAAACCACGATAAGTGACCGCACCACTTAGTATCTATGAATGCTGTCTCTTGTTTCGCTCGCGAACTACCTTTTCGCACATTGCCCTATGACCATTGAGGGTCATATGGCACTCTATATCGCGGTCTCGCTGGTGAATCTTTACGCTTCGCTATATTGAATGTAGGACAAAGACAGGGCGAAGTGGAGACTGTAATTAGGAACGTTGACCCCCCCACCATAGCTAAGAAAAGAGAGACATATTCCGGCCGTTTTATTTAGGTTACCGAACCTCTTTGGGAAGAGAACAAAAGAGGTCTGTTGGTAGCGCGTATGTGTGTGCCAGCCACTATCAGCTACAATAGTCGTTTAGCATCTTGCTGGCATAAAAAACTGCTTCTAATGGCGTTGAAGGATAGTCGCGATTCTTCGGAGACAACTGTGGTATACTCGGTGTCTTTGCACAAGAGGAGTTGTATCCCGACTGTAAAGGTGACATTTCTGTGTTGGTTCTCCAAAAACTTTTCATACCACTTCCGGGTCATCTAACATTTATTGCTCCAAATTGTGAATTTTATTTTAATTTAGGCAATAAACTATATAAGTATATTGCATATCAATCTATAACAGGAAAAATCTGTAGCAAACTTGTTTCACGATTGCCAATATGTCTTTTATTATCTCTTTCATCGTATTAATTTTCAAAAAGAAAAATGCGTGTGTCTATTTTTGTTACGCGTAATTTCCGAAACAGTTAGACCGTTTTCCGAAATACAACAAGATAATAACAAGACGAAGAGAAGAGAAGGAACATCAACAGACAAAAAAAAGTGTAAGAAGGTAAAAATAAAATATTAATACTACACCTATATATACCTTTGTATACAAATCAAGTTTTTGTATAGAGCATAAAGTTCGTATATGACTAGACACTCGCTCCGGTTTCGGTGCAGTTCAAATATAAATAAATTAAAATCGGTTCACAATTGACGGAGAAATCGATGAACATACATTAAAAAATGCACACCATCTGCGACGCCTCCGGAGTTGTAGTTGTCCATGGGCGTCGTTAGTCATTTAGGTGAGTGCCGGCTGCTCGTTTGCTCCTTGTCATATATAAAAAAAACACTTCGAATATCCTCCTTTTTGAAGTCAGTCAAAAAGTAGCTTATAGCACTCGAGAATAATATCCCTGCCTTTCTAATTGTAAAAGAATTTTCAAAATTATTAGAACTGGAAATTAACCAGAAAACACAAACTCACAAACGTTATCTCTTTATAATATAAGATAGATGGTTGAAGATGATCTATATACTAATAATAAGAGTAGAATAGATGTTTATGCAAACGAGTATGATAATAACAGGATTGGTGTAGTTTAGGTAGTTGAGATGTTGTGTGGGTTATAAGTGCGAATGTCACGGGCCGAGAGCCATATTGTGCGGTCAATCGTGTCACCGACTAGTATATGTCTCGCCTCAGATAGTTTCAGTGTATAGGTCATTTCCATCATGGCGGGGAAAGCGCCTAAGGGAATGAATCTGTGTTTATGTATCCTGACACTTACCATTGTGTGTCATGTTACAGGTATGAATATTGTGTTTGTAAATGTTAAAGCTTTTTGATATTAACTGGATCATTTCGACCGGTGGATGCCAATTAAACGAGTGTTCATAGCCTAAAGGCGAGCTGTGTTTGAACCCAGCACCTCAAGGATCTCAGTCCGCTCTTCAGTCATTGAGCTATCGAGGCCTTAAATATGAGAACCTCAATAGCTCAACTGTAGAAGGGATAGTCTGAAATCTGCAAGGTACCCGGTTCAGTCCCCGACGCCATTTTAATTTAAGATTTGTTGAAGAGAAACGAGAATATAGACAGAACTAAAAAGTATTTTCTTGTTTTTTTTTGTAAATATCGAAGAATTTTTTATTAAACGCGGACGAAGGCCATTGTTTGATTTAGAATGATTGGATTTTGAATTTGAATTCAGCATCACTCCGTGATAGGCCAATTCGTAAATGTCGTTCCATTCCTCACGCCACTCGAGTAATATAATTCGAAAAACAACCTATTGTCAATTGGACAATAATACTGCGGCCTTGTCCACAAAACAAAGACTATACAGTGAGTCAAACAGTTTGAAGAACCGTATAAAATATGATATTCAATCATCACCTTAGGTAATGAAACAATAAAGAGTATATTTCCATAAATATATATTCATTTTATTTCCTTTTCTTATTTTATATAATGTTCTTCTTTAATATATATAAATTTCGCGTCACGTTTGTCCGCGATGGACTTCTTAACTACTTAACCGATTTTAATCAAATTTGCACACCGTATGCAGTTTGATTCAACTTAAAAGATAGAATAGCTTATATCTCAATTTATATTCGCAAATAGAAATGAGTCGCTGAAATGTATACACGTGCATAACTTCAGAACGACTGCACCAAATTGGGTAATTTATTATTTGTTGAGTTCCTTGTTGTTAGGACAAGATTTGTAAAATAAAAAAGGAATGGTAAAGCAAAACCGAAAACGAAATGGGACGGAAATAGAACGGGAACGATCCCGTTCTGTTAAACATTATTTCCCGGTCCCGTTCCCGTTCAACGCGAAATAATGTTATAAGGTAATAGAATGTAGTAAATAGCAAGTAACCCAACGTTCAGGCAGGATAATGTCTTCCGGATCAGCTAGTAAGATACAAATATTCGTTTTTCTTTAATAGTTGGCTGACTTTCTAAGTCCTGATTTTGTAAAGATTTTTTAAGTGTCTGGCTTAAAGAATTATCGTGTAAAAATGTATAAAATGGCCTAATTTAACTACGAAGTGCTTAAATTTATTAAAACGCCTCAAAAACACAAATATTACAGCCAAAGTGAACCGGCGCGTTCGGGTACCAGTACCTCTTTCTCACATAGGATCGGCGTGTAGTGGCGGCAATGCTGTCACGCCAAGTGATGGTATTGTTGTCACGTTTCGTGCGGTTTGTGAGACTTTGACGTATTTAAGGATGTCCCTTCATACTAGGAATAATAGCCAGTCAAGTGCGTCGAATCTGAAACACGCATTTTTTTTCCCACGTTTATCTCACAAGTCGCTTAAATTACCCATGCATATTTATTACTTACCATGGTTGAATTATAAATAATAAATCGACTATGGCAAGTAATAAATATGTATCTCTTTTTTGTTAAATTTAATTAATATGAGAATATTAACTATGTTTTATTTGTCATTTAGAAAGTATTAAGAACTAGCAGTCCGCCCCGGCTTCTCACGTGTCTTCAATAAATAAATAAGTAAATAGTATATACTGGACAATATGACGCACGGACGTCTGTTCCTAAGGTAGACAACTTAGTGCCTGTGTTATAGGTAACAGACGCCTGTTATACATATATCTTTTTGTAGAAATATGTAAATACATACGTATCAATAATACACTCAGACTCGAGGCCGGAATTGAACCCACGACCCCCGGAGCGAAAGGCAGCTCACTGTCCACTGCGCCAACGGGCCAGTATTTATATTATGGAAGTTTTCAGACGGATTCCTAAGTTTTATTAAATATTATATCGCCTATGTCTATCAGGGATATTGTAGGATTCTAATGGTGAAAGAATTTCTCAAGTCGGTTCAGTAGTTTCAGAGCCTTTTCAAAGCAAACAAACAATCAAATTTGTTTGTTAACTAGCTTATCCCCGCGACTTCGGCCGCTTGGGCCTTATCACTTAGGGGCTCTATATATAGTTTACTACCGATTTTCAGACCTACCAAATGGAACAAAAACAAAAATATTTGCATGAGTAGCTAAACTACTTTGCTTTAATCATTAATCGTAAAGTCACTTTACGAATAACCTTTGTAGAGTCTATCTCCTGACGATGCTTCGGTGTCGAAGCGAAACGTGCGTTGAGGCACATCGGAAAGTCAGTGTAGTGCTGTGCTTTGCTGGCGGATTCAGTCGCGGTGTTCATTCGCGGATTTAAGCAAAGTAGTTTAGTATTTCATGCTTAACATGTTTTGACATGAATTCGCAACACCATACTTAGACTATTATAAAAAGAATCTAAAGTAAACAAAATATATTTTCCATACATTTCGTAATGACAGAGAAACAGTTGGCAATTTTTGATTTTCGGCTTACTTCTTCTTCATAGCGTTATCCCGGTTACGTACCCAGAATCCGCTTAAATTGTAGATGTGGCTGTGGGGCGAGTTAAAATGACCGATTGCCACCTGATGTCATCCTCGGTACCCCCACGATCTCTACAACCACATGACTAATATCACAAAGTGACCATCAGTAATCGGGTCCCACTGTTTGGTACCAAATGTAAAACTGTGTTTCAAGTAATTGCATAAACATTTCATGCATTATTCCTATAGACCAATTTTTTAGTAATTAAAAAAAAAGTTTTGATATTTGAATAAAGAATTTTTTCATTTAACACTTACAGGTTCCATTATGATAGTATTTGGTTGTGTATCAAAATCACTGGGAACTTCAATTTCCGTAGCACTAACTACTGAATTGTTATCAACCAGGTCGTCAAGTGTTATCTTGTCGCTTCCCTCTTGTGGATCTTGTGCTTCTGGTGTACTTTCAACACTATCCTCTGTCTTCTCAGCTTCTACTTCTGTCTTTACAACTGGTTCCATCTTCTCAGCTTCTTGTTTAGCGACCGTACCAATGATGGAAGCTATAGCGTCTGGAATTACAACGATATCCTTCATTATATAAATAAAAGCGATCACAATATCTCGAAAACCTCGGGACGTACAAAGATGAAATTTTAACAAAGAGATAGTTTATAGTAGTAAGACCGGATTTTTCGATAGTGTCAGATTAAGGAGGTACTATATATCAATAGAAAGGAGCATACTCATTTCTCAAAGGCCGGCAACGTATCTACGAACCCTCTGGTGGTGCAGATGTCTATGTAAGTCGGTAGTAGATAACTTAAGTAAGTTAACCGGAAACTCGTTTTCCCCTTGTTATATTAAAAAAAAAATGTTTTTTCTTTGCTTCATACAAAAAAAACAGTCATCTAACTGTATAAAATCTAGTGTTACCGATTAGCTAAATAGACTTACCGGGAATCTCATTCTTTATTTCAACCTTAATTTCTAACGTAACATCTTCTTCTACCTCCTTCTTAATATTAGGTTTCATTATCTTCTGTTTCTTTTCCTTTGGCAGCCTTACGGTCTTTTCCTTTGGCGATCTTTGCCTCTTTTGTTTTTTCTGTCCTATATTAAATATCTCTTTGATGTTCAACTTGCGTTTTTTCTCGCGTCGTTCACTCTTTGAGCCTAAATAGTCGCGGGTGGGATCAAAGAGATGCGTGTGGTACGGAAGTGTCGGAGTCGGTAACATCCCAGTGCTGGGCCCAGCACCGGCTGGCACTGGTGATGGGGTTGAGCAAGTCGGTGACATGGACGTGTCAACGGTTAAACACTCTGAATGCTTGGAATCCTTCAGCTTATACAACCTAGATACTGAGCACTTCCATTGAAAACCGTCATCAAACATGATCTCAAACTCCCCTGTGGATAATATGAAATGAAATTGAATTGGAATTGAAAACACAATTATAAAATGGCAACAATGATTCTGTAAAAGTTTAAACTGTGTAACAGAATATCATCGCCCCTCGTTCCATCCTAAAATTTACCTCGGGCTGGCACTTACTCAGACAGATGATAAAACTTCGTTCAGAACTGGACGTACTTGATTGTCATTTCAAAATATATGAGGCTTTAATGATAGAATTAATTGTAAGTTTAGAATAAGTAGTTGAGATAAAAGGTAATATCTTAAAGGAATCTATGCAGTTCTTTTTTTTTAATATTGGACCAAATTAAATGTCTTCACTATAATTGTGAATAGTGTTAAAAAAAATTGATTCATGGTAATTAAGAGAAATTATTTTATAAAATATGCAGTATATTTTGACAATCGCTAATTTCTATTTCTGTAGACACTAATTTAACTCTTAGATTTTTGATACACATGCTACTAATTCTTAATATTATATAGTTGGTATCGGAAAATACAATAAAAAATAAGGTCTCATATTCAATAAAAGGTACTGTTAAGAAAATGTTTTTAAATTGTTAACTGCTCAAGAAAATTTATTGTTCTTAACGTTTATATTCATAAGTCAAAAAACTACAGAAAACAGTTCGAAAAGAATCTCAATAAAAATACAATAAATTCAATTCAATCTTTTATTTGGAACATTTATCCTTAATTTTTATATGGAATTTTTAACACAAAAACGCACTTTTTTTTAAAATAATCTGTGGGGTAAATGGTAATTACGATTATCAAGTGTCTTTTAAAGCATGAAGAATACAATAAGGAGTAACATCTCATAGGGGAGAAAATTTGAAAAAGTGACCGATACTGTAATTGCCCCTATAACACGGAACGCTTATAACGCATTAGTACTATACTATGCGCATTCGGGGTCATACAAGCGCGTTTTCCTTTCACGCGGAATAAATCTGCATACGGGATTACAATATTTTTATAGCTTAGAGAATAGTTCAAAAAACGTTCAGAATGGCGCTAGTGTAGACAAATGGTATGGTGCGAGGGTAGCAATAATAGATGAATTGACCAATAACAACCTTTACAATTTACCATTATGCTGATGTGGCGCCTCCTTAATTACGTAATTAGACGGACATTTTTGACATACAGGGATGATACTTCTTTATGTAGTCTCTGTCTTGAACAAAAATATTTCCAAAATGTTCAGAAAATTTCTAGAAACATCTTTATTACAAAATTGTTTTTTCTAATATTGTATTTTATAGCACGTAAACACAATATTACTAAAAAAAGGAACTTTACTTGTATTATTTAAATTCTCACGTACCCTTTAAAGGCACAAGCACTTTACTACATAATTAATTGTTAGGTATTACAATAGACATACTAAACTTCGGAGGAGGTCGTATCTTAATTAGTGGTCTAAAATCCACAACCGTGCGATTTTCAAGAAACTTCATACCTCGCACAATTCCTCTGTGGAATCAATTACCAGCGTGTATTTCCGAACGAATACGACTTTGGGCCCTTCGAGAAAAAAGCATACTCATTTTTCAAAGGCCGGCAACGCATCTGCGATCCCCCTGGTGTTGCAGTTGTCCATGAGCGTCAGTAGTCACTTAGAGTACCGCCTATACTCGTTTGCCCCTTGTTATATAAAAAAAAAACAAAATAAACAGGGCAGCTCAAAAAATGTCATCAATCAATCAATAGAAAATCTTGTAGTTTGTTTGTTACAGCTATTATTTTTATTCTATAACAAACAATTGCGTAGACGTGACGTTGACGTTTACGTAGGACACGTAAATAAGCCCCCAAAATGATTCTTAAGACACAACACCTGCAAAGGAAAACCACATATTATTTCGGATTTTTTCTATTTACATCAGCGTCAACCCTTCTCTTGATGGAGCGTGGAAGAATTTTTCCATTACTTTTTTACAGATAGTAGATATTTCTGTGTTACTTAAAGAACTGCTTTGGGCAAACGTGAAGGCGATAAGTGACTAAGTGAACCCTATTAAAAATAATAATGTTCATTTGGAAAAAAAATAACTTACACTAAAAAAAAGTCTACATACATTAAATCTTTATGTTATCGGATAATACCATACAGAAATTTATAACTATATTCTGTAACCGGAGCCAACCTAGTAGGCATTCTTAAAATGCCTGTGTCAGGAAGCTCCGCTCTTCCATATCGATAAAGGAAATTTATCGGAAATAATTAATTAATAAGAATCTAATTAATATTATTATTCCAAAAGTAAAATAACTAAGTATTCCTTGTAATAAAAACTATCTGCGGGTAAAAATCCCATCAAAATAGGCCCAGCTGTTTTGGAGATTAACTGGTACAAGCAGACAGACAAAAATGTATTCGAACTGATATCTAAAAATAATAGTTTGCCTTCCAAAAGATGTAGTAATATCACGCCAAATCACAGGAAATATTGCAAAATCTTTTTCTTTTCCTTTTTCCTGTTCCGTTTCTTTAGCATCATAGTAATTGACATGGGGCTTGGGTCAGAATAACGGCTTTGATAGCCAAGTTGACATGTAAACCTTTTTTGACCGACTTTAAAAACAATGTTCTACCTTTACATACTTGTGACTAGGCATGATAGGCATAGTATTCGTCAAAGACAGATGGTTATTTACTCCCACGGGATGGATCTTCCTTTATCTGTCCTATAACTGGTCAGATCTACTACGGGTACGCGACCCCGGAGTGCCCTAGATGCTATTGTCAC
>JANCMC010000076.1:0-18730 GCA_024363005.1 Charaxes varanes
TTGAATAAACATAATATTTAATACAATAATTCACGGAATCTGATGTGTATTAATGTAGATTTCATCACTATTTGTCGTGTTTTTTAAAAGTTTGATAACATCCGCGAGCATAAACTATTTTAACGAAACTTAATTCTGAACTATACGCGACAATATGCAAAAACTGTGTAGTTTCGTAGACTCTTGAATAAGCAGCTTTGAAAAGTGACCACCTTATATATCACATAGTAGAAACATAACAGAGGAGGTCGTAACTTAATCAGTAGCATGCAAGTCGATCGCTAGGTTAAGCGGTTTTTACTGCGGCCGGTTGATAGATGGGTGACCAATTATAACACTGGTTCGTAAATATCATGATATTGTAAAGGTTGGAAGTGTAATAGTTATCTTAACCCCTCCTCCCTCTATAGAAACAGGTAATATTTCAAGTTTTCTTAACTTACAGTTAACAATATTATTATAAAAAAGAAAAAGACGTTAAATTAAAATATATTCCGTAAGAAGTACATTTGATGTGTAAGTGTGGATGAGAAAGTGTGGATGTGTATGTTTAGATAAACATGTTAGGTTGAGTATGTGTCGATGAACGTGTGAATTCTATTATTAGTACTAAAACGAAAGAGTTGACAAATTAATACATGTATTATTTGCCAACATAAATGACAATACAAAAGCGATATAATTACCTTGATAAGGTAAGCTATGACATTTCAACATAATAAAGCATAATTCTAAACTACCCGCGAAACAACACGGCGACTGTCGCTACCGCAAACACACCTGAATTCGCAACTTTTAATTGAAGTGCCAATCATCGGGAACAGATAATCGAAACGAAACTCCTGGCTTTCATAAAGCTATTTATGATATACTATTTTTGAATATGATATTCGTATTTATACACATAGTTGTTGAGTTTCTAATAAATGACATTCGAAAATATCGATTTTGGGTGTACGTTATTCTAATAGCGGAGCCAGACATAAGTGTTTGTACATATTTGTCCTTGAAGTCCACAAAGTTCTACAAAACTTTGTGAAGTTATACAAAGTCCCCGGCAAACCTACTTGATCATTGAAATGATCATTCAAATGAAGCTATGTCTGACTCCAGCATAAAAGTAAGAATATGGCGGATGGAACATTTAGCAAATAAACCTACATTAAGAGAAAAATATTTGAGGAGGTCGTAGCTTAATTAGTGATCGACATTTGAGCCGATCGCTAGGTTAAGCAGTTCTTACCACGGCCGGGTCATAGATGGGTGACTCATTCAAACATTGGTTTTTCAAATATCCGACCTCCTCCGTGTTTTGGAAGCCACGTGAAAGTAGCGCGTTCAAACAAACAAACTCTTCAGCTTTATATATTAGTATAGATTTGTATCATTATTTCACATACCTTTCGTCTGCACACTTTTGACGAAAGCCCGTATCACTGCTTGCGCTCGATAGGAATTTTATAAAGATCTGGGTCAAATCTCGCTCCGATACTCCTCATTGACACCGCGAGTCGAACCTTTTAACACCAGATCGGAACACTTTCACTGCAACGCTATTCATAACGTAAACAGATTTTGATGCGATGTAATGAATGAAAGTAGTGATGTACTTCTAATTGATTCGTTCAAATGGATTTTTTCGAATCCGGTTTGCGTTCATTGAAACTATTTCATAACAAACACACACCTTTCGTTTTGAATTTTTGCAGCTTTGAAACAGAATATAAATCGGTATCATTTCTTTTGCTTAACAGATGATGTCTTCTATAAATATTTTAGCTTGTGTCTACAAGCTATTAGTGTGCCTATATCAAGTTCGTCTCCCATCATCATAAACTTTTGTCGCCACCATAAGAGATTAGATTGACGCAACTCTAAAACAATCCACCCCTAATATTAAGATTTATGTTTATTAGTAGGGGAAGAACACCTTAAAAGTGTTGGTTATATTCTTTCTTTTGCCGTTCCCGTTCCCGTCTCCGTCCCCGTATAAGTTCAAATTGACTCTACATTTTAGATATAAAACGTTTGTTTGGGAAAAAAGGGCTGTTTGTAGGGTTTTCCCGGAAATTATTCTATCCTTGGACTTCAACGAACAATTAAAAAAAAAGAATTGGTTGAATTGGTCCAGGCGTTGTTAATTTATGCGCTTACCAACACATTTTGCGATTCATTTTTATATATATAGATTAAAATAAAATCCTGGTTTCTCTAAACAGAAAATTGAGTGCCATAAAAAGATTTTATCACATGAAAATAGACCGCCCACACATGTAAATAAACCCAATATTCCAATATTACCGATACAAAATGTTATTTATTTTCCTTATCAGATGCTCGATTCCCAACCCGCAAGCTGTTATATGAGATATACGATATTAAGTGGAGGGAAAGTTGCGTCGCGCGAAGAAAAAAAAACAAATATGTATTTCCTTTTTCGGTTAGAAACGATCCGTTGTAGGGCTGCACCGTCCTTTATAAACCCCCGGATAGCCGTATGGCGAGGAAATAAAATAGGGCATCCATCCTAAAGAGAATTCATCATGTCACGTAGAAAACGTGTGCCGCGTTCCTCTGAGGGTATAAATAAATTTACCTATACCGACGTTTTTATTTCCGCGTTGGCTGCAACGTTTAATCGTAAAAGTAAAATTTTTATGTCACCTTGCCATATTAGTCGTAAGGTTGTAGAGATCGTAGGGGTTCCGAGGATAACGTCAGATGGTAATCGGTCATCTTAACTCGCCCCACAGCCACATCCTCTGCAATCTAAGCGGACCCTGGTACTTGACCGGGATAACGCTAGGAACAAGAATACAGACTTTAAAATATATATTTAGGCCATACAGCCTAACATTTATAATATTGATAGAAAAATAACAGTCACCATTTCAAATTTCACACAAATACAAATTTGCTTACAAAATATAAGCAACAGTGTTAACAAAGTGTTATTTGAATGCATAAAACCACATTTAATTATGCCCGGAAGCGTACTTTGTAAATTAGAAATAATGAAATTCGAATAATCACGTTGGTTTATACTTGTCGCTGTGTGTAAAGTTTTGGTGCTAAAGCGTAATTACAGTCGAAACTGCAAAACAGTTGAGCATCGTGGTTTAAGACAATCTCTCAGAAATGCTGTCTAAATTTCCGGACTAACTTGTTTATATGATGACAAATAGAGATCTCAAAGAGGAAATATTTCATTGTTTGCTTGGATTGTATAGGCTCTGAAACTGCCGATTGCTATGAAGGTAACAAAAAATCTATACTTTTTAGTACCAAAATTAAACCTTATTTGAAAAATCAAGCTATTCCTCTTAGTCCGGTATAAAATATTCTTTCCAACTGTACCTACATTATGGTCACAACTTTTGCGAACAAACATAAATCCTAGAGTAAAATCGCTTAGCAGAAACTTTACCTAAAGTAATGGTCTTTAATTTCAAACGTAATACATATTTTATTAACCGGCAAACTTCTGAAAGCAGAAAGAAAATACCCGATGAGATTTTCGCATTTATAATAAATTTTAATCTTTCAGCGTGCGCCACCATTTTCCATTTGCGAATTTACTTACGCTTTAGAAATGGACTTGTCGTTTTTGTTAGATTTTCTTCGCAATTTCTGCTTTACAAAAAACATGTCAGAGGTTATCGATGACGTATACATAATTTTACTAAGAAACTAGCTGTTTCTCGCGACTTTGTCCACATAAAATTGCGAGAACCTTCAGACCTTCTTAATCTGCCCCTATCGAAAGATCCGTTCGTAGCGGATGCCTACTCACCGCGGATGTCTATAAACCGCTTTCTTGTCAGATTTCATCTTTGTAGGTCCCCTAGTTATGAGATATCGTATTAGGTGACCTTCCGCTTTTTAAAAGAGAGAGACGAATTTCTTAGCATTCCATGGATTCACCGTGCGGGTGCCGGGTCCATCGCGTTGCAGGGAAAGGAACCATAGCAGTGCCGGGACTTGTGACCCATTTTTTTTTACTTTTACCGAATTATTTTTAAATACTTTTTGAGTGTTCTCATAGCAATAGATGGACTATCTAAACACATTTAAGGCAAAATTAAAAAAGGAAAAAAATAAAAAAAAACTTCCAAATAACATTACCTAGCATGTACCGAACACCCTGGAAACCTAATCCTAACCGCGACAATGTCACCGCGTATACAGGACTATATGACACACGGACGTCTATTCCTAAGGTAGACAACTTAATGCCTGTGTTATAGTTAACAGCCTGTTAAACACAAATATATATTTTTTGTACATATATAAATACATACATATGGATAATACACTCAGACTCGTGGGAATCGAACTCATGGACCCCGGAGCAGAGGGTAGGGTCACCGCCCACTGCGCCAACGGGCCAGCCGCATTGAGAGTCAGTAGAATTAAGGTTATCAATGGATAACCCTGCTAAATCCAACTGTTAAAGGGACGTAAATAGACTCGAGTATTATATAATACGACCTTGTAAGTTGGCACTTTCAAATTTCAATTTGTACCTGATGAGCCATTGATGGTTGTTAGGCTAATTGGTCTTTGGAAACTAGTTAAAAGATGTCTTGGGGTTAAATCTGGATACATACTGGGACATAAAACCGCGCGGTTTATTTTTCAAACAAAGAAGTCTTTTCGAATACAAACGAGAAATAATCGGTAACGTGTTTTAATTGTTATATTATAATATTTTAATAACATAATATTTTGTTTAAGTTTTCCCAATATTTTATAAGATACAGTTTGATGCCTTTATCGCAGGTATGTAATAAAAAAATGTTCATTTTGTCACTATATAATAGATGTTTTTGCTATTGCAGTCAGAAAACTTAATTTAATAGAAATATAAGATATGTTCTGTAGTCTATCTTTACTATTGACAGTCTTTGAATTAAATTTCTTTACGCACTCTTGACTTGGCTGACTTGAGTAAGCTGGCGAATGGGTACAAAGAGTGTAACAGAAGTGTGATTGGGTGAGATAAATTGGAAGTTGAGGGGGATATATGAGTTAGTGAAGACAGCTCAATCAGTCATTCAATGAAATGACTCTTTACTTTAGACTTTGGACTTTTCGACTTTCATCGGCTTTGATCGATTTTTATAGACTTTAACCGACTTTTATCGAATATATCCTGCTTTGTTGTATGTTTTCACTTACCCATACTGGATGTATTAGTTTGTGAAAAGTTGATTGGTTCAGCTGTAAAATTAATGTTAATCACATCCCGTCAAAATTTGAAATTCCACCCTCATCACCTCGATGTCCTAAAGTCCACAACTGTGCGCTTTTCTAGACAAGTTGGAATATGACGCATGTTACCAATTTTGCCAAATTCACATTTGATGGGAGTTTTAAAGCTAACTAACTAAAGCATAGATTTAAACGGCATTCCGAAAATAGTGGAAATCACAGCTTCTAGTACATAAATACATATACTAGAAGTCTAAAGAATCAAATAGTAGCTAAATAACAATAGAAGTGAAAAATATTTAAGGTATAATTTTTAATGTCGGTTATAGAAGGGCGAATGAATTGTGAATCTAACTAAATTTGCAAGGGTAACGTGATCGAGTGGCGCCTATGGAAAAGATTTTGTAAGCAAAGATCAGAGGTGCATGAGAAACTAAACTACTTTGCTTTAATCCACGAACGATTCGCGGATTAAAGCAAAGTAACGCCTGATTCTATCAATTATTTAAAGATCAGAGGGCCTAGCACGTACATTCTTGATAGTTTTACTTACTTTTACGTTCGAAACCGAACCTGAAATGAAACGTTAATGCTAGTTTTACTTTTACTTACACAATTGTTAGCACGAATGAAATCAGAACTCGAACGTACCATAATTTGAAGTATCATTTCGAACGTAAAAGTAAGTAAAACTCTCGAGAATGTTCGTGCTAGCGGCTAGGCCTTCTGATGAGATAAGAAATAAATATATTTCGCTAAGATAAATTGTCATGTCGTTAAATTTTGTCATGTCGTTAAATTTTTCAAACCCCTAAGCTCAGTTGTTACAATTAAAATCTCTCGTGAGAATGGTCGCACTCGATCCAGTCCTCATGGACATAAGGGTAAGCGTGCACTGTGTTTGCCTGTAGCCCTACCACATCGCCATTGTAGCATATGGCAGCCAACACATTGCGAACACTGTGACGATGATGACCGTCATTCGAAGAGTTCGACGCCGCGCCCTTTCCAGTACACTTCGATCAGATCTTCTTAGTCGAATGCTGTTTACACCGTGCACACATTTTTCTGCAACCAAATTAATACAAAATTCATTCATAATATTATATGTAGGAAGAAATAGTTTTCTATTCTAACAATGCAAAGTTCATGATATGTATCAAGAAATAGTCTAAAGGTGACTCATTTTCAGTCGTCCATCCACCATAGCACCTGAGAGGCTCATTCCTGAAGATTTAGCAACGTGATAAAACAAGTATACTTTTTTATTCCTTCGTTCAGATAGTGAAAGGTCTATTTTAAGGTTAGTAAGAACAATAGCTTGTGTAGTATTTGTTATCTAATTACCAGTAGGGAATTTCATCTCTGCGTGAGTTTCCACAACAAAGAACTTTCAACCTTGTAAGATTATAATTATCGCGCGATGTTTTTGCTTCCCCTGCCGATGTCGGCAACGGTGACCATCTTCTGCTTCTTTTGTCTTTTAAACTAACTTGTTCCCAATCGGGACTCTTTTATAATATCTATAATGTACTGGTAGGTTTCCTAGTGTTCTTATTTTAATTTATTTTCTTTAGTTTTTACTCCTTGATTTGTATTCAGTTTCTGTATTACGCTCGTTCAAAATTGTAGTGTTTTTAAATATAATTATTCTTGCCTCTTTTCCTAGCTTTTATTCCTCTCATCGTCCCAATCCTGCATTTAACTTATGCGTTCTCAGGTAGCCAATGTAGCCAATTTTAGCAGTGAATGTTTTTGAACAAACCGTCTTCCAATATAAATTATAATTATTTAAATGGCGTCCTCACATGTAGCAACTGTTTAAAAAGATAAAATTAATAAAAAATCTATAAAAAATAATTCTGGTATGAACATCGTTAGCTACTTTCTGTATTTGATAGAATCAGAACTACAAAGCCCCCTTTACTTATCTAGGCATATAATAAATATATAAGATTCATATATTAAAAGTATCAGCACAGAATATACCTAAATACAGAAACAATCACTTCATGAATTGGTATCCTTGTAAAATGTGGTAATTGTATTTAAACTGCATCGAGAAACGCAAATAAGCACTGCTTTTGGCAATCACCTTGTTTAAGCTTGTTGATTAAGTCCCTAACTAGGTCTAATACCACCTTATGTTGACATTTACTAGCTTAATTAGTGACTAAAGTATATAATAATATACTCATATAATTGACAAATGCTTTCTATACGAATATTGTAAAAATGAGTAAAAACTAAAACCCCACTACGACAAAAAGCGAGGCTAAAAAACTACGAAACAAGATTTTCAGGGGACAGGCTTACACAACGATACTGAAGAATTAATCTCTATACTCTACCAAAATGCCTTCGTTGCAATTTGACAATAATGTTAAAGTATATGATATTATAGCACACATTTATAAGTGGACAGACAGACACACACACACACACATACACATTCAAGTTTGAAAAGCTGTAGTCGTCGAAATTCTTAGTTACTTAGAATCCCACATTATCCCTGAAGAACATAGGGGAAAGAATATTTGCAAAAGTGTAAGGGATTTGAATGAAAACTTCGATAATGTAAATATCCATGCAAAGCCGGGGCGTGGCGCTAGTGTTAAATATTTTTGAAGGGAAGAACACTAATCTATACTAATATGAAGCTGAAGAATTCGTTTGTTTACATGAAGGCGATAATCTCAGGAACTACTGGTCCGATTTGAAAAATTCTTTCTGTGTTATATTGCCCATTTATCCAGGAAGGCTATAGTGTTCGGCTTTTAGGTGTGCTTTCCAGTGGCTCACATAGCCTATTTTAGCTTTAAACGTGCGTTCATTCGCACGTAAGCACACCGTTTCTGGGCTTTAATGAGAAGAATAATTGCTAGCGCATGGTATCGTTATCGTATGAGTAGCAATGAGTTGTTTAATCGACAGTGCACATAAATGTTGGTCACTTATTAAAGCACTGGTCACACGTACATGTTAAATTCCAGGATGTATCATAATTAATTGTTTTGTCACTTTAATTTGTTTCTGTTTTTTATTTTGGCTATATGAAAACAATTTTCTATAATAAAGATTTTTATTATTATTTATTTATTATTATAAATCCAAAGCGATGGCTATGATTCACTGTAAAACTCGAATGAGTTTATGTTTGAATAAAAAAAAAGAAAGTTACAATTATTCTGAGGTTATATATGTTTCTTACCTGATTTGTGAAGATTTTTAAAGATCATCTACTATATTTTATTCCGAAATATAGAAGCGGATATTTAGTTTAAATGGGTGCGTTGAAATATATTTGTCTATATAAATAGATTTATCTCCTAAAGGGAGTGTTTATTGAACACAATTCATCAGCAACATTACTTATTATAAAAATAACTTAATATTAAGGGGTGAAAATTTAACCACGCGTAAATTATTCCTAGAAAACTAAATATACGAATTAACTTGCAGTTTGTGTGTAAAGTCCATATTGCTCCGATCTTGGGGCTGAAATGGCAAGTCACGCGTCCAGTCCCGAGGGATATCCCAGTTTAATGCATAGTTGGCCCTCGATTAGGGGTCTAGCGAGATGAGGACAGTCCGTTAACTCATCGTTATAGCCTTAAGCCTTCCATCTATCCAGTCTTTTACTGCATTGAACTTGTATTTTGCTTCTCCGGACTCTTTTTCTTACACACTGAACAAAATATTGGTAGTCACTTAGGATCTACCGAGATGAGTATAGTTGAATAACTCGTCATCATAACCTTAAACACTTTCTTAGAGCTGAAATGGCATGTTACGCGTCCAGTCCCGAGGGCTATCGCAGTTTAATGCAAAGTTTATTATATAAATGCATATATATAAATGCAAAGTTTATCCCTTTAGGGTCTAGGGAGATGAGGACAGTCCGTTAACTCATCTTTAAAGCATTAACCCTTCCATCTATCCTGTACTTTCTCAGTAATAAACCTTTCTTTTTATTTTTCCGTTTCTTTGTCTTACACATTAAAAGGCAGGTTGGTCCTCGATTAGAGTCTAGTGAAATGAATACATGTCGTTAACTCCTCATTGAAGACTTATAGTCCTTCCTTCTATCCAGCATAGGGCGAAGTGGCGGAAGAAAGTTTGGAAGGCTGACCCCACCACCATGTGGGACGAACAGTAAAGGAGGAGAGAGATTACTTATTTTAATGCTAGTCACTTATATATAAAAAATATTATAAAGAATTAGCTCAACAGGCAGAAGGTAGAATTAAATTTGAAAAGTTCTTGGCTTAATGCTTGAACTTTACTAGCTTGCTTAGAGGGGAAATAATCCTCTAAAAACAATTAAAAGCATTCCTTAAAAAGATTCCCAATGTGCGCCAGACCTAAGCTTCGGATATGGCCCGTGACGAAACATCAATGCAGCCTGAGTACTCAGGCAGCCTCCCGATGAGCCCCCGAGGCGGACAGAACCTCCTTCATTGTAGCTTGGAACAACCTTTGCGAAATTTGTGCAATAGGACGCTAACCCAATATGTTAAATATACTTATGCAAGTATGGAAATGCCGCTATAAACTTAAATATATTAATTATATAATCTAACTAGCTGCTACCCGCCACTTCGTCCACCTAAACTTGCGATAGCCCTTAATCTGAGCTTGGACTTCCTTGTTCTGGCCCTATCAAAATATTTGTTCTGAGCGGATGTCTACTAACTACAAACAAACTCGAGTTTCGAGATTTTGAGCTAGGTGACCTTTGGCTATCGTATAATTAATGTTATATTTCCTGTATATTGATAATGCCCATTACACAGTAACACATTATTACAACATACAAACACTGAATTAACTTAATAAAAACCTAAAAAAATATTAGCCACAAACATCACAGACCTGCGACACAGCTTTGTTTATCAAAACTTTATTCTTCATAAAAACAGTGTATGTGCCAAATATTTTGGGATAAGTTAGGATTTCAAAAATTCCATAAATGGAATTACGACACGACACACACACACACACAACAGCTTTTTCCGTACGTTAAAAAAGCGAGCAGCAAGCATAATATAAATTCCTAAGTTCGCACGGCAGCGCTTTTAAAACGCGACACTTTTTTATCGAGCAATGTCCTTTTTTCAACGCAATATATGTACATATACGCTATATTTTTATATCGAGAACGCGCAAAATTTAACATAACGTTCCACGCCACTATCCACGAATAAAACTTTTAAACATCCCATTTCGTCGCACTGTATTGGGCTCTAATTCCAATCTTCCCCGAATTAGCAAATTACTAAATAAATGTAATGGAACAACTTTGGAGATACAGCATCAATGTTCTGTAAAAATATTATAACTTTTCTTAATACTAAATAAGAATAAGAATCTATAAATATGCTTAACTAGTGTAGTGTTAAATAGTATATAGTCACTAACAAAATTTACTTTTGTTACTTAATTTTCAATGTGGTGTTTACCTTAATATAGTTGTACAATTAGTTCATAACCCTTTTATGTATTTTAAAATAACCAATGTATCATTGTAACAACTGCTGGTGAACCTTTTTTAAATAAAAAAAAATAACACCTTTTTAGCGATGTGTGAGTGAATGGGTAACTCTTGAAAGAACGAAAGAACTGATGCGACTTCGTCCAGGTCTATATTAGTCTACGCTAAGCCACTGGTGCATTCCTTCAGCTCACGAACTCACGACCGCTACAATAATTACCCGCGGCTGTGCGCTATTATAGTTCGCGGGTGATTATTATCAGCCGCTCGAACGGTCACCGCTTAGAACCTGTTGTATGGACTGTACTGACGAGAAACTGCTAATTCAGTCATCAAATTACGTAGCTGAAACCTAGTCTAATATAATAAACGGCTTTTTAAACTCATATATCGGCTATATCGGCATTGCCCGACTAGTGTAGGCATCGCTTTTTAACACGTTTATTAAATTATCTATGAATTCCGCACATGACAGTGTAAGAAAATCGGGGTCGTTCGTCAAAAAACATTTAAATTGCAAACAGAATAGGCAGTAATCAGAAATCATTTAAATTATATATTTATCTGATAAACTAAGTTGCATAAAGCTTAAAAAATGTATTTATTTTTACATTGCGAGCGAAATTAATAGAGATTAACAAAAAAGGAAACTACAAAATACAACAATCCGCCATGATGACTAAAACACTCAGCAGAGCGTATGACGTTACCCGTATGTTATAGTGCGTTCCAATATGAGATCGCAACGTTTTAAAGTGCTCATTCAGATGTTCGACATTTGAGGACTACGATCGTTATTGTCGCGGCGAAAATTTCGAGTTGACGCTTAGTGGAACGCACTGTTAACATAAAGTGACGTCATGACAACTTCGAGTGTTTTGGAAGGAATTTGAATCCTTAAATTTAAAATGTTTTTTTTTCTGCTATAAAAACGTTAGTTTCCGCAGAAATATTAAATTTTTTAACAATAGTAAACACTTGAAAACATTATGAACCTATCTTTCAAATTTTGTCGTCACACCTATTTCTCTGTATACTCCCATCGCACGATAACACTTTGTTAGTATAATTTTTACATTGGATATATTGTAGGAATGCCTCAACACTACTTACTGTAGAATTATAGCGTATCTTCATAGGTTTTGTTGTAAAATTTATTCCGAATAATAAAATATTTTATTTCATTTTAGAAATACAATCAATATTTTTACAATTATCGTTTCTGCACGGTTCGGATTCGGTATTGACGAAATAAATTGTGTGAGAATCAAACAGATTTTATTTATATGAAGTTTGGTCATACACCTACGAGTTTCATTAGACCTATAAATGCCAAACGATAAACCCGATCAAGTTCAATCTCCAATCATATACAAATTTTCGCTAGTATCCGATTTAATAATTTCACACCGCACACACATTTCCCCCGAAGCGAGACAAGATTTGTCACAGCATCACGGATGATTTAAGGGACCTCGGGTGCATTGCTCTATGCACGCCGCCCGAGGCAGCCGATATTTCACCCTAACTCCATGATGTTGCTAATTTTCTATGATTGTGGTCACGTCGAACTTTATAGACCTTTAGATTTCGAAATTGAGGTGTCAGTGCATCGTATTTATTGCCATTGCATCGCACCAGAGCACTCCAGAACAAAACGCCGCTCATAAAATCGCTAATCATACCCGCAGGCCGTAGTTAGCATTATCTTCTTTCGTAACAATTTACTTAATAATAAACCTGTTAAAATTGCTTCGAAGGGAACTATGCAACAGTCAGGTCCTGCTTTAGCGCCGATTGACTGTCTGATAGGAAACTAGCTGATAAATTCACTATTCAAAAATTTTAGTATTATGATGGAACAGATGAAAATAATAAAAACATTTTTAGTTTTCTATAAACACCTCCATTGTAAGACAGACCATCCCAGTTCCTTTTGAGCTATATATCGGATTAATTCCCACTTCTAGTGGTTACAGTGATAGTCCAATGAAGTCTATCGAAACAAGTACTACACTGATATACTACTATAGTCTGCTCCAGTTCACCTATCAAAGCTAAAACCTTGTCGGAGTAGATTCCTTCTACAAGAAGTTAAGTCCTTTTACGTTGTCTAGGATCCTAGCTAATATTAGTCAAGTTTAAAGTTCTTCCTATTCATCTAAGCAGTTACTTTAAAAACCGATAGAATCCTGTTGACAAGCCCTAACTAGTTCGATCAAGTTTTTAGACAACGTCTAAAATATTCCGTAGTCATATGGCCAGTTGCTATGAGAACCGTTACGATCCTTTTGACAAATGGTCAGCAAGGCTAACAGCACGGTAATTGTTCTCGGCAATCAAGGGCCTCGCATATCCGTCACAATGGAGCGTGTTCGGCTGTAATAGCCGGGCAGGCCAGGCCAGACCAAATCGGTGCCTATCCGTACTTCCAAATGCCTCTAGGAGTTTGTAAATTGTTCCGAGTTCACGCTCCTCTCATTACCGCCGCCGGTAATGCGTTCCGTCATCGAGATTAACTCTCGTCTAATGGAGGCAACTCTTATTTATTTGTACCGCGTCACTGCTACAATCGCACCTAATTGAGGTTTGCTCGCCTTTAGTAAAATGGCCAATTTTGTTCTAATGCTGTTTGCCGGGTTAACTGTTAAACGGAGGAAAGTTCTGTTAAGCTGTTTGTTTTGTTTATTTTAGATAGTTTCTTTTTTAATACAAGGAGGAAACGGTCAAGCAAGTTCCCTTGTAAAATGACTACTCATATACAAGAGACCTCAAATTTGATGGGCTATTATCAGAGTCAAAGTCGAAATTCATTTATGTTTTATAACCATTTCTTAATTACAGTCTTTTTTATTATTTTGGGTTTTATGGCGATAATATGTTTATTTGTTAGGTATACGAGGGTCACGAGGAGATAAACCTGAAGACGCGCCGAAGCGAAACATTATTTATTTTTCTCTGTGTTATAATTATTATAAACGGAAGACCATCTTTAAATTAGCATTTAAGCTTCCCTGAAGAAAGAAACCAAAAAATTGACCTGACCATATGGTAAGCATCTGTTCAGTAATTACTGCATCCACGATACTAGGCTGTAGCTACTTTTAAAATTAAAAAACTACAACAGCAAATTATTATATTATGCTGTTGATAAAGTTTTTTTATTTTTTTACAATAATTCCTGCTTTTAAAGTTAACTTGCAAAATAAATTGTATATTGTATAAAGTTCTTTATCGTCGTACATCTAATTTCTTATTTTAAGTAAGAAGGTACTAGGAAACGAAATGCATTCGCAGACACGCAGTCATAGTGCGGAGAACGAAGAAAAAGCGGTCCAGAATGTAAAGGATGAAAACGTAATTTTCTCCAGATGATCGCTAAACTTCAATTCGAAGAAGTCACACGATTATAAAGATAAATTTAAGAAAGATCAGCAAACCCCGCAGGCATAACCATGTATGCCGCAAGATTACAAAACTAGTTCGCGCTGTAAGTATTTAAGTCTATTGCGTATCAATCAGTTCACAGACGTATTTAACTGCGTCCAATTGTTTTTAATTGGCCGGAATAACATGCGAATTGTCTACCAATTATGAATCCCACTAATAATGACGTTTTCAATTGACAATCAGGACGAATCTATTTTGACAACTACTTCTGACGACTGCTCTACGATTTGTATAGGTTTTGGTCTCGACTTTACTGGGTTTTTAGGGTTCCTTATTTTTATTTTTTTTATGTTACAAGGGGCAGACGAGCAGGCAGCAGGCACCGAAGTGCCTACCGGCGCCCATGGACATCTGCACGACCAGAAGGACAGCAGATGCGCTGCCGGCCCTTAACGACGAGTTTAGGCCACCGGGAAGTCTCACAAACCGGACGAAACGCGACAACAACACCATCACTAGACGTGACAGAATTGCCGCCACTTCACGCCGATCTCATGTGAGAAACAGGTACTGGTACCCGGACGCGCCGGACCAATTCGGCTACAAGCATGGCGCTACCTCTAATTACGATTAATATCACAAACACAATATGAGGGTTAACAACAGTAACACAATAAGCATGCAAACGGTCCAACACCTACATGAGACAGACAACTATTATGGACTTGAACTTGGGAGACGTCAATTCATCGGAGCGTGTTAATATTTACTATATAATGCCGGCGCCAGACATAGCTCAAAGTGTTGGAACATTTTTGTCCTCGAAGATTACAAAGTTATAAAAAACTTTGCGCAACTACAGAAACTCCCCGGCACTACATATCTCATTCAAATCAAGCTATAGCCTCGCCATAACAAAATTACAATAGCTATTCAATTATACTCTTCGTTTGACCTAAGGAGATTAGAATAGAACGAGTAACATTTCTTATGGGAGAAATGTTAAAAAAGTGTCCAGCTTCATAGCTCAGATAATATTTCAAAAACCATCCAGAATGACGCTGGTGTAGACAATGATATGGGTGTGGCAATACTAGATGAATTGACCTTCCAGAGTGGCACTGGTTTGTGAGGACAAATGTGAATGTATATATGAAATTCACAATAAAGCAGATGTGGCGCCCCCCCTTATTTTCTTAAATCGACAGACATTTTTAATATGCAAAGATATTGCTCCTTCTATTCTAATCTCCATAGTTTGACAATAGTAACTTGGTGATAAACTCCGCAGCCGCAATAAATTTATGTAGTCTATATACTCCATATCTTTACGAGCGCCACACTATAGCTTCACATATTTGAACATTTTCATATAGGGATGTCACGGAGACTCGATACCGATTTCGAAAGTTCGGAATCTCCGATAGATTTTACACATTCCGCTTTCGATACATTAAAATCGGAAGATATATGAGAGGACGAAGGTCCTAGTGGTCGATGAGCTTAAACTTTAAAGATCGATTGGACAGAGAAATAACTGCGATGCTTTTGTTAAAGTAAACGTTTACATTCGACTTTAGACTATTGACTTCTTTTGAGTGGTTTTGACAAGAACAATTAGATTAGACTAGATCGATTAGATTCGACTGGATCGATTAGATTCGACTGGATAGATTAGATTCGACTGGATCGATTAGATTCGACTGGATCGATTAGATTCGACTGGATCGATTAGATTCGACTGGATCGATTAAATTCGACTGGATCGATTAGATTTGACTAGATCTACTAGATTTGACTAGTATCAACTAGATTCAATTAGATAGACTAGTATCTTTTTTTTAGATATTTATGAAATATCAACAGGTGCTGAATCGGATATTGTAGCAAATCTGATCATTTATGTAGACTAAGCCCAGCCCTGATATTAAACTTGGCTGGGTAAATATGTCCCATCTCTAATGTGTCCAGATTTCAAATCGGACCAGTAGTTCCTGAGATTAGCGCGTTCAAGTAAACAAACAAACTCTTCAGCTTTATATATTATTATAAATCGCTCTAAAAATCTGGTGCTGTTGTAAAAATAATTAAGTTATCTAAAGGTGAATTCCCATACACAGCTTCCAAAAACATATTAGTCATTCGTTTCTCCAACAAACTGTCCTTTTAAATAATGGTCTTTCGTAGGCGTATTTAACGTTCTAACTAGACGAACAATATAAAAAACGCTTGAATGTGATATAAAAGTATCGTATGATGCTATAAGAACTCGGTTCCCTATTCTTAATGTCCGTATGGTTAATTTCATCATGCAAAAAATTTAAGTCACAAAATTTAAAAAGAAAAACTTGGAAGTCAAGACGGAAGGAGTCGAGAGTAATAGCTAGTATTCCATAATTTTCGCGTCGATTATAAGCATTTACATACAGACGAGATACCTAACACCGTTATTAATGTAAACGACTTTAGCTATGACATGTGTGAAACAGTATACACACGGTTGCGAAGAAACTCCAACTTCGCATGTGAAATAAAAAATGAAAATAAAAAAGTCTTTAATTATTGCTCATATTTGATTTTACAATTCAAAATTGATTTAACTTTAAATTTACAGGAAAGGCCTCCTCCATTCATTCATTCATCATTACCAGTGCTTTATGCCTTCTGCTACTCGCATTCTGTGAATACCTGCCATTATTATGACGTCGTCACACAACGCGTATTTGGTTCACCTTTGCATGTATATACTCTTTATTGTACACAAAAACGCAATATACAGAAAACCAATCTATATGAAAATGAATCGTCGAAATGTATGTAAATAAACATAATAGGTAAATAAATCATTTTTTATCTCATTACATTATTGCACGCCTCATAACGCAAAACGTTGCGAGTCTACTCTACTCTTACTTAATCAGCATCGAGCGATTTTGTGAACTAAAACCGACCTTATTCCTTTTATAAGACACTTATAGATAAATCTAAATACAGATTAATATGAAAGTTGTGTTTCAACATTTTTATACTTCGGAAGGTTGTTTATTTTATCAAGTGTAAGAGAAACTAATTTAAAAAGTATTTCCTTAGACGTCCAGATGTCTGTGTGTGTGGATCTGACATGATCACGTTTAAAACAGTCAACATAACAGGCTAATGTTTTTTTTATTATCTTCAGAATTACGGCGCGCTGTTTTGTATCGAAAATGGATTAGTAATTAGGTATCAAATAATTGATAGAATCAGGCGTTACTTTGCGGATATCCATGACATGCATGAGAAACTAAACTACTTTGCTTTAACTTCCTGAGTCGACCCCCACCTTGGGGGTCTTACGTCGTGGAAGACGTCACCGGTTACGTATCCAAACAATTTATATTAAAATATAGGCCAGGTGACTCACTCGGCGACGGTTTGGCAACGTCGCCAAATTAGAAGCGTAGCCACGATTATTACTGACTATTCATTTGGAAACTGCAGATACCCATGGCTACATAGTAGGCGACGTCGCCATGGCGTCTCGGTGGGGTTAGCGTAATAATAAAATTAAATTATAATCAGAATATTAAAAAATACCAATTATAATCATATATAATCAATCTCATTTTGTTCGGATTGTGAGAGTTGCCGGTGGCCTAAAACTCAAAGGCCAGTCACGCATCTGCGAGCCTTCTGGTGGTATGGATGTCCATCGGCGTCGGTAGTCACTTACCGGTTGCTCTTTGTAAAATAATAAATAAATATATCATAACTAGTTGTTACCCACAAATTCGTCCGCGTAAAATTAGGTGAAAAATCTTAGCGTGATGATATATAGCTTATAGCCTTCCTCGATAAATGGATTATCGAACACTGAAAGAATTTTTCAAATCCGACCAGTAGTTCCTAAGATTAGCGCGTTCAAGTAAGCTTTATTTATTAGTATAGATTTAATCATTTTCATCAGCCCCTGAGAATCCACTACTGGGCATAGGCCTCCGTTTACTTCTGCCATCCTCCCCTTTCCCTTGCCAATCTCATCCAGCCACCTCCCGCCACTCAATTACATAATTTAATAAAGGTAAAATAAATATGAATTAAAATAAAAAAATATATATTTATTGCAAACAATATTTTTTTACGTCAGCTGTAAATCTGTTAAGAGTATATTCCGATATCATAGTCCAGGGCCTTGCCTCGCTGGCTTTTCAGTCGGAGATTGACATAGGTGTATCCGATGCCCCCCGCGGTGACGTTGATACTCGCTGATGTATGGAGATTGTCGTACGCTAGTATCGCCTGAAACAAAGAGTTGAATTTCTTAGCATTCCTTATTCTGCATGTGTGGGTGCTGACTCAATATCTCCTTATGTGTAAATTTATATATACACTTATTTATCTATATATATATAAATGAATCGCAAAATGTGTTGGTAAGCGCATAACTCAACAACGCCTGGACCAATTTTTTTTTTTAATGTACTTTAATGTCCAAGAATGGTTTTTACGGCGAGAAAAAATCTAATAATTGCCGGGGAAATCCTAAAAACAGCCCCTTTTTTTCCATACTAACGTATTCTAATATGTAGAGTCAATTTGAACTTTATTTCTATTCAATAAAGTTTATATTAAATTACAAGCACTCACTGTTGT
>JANCMC010000097.1:0-172208 GCA_024363005.1 Charaxes varanes
TTAGGTTATTATTATTTTGTATGTTTTTGGTGTTTTAATTGAATAAAGTTTTATTATTATTATTATTATTATTATTATAAGGTGTAAAGGTTGGACTGAAATTCTTAAGGTACTCGGATCAATAATTACATATACATACATATAACTCAAGCGAAATATTCTACAATAATAACCCGGTTCTTACCAATCAAATACAGAGCACTACGTTAATAGTATTGATTAATTGTGTTCTACTGTATTTCCCTAAAGAAGCCTGCTCTCAAAACAAATCAGAAGTTTCGTTGTTCTACTACTAAATCTTTTTTCGAGTTAATTTAAAATTTTTCGCTTAATTTGCATTAAATTTAAATAAATCCTAATAAAGTTTCTAAGAAACTGTCATTAGGTTGTCAACTGTGACGTATGAATTACATTTTTACTCTAACATACTCTTAAATAAATACGTTGCCTGTATTAACCAACTAAAAGCAAGTTCTGGCTAATGCAATCGTAGTTGGCACTTACTTTAGCCGATTAGAATTTATAATCCATACAAATAACCATCCATTTGGTGTCTCGAGACGGTTCTACAATAATAGTATCCTCCGAAAATGGGACGCGTGCAGAATACTAAAATTAAATGCAAATCCTAGTAGCATTCGCTTGCTATGAGTTTGTGCATTTAATAAAACAAGGTACCAACAATTTTTACCTGTACGATATACCACGCATTTTAATACTTACTTCCTCACTCAATAATATAAATGCGAAAGTAACTGTCTGTTATGCTTTCACGCTTAAACCACCGAACCAATTATGACGAATCTCGGCATAGAGATAGATTGAATCTTGGAGAAGAACATAGACTTACGTCGCGAGAATTGCATTTGAAAAGTTTGAAAGTTTATGGGAAAATGGAAGAAAGCGCGGACGAGACTGCGGGTCCAAGCTAGTGACAAGTAAGTAGATAGCACTATCAATCATACGTATTCCTAACGTACATAAAATAATTTAATAAACCATATATTTGCAACAGACTACTTTAGTAGCCACTTCAGACCACAATCTTTTTTTTATTATCTGTGAAGAGATAGCTGCATCAAAGTATAGCGGATAATATCTACGCCCATTATAAATCAAATAATGTAATTTTACTTAAGGTTTTCCAATCTGTTAGAACTACATTAACTTGACATGGACACTTTAGCTAGTGGTTCGAGAACAAAACCAAGACAAGCGACCGAGACAGGAGACTGCGACACCTTTATCAAAAAATGTTATTATTGTATTATATTTTGAATATGGTTGACCTTTGTTATGTAAAAAAAATGACAGATTTAAAAAGGTCATCTGTTGATGATTTGACTTCACATTTTCGAACCCCCTCCTGGTTTCGAAAATGTGACAACGTGTGACAAGGATGTGTCTCCCCCAGACGTTAAACAATCGTAAAATTGGTATGACCTTTTTAATGGATGCCCCTTAGGAATAATACAAATGAACTTATCACTACATATTATAAAACAAAGTCCTCCGTCGCGTTTGCCTGTCTGTTCGCGATAAAAACAAAAACTACTGAAACGTATTAACATGCGGTTTTCCACTAATAGATAGTTTGATTCACGAGGAAGGTTTACATGTATAATATATACTAATATATAAAGTTGAGGAGTTCGTTTGTTTGCTTGAACGCGCTAAACTCAGGAACTACTGGTACGATTTGAAAAATTCTTTCAATATTAGATAGCCCATTTATCGAGTAAGGCTATCATCACGCTAAAATTTTACATTATTTTTTAATTTAACGCGGAAGATGTCGCGGGCACAGTTAATATATGTGTATAATATAATGCCCCACTCTATAATTTATGATACAATTATTTATATTAGCACCAGTGAAGTCTATGCTATAAGGGCCCATACCCAGAGCTGCCTAATCTCTTCCAGGGACTCGAAAGAAAAAAATTAGATTATGTTCATATTTACTATATTTTTTCTTATTAATATATTAATACGTGAAGCGAATACTTTAGATACCATTTTATGAAAATTGCGAGGACGCACGAGTATGAAATTTGGCACAACTGTAGTTCATACAGAGGAAGGTTTGCGAATGCTAATATTTTTCTGTAATATGCAATATTAATACATTAAATTATTGAAAACCACACGCACACTAATTCCGGTCTATTTACACCATTTACACACACATGTATTGGATGACGTCAAAGCGTAATCGTGACAACCGTATGTTATGCCGATGCCGGAGCTGGACATAGCTCAAAGTGTTTGTACATTGTCGTCCTTGAAGACTACAAAGTTCTACAAAACTTTGCGCAGCTACATAAAGTCCGCGGCCACACTACATGATCATTCAAATGTAGCTATGTCTGGCTCCGGCATTATATTAATTGACAAATTTCATTTGTCTGTTAATGGAACAATATACATATGTCATTGTACGCAAAAAGGTTTGTGGGCGAATTTCGACCAGCCGACGACGTCTAGCTCAGATTAATAAAGTTTGTCCAACAAGGTTTTAATATTCCATCATGGCCATATATCTCCGAATATGGTAAGATTGTCCTTTTTAAACCAAATACCATAGGCAAGAGTGAATAGGTTCATTCTAGGCAAGCGCGCTCCACCATAGACCGCATCTACACTTTATCAAGTGTGACGAACATTGAAGACTACTTATTAAAAAACCACCATATTAAATTATTTATGATGTAACCTTTTACATCATAAATAATTTAATATGGTGGTAAAGTTTTCTTCAATGTTCTGATTTTCCGCGTTCCGCGCAATTTTCATAATTTTTCCCTTGTAAGAAGATTTTCAAATCAAAGCGCTTTTGACAACGGGAACGGAAACGGGGAAAAGAAAGGGAAAGGAACGGGAACGGAAACGGGGAAAGAAAAGGGAATAATATTATCGTATAAGAAAATAACATGTACGAAAATCGTCTGCCAGGTCCGCTAGTTTTATTTAAAATTAAAGTTAAATTTCATTATAAATAAAGATTCATTAATAGATATAAAAAATAAATTAAGGGTTCAGTAAAAAAATGTAATTTAACATTTAAAATTTTCATAATAGATAAAAGTTACAAATCACACGATTCTTTTGCGGGTAAACAAACGGATGTCACGAAAGTATTCATCTAAATTATAGAAGCATTCTTCAGTTAGGCAAGTTTTTTAAGTCTCTAATAAACAGATTCAAGTCAATTTGTTAAACAATCAGGCAGTAGATTAAAAAAAATTATTGTAGTGAAACCTTCTATAGGTAAGTTGGTATGGGCAGTAAATTTAAGTAAGTTGACGACTTACGTTGGTTGTTTATAGCTTTCAGTTGGCAGTCCTCTCAACTGCTTTTACGCACGAGCTTTGACTATAAGTTTTTTTTTAAATCAGTAAATAGTGTCCAACAATTGGGCAAAGCCCCCCCCCCCCTCTCAAACCTTACTTCCCGCAAAGGCATCCAAATCATCTCTCAATTTATTCCTCGGCCTACCTGGTCGTCGGCGGCTAGGAGTGGGAGTCAAATTTAATGATGGTAATTTTTTTTTAATCCTTACCACTAGCATGGCGTAGTGGGGGGAGTACCCGGTGAGGCCGTGCAGTGTGGTGCGCTGGTACTTGCTGTGGCCCGCCAAGTCCAGGAACGACACCAGCTTGGCGCTGCGCTCCCCGATACGCTCGGCGGTCATCAGCTCCGAGCATCCGTAGTTCACGACGTTACCCTTACAAATTGATTAAAATTAAAGTGTCTTCTTAAACAATCTTTTTTTTTTCTATGTTACAAGGGGCAAACGAGCAGAACCGATGCCCTCGGGCATCTACACGACCAGAAGGCTAGCGGAAGCGTTACCGGCCCTTAATGACGAGTTTAGGCCACCGGGAAGTCTCACAAACCGAACGAAACGCGATAATTACGATTAATATCACAAAGTGACATTAATCGGGTCCCACTGTTTTACGTGCCTTCCGAAATACGGAGGAGGTCTAAAAGAAAACAGCAATTTAAATTTTTTTTGTTTTTAATTTCGACATGTGACGCCACGAAGCTGATACCCCTGTTGTTAAATTTTGGTGGCACCCTTCGCCGTACTTAACTTGTGACCAGTTTATGAATGACCCCTTATTATTAAAAATAAAATTTCCACAGTGATTTCTCGTTGCAAGGATTATCAGAAATTCTGATCTTTTTTGAGTATAATCTTAGTGTAATACGTAGTGAATCATCCATAATAAGTTTATGTAGTCGAAATTATAATTAACATAATATTTATTTGAGAAGATCAATGTATGACATAATTATGAATAAGTAATTATATTTCTGTTATAAGAACTATTAGTAACTACTTTAAAAGATAATAAGGCCCAATTTCGGGTACTTTCCATTCGACGCGGTCACGGCCGTCCACCACATATTTTGCTCGAGCGATAATCTTGTCGTTCAGCCATATCTCCGTGTCCTTGGTGGTTACCACTATGGGATCGGTCTTTGGGGTGATGGGTAAGTTATAACTCCTGTCCGCCGGGTCTTCTCTTGCTAATATTGTATGATAATGTCTATTAAGACATTCTCATTGAGGATTGAATTTGGGATTACCCAAATTCAATCCTCAATTAGATTGGTTTTACGTTAAGAACGAATGTTGTAACTTTATATATCTTTTTTTTTTCAAAAGAAAAAGATTTTATATTTTTGTACATGGATGGATAAAATATATTTTTTACAATGTAAATTCACAAAATTGTATAAAACTTTAATGGAAGAATAGAAATAAAATGACCAAGAGCGTGTCAAGACACGCTCTTGGTTATATAGAAGGGTTTGGTATCTGATACGCTATAAACGTATTTGTTAAATAACTACAAAAGTTATTGTCCGAATTAGTTTAAAATAATTTTACTAATCAGTTTTTAGCATGTTCTATCGACATGGAAAATTTCAAGTCTCTACGTCTAATAATTCGCAAATGCTAGAGTAGGGATCACCTTACGGGCAGATAGACGGACGGACGAACGGACGGACACAGCGAAATTATAAGGGGTCCTTTTAGTACTACGGAACCCTAAAAACCGTTAAAGAAAAAGACAAAGAAAAGAAATCAGTAAGTCATTATTTCTATTATATTATTACTGGGTATAATTATTTCAATTGGTTTACATTTATAAAACGATTGAAATAAATTAACAGCATTAATTAAGTCTACAAAATCGATCCTAATTAAAAGCCTTTCACTTGCACCGAATCGTTTCTGGCACGACAATGAGATCAATGCATGCCATGTATTTATATTGCTGAATAGATAACAATTACGGCGGTATGTAGTGCTGTGCTTTGGTGGCGGATTCGGTGGTGCAGCTTTCGGGTTGCAGCATTACACCGATTTTCCCTCGTATTGATTCGCGGATTAAAGCAAAGTAGTTTAGCTTCTCATGCATACACAAATCTGTTAAATAATGAAGATTTTATTTCATTTTACATGTTTTTAACGCACTACTGTGATGTTGGGAATTTCAGGTTAAAACATTTACTAGGGAGGTGTCGATATGTATACATTTCATCGACAAATTCTTAATTTGAAATATTTCCTATTGTTTGCAGGACACTCAATGGAATTACTTGTTTGCCTTGAGGCAAATAGGTATGTCGTACATCTGACTTAGTTGATATTAGCCTCCACGTATTCACTGTAGCGCACAGATGCGTTGCCGGCCTTTGTAGACACGTGTACATACTCTCTTCCTTCCATCCGTTTAGCATTACAATGCGCGTTGTGCAATCGATTTGCATTTGTTTATCGTGAACACTAACTACTTTCTCTGTCACCTTATCTGCACTGGTAATGATTCCTCATCCATAGATCAATAATCGTCGTTTTTAATGATGATTTGTTATTATTAAATTATTCCGAGAATGTAATAATGATAAATTTAAACCTAATTAGCAGCTACCCGCAGCTTCGCTCATGTCTTAGTGTAAGAGGCTTTTTTTAAATATTACACGAGGAAAACGGGCAGGCGGTTGGCGTTAGGGGTCATCCATGAATTACGTTACACGTTAAGGGGCAAAGAGGGTATCACTAAAATGTGACATAGTGTTACAAGGGGTACGGGGGGGTGTCAAGAGCCTTGTGACGTCACATATCAAAATCTAAAAATGGTAAATTTTGATATGTGAAGAAGTGATAAAAATCTGCCAGAAACGTGAGTAGCTTTTTTACTGATAACGTGAATGATTAAGTATAATACCGGAGCCAGACGGCTCAAAATATTTGTACACTTTTGTCCTTGGAGACTACAAAGTACTACAAGACTTTGCGCAGCTGCACAAAATCCCCGGCCACACTACATTATCTTTGAAATAATCATTCAAATGAAGCTATGTCTGGCACCGGCATTATATCTATAGTTAACCAGGCAAAAATGAATAAAGAATAGGTTGCTTATAGTCAATACCTGTCACTTTGCTTCCACACCTATTGACCTTCCAGATAAATGCATGGAATGATTCCAAAGACGTAATAAAGATCAGCATGCATATTAATGCGAGCCGCGGTCCAAGGCGCCTTAACATTTGACCTGACGTCCGTTACTGGAACAATCATCACGGAATATTAAATCTGAATATTCCAAGGTGCTTTCAATGTCAATGTATAAGGCGGACTGAAATCCGCAAGGTACCCGGTTTAAAACCCACCGCCGTTGGGGTATTGTCTCACCCACTCCTAATACAAGCTTTTAATCTAACCTTAGTAGGAGGGGGAAAAGGGAATATTAGACATACCTAAAAAGTATTCCTAATATTCTTTAAAAAAAAATATCAATTAACTACTTCGTGAGATTAAGATAAAGTTGTCTTATTATGTACGGAACGTGTGGACACACTAGTGTGGACGCACGATGTTGGTCCGTTTTCCCTTCACTTTAGTCCCGATTTTCACTCATTCGAATCACTCATTTATTTAATAAGTATAGCCAAATAATGAACTGAATTATAATTTTTATCGCGTTTAACTCCGACTGACAGCCGCCATTGAATCTTTTTTATAAATGACCAGTTTTTTTACGCTGGGAAATGCATTCTTCTTAAACATGTTTGGAAATTTGAGCATTATTTTGACAATCTTCCTAGAGATAAATCGAACTCGTTGTACTGGTCGAGCAGTGGCCGGCAATAGTTGTATGAAAATACATATCTGTCATGTTTAGCGGCCAAATAAATTAGTACGTAAAATCATATTAGTCGTGTTATTTAAAAATGGAACGATATTCTGCTCCGCAACATGGCGACCAAAGAGAAGGGTTTAATTTAAATTTCGAACTGGCTCGCACATAGAAAGCTGTTTAGTGAAAAAAAAAATACTTTGGCGCGTAATAAACTATTGTCATTAGTTGTTCGTCAACTTTGCCATTGGTTTTAAATACTTTTTCAAATAAAAGTTCTGAATTGTACTAATTAGTTTGATTTCCGCGCATTGTTTGAGAAAAGTACTATACAAGGCTTGGGCAGCAACTAGGCATTGATGGACTTACGTATGTGTTCACACGTTCGTCCATCAATACATCTCTTGCCACAGAAAGTACGACCACACTTTAAGTAATTTTATTGAAATTTGGTCAAAAAATTAAGGACCTATTTTTATAACATAATTTTAACGAGAATCCAGTACCGAGTACCCTCCTTAAGTGTGATAAGTGTCTCACCAGTCACCCTACATACACATACTAGCCGTTTTACGCGACTTTGTCTGAGAAAACTTGCAAGAGCCTTTAGACCTTAATCTGACCCTATCGAAATCCATTCTTAGAGGATATCCATACTAACTATTAACTAACTCCTTGCCAAATTATATCTTTATGCGTGTCGCGGTTTTCGAGATTTCTTGATAGGTGATTTTTATTTCTATAAAGGACTTGTCCCTAGCCTTGCATATTAAACGAATATTTTTTATTGAAGACGTTCTTATATCTTGAAAATATAATGAGCGTTGTAGTGTAACTAATCTATAAAGTTTTGTTTCATCCTAATAAATAAAAAAAAAAACAATTATTTCAAGGCGTTAAGAACGGATCTTATAACAGGGTCGGATTAAAGCGGTCCAAGGATTCCGGTAAGTTTAATTTTACGCACGCGAAATCTCGGGAGACAGCTCGTACGGTTCGTAAAACCTTGAAACGAAATGAAAAATCTAGGTACTTCTAAATAGTAGGTACCACAATATCTAGACCTTATTATATGTACCTATGTTCAAAATCAAGAGTAATAGTCATCCATGAATTTAGGGAAATTATGGGGATATGGTGTGAGGTGGAAAAGAAATCGTTTTTCAAACATTGCAATAAAAGTACAAAAGAAATTTTTACACAAACATGAAAGGTAAAAAATAAAAAGGAAAAAAAAAAACGACTTCAATTTAGACTTACATGGTTTTCTCGTTGATACCATAATCAGAACTGGACCAAATTGAAATGGGACCACACTATAAGCACCAGCTTGCACTAAAAAAAAACCATCAAAATCGATTCACCCAGTTCCAAGTTCTGAGTTAAAAAACATAATAATACATTCGAATTGAGAACCTTAGCAAAAAAGAAGCAATGGATGCATTTAAATTACGTACGCTATACACTGACCGTTTAATCTAAACCCATTATTGCTATCGTCGCATTAAGACGGCATGGGATAGTAGACACTTGGGAATTTATAGTGATTGGACTCCGGCTTAAATGATCCTACATATCATGAAGATATGTGCTTAATGAGTTTGATTATGTAGTAGGACGCTTAATTTTCATGTAGATTTCACACTATAAGGCAATTATAATATCCTTTTTTTTAAATTAGTCCATAGTGTCCCACTGCTGGGAAAAGGTTTCCTCCTCCCGAACTATACCTTCCTATTTTCTTGCCCGTACCCAGTTTTGCACGTACTTGTGCGTTTGCGCCAAGATTTTTTTATGTTACAGGGGGCAAACGAGCAGACAGGAGGCAGCTAAGTACCTACTGACGCCCATGGACATCTGCACGACTAGGAGGCAAGCAGATGCATTGTCGGCCTTTAATGACGAGTTTAGAAGAAGACCGAGAAGTTTCACAAACCGAACGAAACGCGACAGCTATATCATCACTTGACGTGACAACATCGCCGCCATTTCACTCCGATTTTATGTAAGAAGAGGTACTGGTACCCGGACGTGCCAAACCATTTCGGCAACAAGCATGGCGCCACCTCAATTAATGTTGTGTTTTCTTTCTGATTTTATGCTTTTATATCTCGAGTCGAATATTTGAATTGTACTTCAATCCAAAATAACATGCAGAAATAAGATAACTATCAATCTATTTAAAACTAGGCCATAGGTTTTATGTATCGTACCTGTGCCTTTCTCAAGTGCTCTACCTACAAGTGTATCTGTAATCGCTCCGGTTTCGTGTTACGTAAATCAGGTTATTTGATATCATTGCCTAAGTAAGACATAGGGCCCAAAATTGCGGTATGCCTAAAAAAGTTACGTATATTATGCATATAAAACAATACGGTTACAAAACCAGCTTATACGCGGTAAAGGTAGGAGCGAGGAATACATTAGCAAAACCCCTGTATAATCTACTACTACCAAGTAAAAGACCTTGGCTTGTCAAGAACTATCATAAGTTATTTATTAAAAAGGACATTTAAAGCCGCACTAGTAGGATCATACCAGATTTAGGATCATACGCAGGCAGTTGAGGGAACAGTGGCAGTGAAGGTAACTGTTAGTGGCAACTTTAAAGAGCACTCTTAAACATACACGTGGGTCACAAATCCCAGACACTGATATGGTTCCTTCCTCTCTAACGCGAAGGATCCGGCACCCACACGATGAATCCATGAAATGTTCAGAAATTCGTTTTATTTTTCTGTTTGTGTTTGAAAACTAAAAAAGCCAGTTTATGATTTCGACGTGATGACTCGTCAGTTGTTTCCTTTTAAGTTCATAACTTTCCATTATTACTTGCCACATACTGTTTGAAAATTAAAGGGAAGGTAGAGATGAAACAAATGCGTTATGTACGCAGTTTCCCATGTTTTTGCAGAATTACTCGTTTTTCCCATCGATATTCTGAATTTTCTGGCCATAATATGTTCTTTTTCATACTGGCCATAATATGTTTTTAAATGGCCAAGTCAATAAAATATTCGATTCAGATTATCATTGGACTAGAAAAATAAACAACACTATATGTAATTACTTAGTCGTAGTTATTGACTCTAGGTAGTTAGTTAACAGTTGACTAATATAGTGTATTTGCCAAATTATATAACAAACAAGAGCACAAGTCAACTTTTATCGTAGCAATTTTACAAAATTACGGCACAATAAATCAAATGTTGCAACCGTTCCCTTTCAACCAGAACAGGTCTTTTCACAAGTGTCACCGAGGGCAAGTGCAATAATAACTTGTTTTAACTATTTCGCTTAGGGCTGTGCCAAATAAGATCAACAGAGTTAATATAAAACAATAGCCTTAAAGTTATCTTTTTTTTTAAATATATAACAAGGGGCAAACGAGCAGGCGGTGCTCTTAAGTGACTACCGACGCCCATGGACAACTACAACACCAGGGGGATCGCAGATGCGTTGCCGGCCTTTGAGAAATTTAGCTTCTTGGCTCAACACACTTTCTACGAGATAGTTTTTAATAGGTTTTAAAAGTTTTCGCGTGTTCCGTTTGCTATTAAAAAAAGTGTATTTTTGACAAGGTATCTTAAAAATTCTCGAACATTATCTTTATGTAATGTAATATTATAATTAATTATTAATGTAAAATCTAATTCTTGAAAGTGAAATATGGCGAAAGAAATGTTCAGATTGACTGTAAGGTCTTGAACCAATAGGCTTAGAGTCCGATCGATTCCGCATAGTTCAATATAACACTTCATAGCTCAACGGTACTCATTGATTTACGTCATATAATATCTGCTTGCCATCAAGTAACAATGGTTGACACAATATAAAAGTCGTAAACATACACGCATTGAGCATATCGCGTCGGCGAGTGACCCGCTACCGGGTGACGGCGATATACTTTTTAGTACTGGCGCGTGTACTGTCGCGTGGAAAAGTTTTAAATGGATTACAAAGTTTTTTCGAAGTAAAAACTTCTTTAGGCACGTCGTGAACTTGTCAAATGGGAACAAGGGCAAAATGCCATTGAATCAAAAATGTAAATATACCTATTAAACAGTAACGTATAAATATAACTCGCGACACCGATACCGTATCGAGACCTCTGGCTGCTTTCGATCGCTTACTGGAGGCCAGCCTCTATATGTTCAAGTTATCACTTCTGTCAGAACTTCCAGAATGAAACTATTATTTGTTAATGTAAACCATCAAACATATAGACAGTCTGATGATGCGTCCATGGCAGCAAAACCTTGGCCCCAGAACTCGTTAAACTATCTTGCTTAAAATTTTTTAATAGTGACTTCAGACAACCATGGACAACTACACTACCAGAAGGCTCACAGTTGTGGATTCCTCAACTGGACGTTGAGGAATGAGAACGCTTTTTTTAAAGGTCCTTCTCTGGAGCTGATAACTTGTTCGCTAGAGAAGTTGTGCAAGGCAGTGCGGTCACAAAGAAAGGCTTTTGGTGTTCTAATATTAAAATATGTGTAAGTTATTTTGTCAGCGAGTGTACCTGAGCACTACGGTTGGCAGCAATCGAGACAAAGGCTCGTAAAGATACGCAGCGTATCGTACGCCTTACGTAACATAAGCGCTTGGTGGAAACATACGCGCCCATTGTTTGTGGAACCTATTCATATTTTAATTATTTTTACATATATAAGAACAGGGGCAATCGAGGCAGCCACATCCTCTACAATCTAAGCGGGCCCTGGTATTTAACCGGGATAACGCTAGGAAGAAGAACAGGGGTAAACGGACAGTAGTTTAATATGACTCTTACAGATGACTAAGGCTGTACAAAATATCAGTTATAATATACTTAAGTAAAAGATTTTTATTGTATAGCTATGCAGATCTAATAGCTAAAGTAATTTTAATTTTCCGCTATAAAAGCATTGGCTCAGTAGTACATAAAAATAACAGGACCGAAAGTTTCTATAATGTGTTTGACTAATTGGTCGAATTGTTAAAGTCAAAAACATTCCATTCCTTTTTTCCATTTATTTGGTATAAACGTTATATCCATACTAATTTAAGTTGCACAAATACGTCGTGAGAAACACGATACCATCATCAGTATATCGGTCATCAGTCACTTAAGTAGAATTGCTATAATAAACACCGCCATATTGACACTCACTGATCGACTCTCGGCGTGTTGTCGTTGCGTGAGAAAGGCGCGTCTTACGTAAATATTGAACGATACGATATACCTGACTGTTTGTATGCAACTATGTTAAGAATACTCGCATATGGTCTAATCTATAGAAAATCAATATATTTTATTTGACTGTGGTGATATGTTATCAATTTATCATTAGCATTTGCGCTATGCACAGTACAGTTCACGCACAATGAATGGATCCATGTACTGGAGTTGGTTTGTATGTATTGGGAGGAAGTTGGTCGATTGTTTTGACATGAGTTTGGTTGTCAATGCTGCCTGCGCATCAAATTTCCATAGAAGTGCATACAATGTTGAAAAAGTCTTTGAATCTAGGATCATAGTCAAACTAGCATTATAAAATCAACCTCAAATCCTTATCTCAAAAAAAAAAAGGTAAGTAAAAGGAGTCTGCAAAAGAGGAGTGGATTCGCCAGTGTTCGGACCGTACTTTTTTATGTGAAGAAGATGTTCAAGAAGGTTTTAATGAGAGAATTTAAAAAAGTGTTGCTCAGTTGTGGAATTAATAGACTGTTGTATTTACTTCTTATTGTGTCTTCTGTAAAACATTTTGCGTCATCCATCAAGTCATTGCGGTAGACTTTGATTATAAAGGAACATGACGTTCTGTCAATTAGTAGAAGTTACTCTAAAACTAACAATGTAACATAAAACCTTATTAAGATTTAGAATTTAGACGAAAATATAATCTTGCACGAAGCGGTAGAACAATGGAATATCAGAAAATAGGATGGAATTAGTCCTAAAGCTGTGTTAGTCGCTAATTAGGGCCTTACTTGGCCGCTACCGGCGAAATGATTGTATCTCATATACCATATGAGGCTTTAAGCGCTAACAATGCCTATCTTCTTGATTCTTTTCCCTTTTGCAGATAATTTTTACTTAGTTTCTGTGGTAACTACCGTTTTAATTGTGTACAGAAAATAGGCATTTTATCCGATCGTTAATGTTACATAGAGATGTTGGAGGCTGCAAAATTTTAATTAAACTAAGGTAATTAGTAAATCAAAACAAACAACACAACCAAACATGCAATCAAACTTTTACTTGAAACTAGTACATACATTAGATAGAAATAAAAATGGAATTTGCTTTATTACTATTCAATGTTAAGTCATAAATACAGGTGGTATGTTCCCCTGTCGCTATTACGGTATTCAATAATCCACAGAGCTCTAAAAGAGGCACTTTCGGTTGCCGAATCCCCCACGAGCCGTGTTTATCACGTCCCCTGTTTTACATAACAATGGTGGGTACAATTTGTACAAGACACAGACAACCATCCAGCGCCATCCTCTATAATTTATGGAAATGACCGCAAACAAAAACACCTAACAAAGGTGTATACCCGAAATTAAGTAGATGGGTCGAGGATCGCGTTCCCCATTGTCTAGCCATTGTCGATGACTCCGTCATCATAAATGCCAACCCTCGGAATGCCATTCGTTGTTCGGACAATAAAAAAATCATTACGGTGAGAAACAATTTATGACAAAAACACTTTAGTATTAAAACATGTTCTTTATAGAAATAAATTAAATTTAAGTTGTCTGTTTATAAAATCGAAATAAAATTATTTTACTAAATGCACGTGAACTGATACAAGGTGTTAAAGACATCTTACCGCAAACTTTGTGATAAGGTCTTTCATGTCCTAAATAAAATCACAAAAATCATTTGTCTCAGAAATGAGGGGTTACAGATATTGCCATCCTCATTCCATTCTTGAACGCGCAATGTATCGTGAACATTGGGAAGTAATCGGCAACAAAATGTTGACGCATAAAAGAATTCAAAGAACCGCACCGCGCTATCCCTGTTACGTACTATTAAGTTTTATTTACATAGCGGTTTGATGTAAAAATATTGAAAAAAAATGTTTCTTATTTAAAATCGCATTGGGACAGATAGTAATACAAATATATTATACAGTATTCAGTTTTAAAAAATGGTAAAAAAATTGTACATTAAAAAAAAATGCCGACGAAATATTTTACCACTGGGCAGTCTAGAATCATGTATCCGGTACGATGTTTTTACACCCAGCATACTGTGTCTATAACAAAAGTTTTTACAATAGTTGTTTGTCTATGTTGTAAATGTTAACTTTTTTTCTAACAGACAATAAAGTTATGGTTATTGGTTTACACTTTAATTAATTCTACAAGAAATTTCTTTCCTTCTTTGTACTAAACATCTTGTTAATATTGCACGCCTCATAACGCGAAGAGTTTGGCGAATGCTCTACTCTCACTTAAACAAAGTCAGCAATTTTCTGAACTAAAGATCATTCTATTCTTTTGGTATAGCCCTTATTTAATACTAGCTGTGCCCGCGACTTAGACAAAAAAATAGATTCAATTCTAGCGCGATGATGCATATACCCTCGATAAATGGACTATGTAACACTGAAAGACTTTTACAAGTAGATGCTGAGATTAGCGCGTTCAAGCAAACCAACAAACTCTTCAGCTTTATATATTAGTATCTAAAATTAAATCTTATTATTCTCCTTCCTAGCCAACACAAGATGTCACAGAATAAAAATGGCAGGCGTTTCACCGCAAGCATCTGCATTAAATGTAATCTTATTAGGTAGCTGCGATATGTTAACGGGGCTGGTATCTCTTTGTAGCAGCGACCGCTGTCACTTGCTAATTGGGTAGAATTTATTGCGTGGCAGCGAGCACCGCTAGGCTTTGTTTACGGTTATTTCCACATCATTACCATCGCACCGTTCAATCGCAAATAGACTTACCGCGAGAACATTGGTATAAGCATCCAGCAATTCCATTGGTATAGCTAGTTGTAGCGCGTCATTTCAACGTCTTATCTACTTGGACGTTTTCCATTAATGTGGCATTGTAAAAACGTTAATTGCTTTATTGGAGCGCTTCAAGAATAATTCCGGGGCGCCGTCTGCGTTTTATCGTTTTAAATTTGAGTATCAATACCAAAAAATTAAGAATTTTTGTTTGCATTGGCATAGCATGTACAAATTTATACTAACATAGAAGGTAAGAATGGTTTAGTTTTATTTTTTGTGATGTCTGTACTAACATAGTCAATAAGTAATAATGTATAGTATACACTCATTTTTATTTTATTTATTATTTTAGAATACTGTTCCTAAAATAAATCGTTTGTTTTTGAATATTCCCAATTGTCTACTAACTATAGCATGAATCGTGTTCATACGAAATGGTCCCCCAATAATTTTGGTTTTCGTATTTTGTATTTACCGAATTTCGAAAGAAACATGGGTTTTAAAACTGGCTCTATAATTAACTTTATTAAAAATAGTTTTAATTAGAGATATTTTCGTTAAATACGTATAAACCAACTTCCACAAAAAAGTTTTTCTCTTCTTTTTTTTTTTGATTATATAGAACCTTCTTTTATCACAGAATGATTATGAATGAACCTATATAAGATTTATTGTACAATACTAAGAAATAATACGACGTCTCGTATCGTGGGTTTCGTAAAAGGCCAAAATAATTTTCACGACAAATCTTACATCACACCACAAACGTATTTTCACTTAGCCCACGCCGCATATTAAATTTGTTTACACGCAACTGCGTAAACAAGCACAGTGGTACTTCCATGAATAAGTAACGAAAAATTTTACCAAAACAAGTACCATTTTCGTGAATGGGTGAAATAATCATTATTCATTTACACATAATGAATTTTGATGAGGTACCTGTGAATAACAAAAGGGTCGAGTCATATTATTCTTTAAGAATTTTTGTTTTGGCAATTTTTTTAGGTGTTCAATTCAGCGTCTTGTAGGGAACCGTACTGAAATATTTATTTGTACAGCGATTTTCTTCATTTAACTTTAACTTGCGAATTAGCACTTTACAAATAATTTACACAATTTATTAGGACAATATTTATGAAATAAAATAAATCCTTACTCTTAAATTTTTTTATTTTTTTTATTTTTTTTTTCAGCTTCTATATTTTAGTCTGTAAACTTGCTACTACAAACTCATTTCAAGTGGTGTCATTTATAATTGCAGTGGCATTTATAATGTAAATTTAATTTAAGTTTCTATTTGTTTAGTGTGTAATGTACTCTGTGTTAATGACCTAATAAATAAAATAAAATAAAAATAAAATATAAACTACGTTTTACCGGCGGCTTCGTTTGCCTTCCACAGCATAAAAATTACTATTCTAACCTTTGGGAGCCATCTTTCTTTCTAGAGGAAAGACACTATGTGACATTTTCTTTATCACCGGTATCATCCTCGCAAATTTCATGATGTTCGGTTAAGTGCTTAATGTTTCAATTCCTAACAAAAAATCAAACTCCTAATTCCAGTTTTTATATCAAGATGATTCTACTTAAACCGATTAAAACATTTACGAAACGCATTACTAAATAGAGCACCTTATTATATGATTCATTCCAGAGCGATCGAACTCAGTCCTAAATAACTCGTATTGGATTAAAACTGGAGCAGTAGTAAGGGAGTGATGATCCCTCTAACCTCATAAACAATCGGGATAGAGTAATCAACGGATTACGTTAACCCAGATAAACGGCGGAAAGCGGGCCCTTCAATACCGAACTTTCTATTTTTCGATAGCAAAGCCGATTTGAAGTTCGGCCGTGGGCGAACGCGTTTCAAAATAACGCGAGCTAGGTGTTCTGACACAATTTCGGGTGTTGAAAAGTTTCAATTGTTTAGATTACGACAAGTTATCTCAAGATCTATGTAATGGTTAAATATCTTATGCCCGTAATTCAACTGTGTGGCATGTTCATTATTTTTAGCCTTTTGTAAGATAATAGTGTTGCAATATCTAAATTGCAGTGTTATTGCTTTGTATCTCTGTGTCTATTTATGTATAGTCGGGCAAGAAAGTGCTACACCATTTTAAACCACAGATCCTGGTTAAAGATTTTTTTTTAAATTATTATGTTATATTTTTATTTTTTTTATTTATGTTACAAGGGGGCAGACGAGCAGGCAGCAGGCACCGAAGTGCCTACCGACGCCCATGGACATCTGCACGACCGCTGTGCTGATTTACTAACAAGTAAATCAGCTTTTCGCTTCTATAATAGACTGGTTTTCAGTCTTTCACTTTATACCACGAAAGGTTGAAAAGCGTATATATTATTATAAAGCGTTCAGTCTAAAAACGCATTATAATTAAATCCATTATTTTAAAGTGTCGTGTGTTAAATCTTGTTTGTGTGTGTGCAGCGATTTTATTGCAAACTCAAATTCTCAAACGCACTAAAATATCAAGTAGTCGCGCGATCGGTTTAACGTTTTAGCAGTTTTTAAGGTGCGTGCATTTTTAGACTGAACGCACTCTAATTAAATATTATTATCTCTTCCAGAACATCAACTTTACGTCTTTTACGTTGCACATGGGTTTAGGAATTTTCTTGGTCTGCGTGCAGACGTACATACAACTGAGATATATGTTTAGAGATATTAACACTTTGAGACATAGTGTCCCTAGAGATATAGTAGGTAAGTAAATTGTTTATTATGTATATAACTACACTATCGAAGTACACAGAATAAAGAAGAGAGCAGTGGCCCTAGCGCGAACATTTCAAACCGTTCGAGTAGAAGAGTCGACTTTGAAAATATTCGTGTTGGGCCCACAGCGGACCTCCTTTAGTGTCAACGCGGATTGTAAAAGCATTAATTAAAAGCACGACACGATATAAACTTGCCTCATGTGGGCCTAGCACGAATACTTTCATCTCAATAAATACAATCGAATCCTCTACTTCGAACGGTTCGAAATGTTCGTTCTAGGGCCTCAGTTTCTCTTTCCGTGCAATAATCGTCCCTGAATCTAATCTATGTGTAGATAAGATAAATAAAATTGAAGTGTCTGTTTGTAATGTCGAAATTAAATGCTTTATATAGTGATATATATGTACCAAACCTATAACAAAAACGCCTGTTAAAACATTTTTGTCTGTCTGTCGGTCTGTTATTTCCTTACAATCTCCGAAACTTCCGGATCTATTTCGGCGCGAATTTCGCTGGTATATAGCTGATGTTACAAGAAATAACTTACTAGTTATATTTAGTAAAATAATTAGGGTTTCGCGCAATAAAAAACTGAAATCCCTCTCAATTTAACAAAATCGCTGAAATCATGCGAACAAACTCGCGGAGGACAGTCGGTAATCTGTAAAATTACCATGATATTACATATAGACATGCAGGTAATCTGCAAAAGTACCATGAAATTACAAGTAGATAAGTAGGAGCATGAACGTATGTAGGAGACAGATATTTAACCCTAAAAATACTATATTTGACATAGCTAACTTGTAGAAATAATAATTGCTTCTATTATAGAGATGCGCCAAGAAATTACACCATTTAACCCCTTTCAAATTCCTTTATTAAATACAATTATTTTAATTAGTTCAGGAATTACTGTTACTTTGCTTCGACGCTACATCAAAGTTTTGAGGCTTCCTTCCTTTGAGTTAATCGTTCTTATAAGTAAAGGGAATAGACCATTATGTAAGACGTAAAGAGTTATAATTGTGTTAGGTGGAAGCCGAACTTTGATGGGGAGGGTGGTTGGGTCGTAAAAAACTTTACGTAACTTCAATCGACAGCTTCCAACACTCGTATCAAATGTATTGTTAAAATCATTAGTTGCTAAAGGGGTCTAGGGGTCCACAGGAGTCTCGACGGGGGTCCACGTCTTCGCGTCAAAAAATAGGGGCTCACAATTTAATTACTTAATAAAAACAATTAATAACTTAAATATCAGCTACTGATCCTTGTATGAACGTGCATATTCTGTACAACATGTAGAGACGACAACACAAGAAGATATACTGTTTTTGTTCTTACCACTACAAATGGGGAGTTTTCCAAATGAAATAAGATTGAGAATTGATTAGTTCCTTAAGCTGTGCTCATAGTACACTTAGCCGCAACACAAATTTCTATACTTAGATCTAATCTACACAGTTTTGTCCAGTTTTGGGAATATGGTACAAATGTAACTGATTAGGGTCCAGCGGAACCAGCTAAATTTGAAAGTGGTGAGTGGTGTATGAGAAGAAAAAGTTTCGGAACATGGGGTTTCATTTAAACCTTTTATAGCCTTCCTCGATAAATGAATTGTCTAAGTGTAAAGAATTTTTCAAATCGGACCAGTAGTTACTGAGATTAGCGCTTTTAAGCAAACAAACAAACTCTTCAGTTTTATATATTAGTATGACACAAAAGTGTAACTGGTCTTTAAAGGCTGCGGGTCAGTATTTTTATAACTACGTCTTTAATTTTCTTGCTCAAAGTCTAACGGTCAATAACGAAAACAAGCACGTAAAATAAAATATGAGGTAAAAAGATAAAACGTTTAAAAAATTATTAATAAAGAAATCCCGTTCAAGAGAATAAAAAATATTGAAGAAAAGATAAACGAAGAGGCAGATTGAAATTTATGAGAGCAAATGAAAACCCTCTACGTTGGCAAGTGTATCGGCCGAGCGCCGGATGTTCGTGTAATAGTTTGAAATAGCTCTACGGTTGCATAATGACTGTACTCTGTGTACACAACGATTTGATGTTAACGAATTTTAACACGCGTTTCTTTTAAAAACACGGCCGAATCGCAATTAAACGAATTTGCTAAAGAAAATCATTCAAAAAACGCTCAGACGTACCTATCCGAATACCCTTGTCGCCAACATTTACACAACATTTTTGCGTACCATATGCATATTTAATTAAAGCATATATAAAAAAATTACTCTTAGCACAACGAAATTTGACAATTTCATCACGTTAATAAAATACATTGTTATCTTGTAATGGCTGTCATCACAACACTTTGAGACCATCTTATTGTAAAATGTATACATGTGTGTGTTAATCGCTTGTAATTGGCGTGTTAGTGTTTTATTTAATATATTTATAATGCATATTTTATAAAAATATTAGTATTCGCACACTGTCCTATAAATAAACTAATAATTGTGTTAAATTTCATTATACTCTGTGGGCGCAATGTTCGGAAAATGGTACCGAAAGCTTTTGCTTACGCAATATATGCCACACAAATCCACAAGACAAAATTAATTGTATGTTAAAATATAGTTTCTGTTTCAGATTATTTCCATTATTTCTAAGTCTAATGCTATTTTGCACTTACATCTTACCTGATGTTAACAATGGGCCCCAATGGAACCTCGTCGTTGAAGAGCACAGTCGGGTATGCCAGAAGAATATGTGGAAGAGCTTCCTTTTTATTCATAACTACTTCGGCTTTGAAGAAATGGTGAGGCTTTTTGTTTTTATGTACGAAACGTATAAAAGATTACATCTATTTAGCGTATTGAACTTGTACTGGATTTGTTGTATAATAAATCCAGTGTTTTTAATAGCCGCTACACACGTATCGATAAATCGTTGCGATAAAACTGCGCAGTTTAATCGTTGGGCTTTAACTGTGCAGTTGAATCGAACGTTACAGTAAGCTCCATGAAGAACTGTGGAAATGAGCGATCGCCAGTCAAAATCGATTTTTCATACCCACGTATCGATAAAACTGCGCAGTTTAAACTGCACAGTATGAGACGACTATAATATGGTACTGGTTATTCCTTGTCCTGTGTCATATTTATATCATATTATGAACTATTATTTTATACTCATGATTTATTCAAAATAACTTCCAAGTTTTATATCTGTCAGTTGTCCAGTGTTCGCTCATTTAGCTTATTACTTTTTGTTTATTCATTGTATAGTTTGCATTTTTTTATATTACAAACGGCAAATGGGCGGTTTTCCTCAAGAACTACCGACGCCCACGGACATCTGTACGGTTAGAAGGCTCGCAAATGTGTTGCCGGGCTTTACAGAGGGGGGGGGGGGCTTTTAGGCTACCGAGAACTCCCATAAATCGAATGAAACCCGACAACAATACCACCACTTGACGCCCCGGCATTGCCGCAACATCACGCCGACCTTATGCGAGAAAGCGCCACTGACACCCAAAAGCGCCGACCCCTTTAAACAAGAAGAAGAAAATACATAACATCTAGAATAAATTTAATTGTTAGGGCATACCCCCTCGTGCCATTCCCCTAGGAGTTCCAAACTATTCAATGTAGACACGGTCGTATCAAATATAAACCAGTATGCTAGAATGGGTCATCCATCTATGACCCGGTCGTACCAAGAATCGAGTTAAATGCCGACCACTGATAAGGCCACGACCTCCTCATTGTTATTTCTAGAAAATAACATCGGGAAATTGTATTCACCTAGCCTACATGTCATCGATTTTCATTACAATTGTAATTATTCTACTTGGTATAAAACAAAAATAAGCGTTACAACAGATTTCGAAACACTCACAAAAGTACTTCGTGAAAATAATAAATTTTCGAGTTGAGTAAAACTTAAAATACCTCCGTCGAAAATTTTGTTATTTTACGTTACAAAGGCATCCAAAGATTTAAGCATAGTTTTGTCTGATTAATCAAAGTACTGCAATCCCTCCTATAACACAGTAGGTTTATTCTGCATTATAGGAAAACGCGTTTCAACGCGGATTATTCTCATACAACGCTACGAAAAAGAATAACTAATAAATAAATAAATATAGGACTATATGACACGCGGACGTCTGTTCCTAAGGTAAACAACTTCATGCCTATGTTATAACTTATGGGTAACAACCGCCTGTTATACACATACTTAATGCCTGTGTTATATATAACAGACGTCTATTATACACATTTTTTTTGGAACAATATAAATAGATACATATGGATAATACACCCCGACTCGAGGTGAGAATCAAACCCACGACATCAAGAGCAGAAGGCAGGGTAGTGGCCAGTGGCTCACTGCGCCAACGGGCCAGTCAAGAAGAATCCAGCGGTATTGAAACCTGTGTTGTAATAACTCTTAATGATTCCGTACCGACCATACCATGCATACGTTAATTATTTCAGACGAACACGGAAGTGTTTTTACTACTAATTATAATTTGCACTAGGTATTTCACAGCGTTGTTTTGCTGCTTATAATTGGTACATATATCGCAAAAAACCTTCCCTATACGTAATATTAGGTGAGCTGTATTAATTTAACATGTACCTTTATATACTGCTGATTTTATAAATATTGTTAATTTTGCTTATATAACTTTTCCTTGGGCTGACTTTACGAATAACCTTTGTAGAGTCTGTCTCCTGATGATGCTGCGGTATCGAAGCGAAACATGCGTTGAGGCACATCGGAAAGTCAGTGTACTGCTGTGCTTTGGTGGCGGATTCGGTGGTGTAGCTTTCGGGTTGCAGCATTACACCGATTTTCCCTCGTATTCATTCTCAATATATTTTGTTTCGTATATAGCTAAAATATTTTTCAATATTTCTAGCTGGACATATTAATAAGTCTTCGCTGTTGAATTCTTGACATTTTAGGCAAAGTTTTGTCTACTACGACAGAGTATGGCCCAGAGATACTTAAAGATCTAAGTTCTCATTTGCAACATATAGCTTCGCATGGATTTGATAAGAAATTTCGCAAGGAGCTCTATCTGATGTATGGGATTCCTGCTAATTGTACGAGAATTGCTCCACCAATTTTGAACGGAGAAATTAAGGCAGACTTGCCCGATTTGGTTTTGAGCCGAGACAACGGATTAGTGTTTGACAATGTCAGGTGGCGTTAGCCATATCTTGCCTAAGTTTGGTTTTATCGTCACATTTGCAACCTGTCAATAAGGATAATCAATTATTAAAAAACTTATTTTGTGGCGCGAATTTTATGCAACATACAATACTCGGATTCTATGAGACGACGTTATTTTGCCTATGCGTCTCATCAAAAGGAAATTAATGGTCATATTGTGAAAACAAATACAGACAAGTTTCTTTGTGGGGAAAACCTTACTGAAACACTAGAATTGCAAAGACTGTTACACAGTCAGGTTCAGAAATAAAAAACAATATTGGTAATAAATTTTATCAAGAACCTCAACCTCAGCGTTCAACTTCAAAAAACTGGAGATCAGTCCCGGCGAATCGCAAGCAGCCGTTCGTGTCGTCGGGGCCACAGAGTGGTCGTCAGCCCGCTCGGTCGATGGCAACGGTGCCGCCGCCACCGTCTCCACAGAGGAGTCGCGCGCTGTCTGTGACTGTATCGAGACCGTCGCGTTAACGGCAGATGCAATCCTATCGTCATTAGATGAGGTATGATATGCTGGTCATTTAGCATCGTTCCTAGAACAGTGGTCCATGATTACAAATGACCGCATCATATTATGGTTGATCGAGGGTTACAGATTAAATTTTACTAAAGTTCCTAGTCAAAAGGAATTATTAGTTTCGCCTTTGTATTCTGAATTGGAACGAATTCATTTCGAAGAGTCCTTGAAACATTTATTACAAATAGGGGCAATATCGAAATTTACAAAATATTTCGTCCAGTTTTATCGGGTATTTTCCTGATACATAAGCCAGCTGACAAGATGCTTTTTATTCTGATTTAAGATCTTTAAATAAGCTTATTCAAACACAGCATTTTAAAATGGAAGATTTAAGAACTGCTGTAAAATTAACAATATTTCCCGTAAAAACCCTAGATTTCATTTCGATGATCTGTATGAGTTTAACGTTCTGCCCTTTGGTTTAAATACGGCGCCTTATATTTTCTTTCCGATATCCCTGATTTTTGTGATTTTATTTAGAACATTACATGTAGCCTTATCAAAAAGTTTGCGGTACTATGCCTTTTACAGCTGGATATGACAGAAAACATAGTCTAACAAAGTTTTCCGGGTCTTCTAGTAATGTATAAAACGTGTCTATAGACATGGATTTTTTTATACCCCGCTTAACCTTCCCCCTTGGCTGTAATTTGGGGGATGACGTCAGCAATGCAACATGTGGTTACGTCACTTGCGATTCTTGTGTCGGTATAATAACGCGATGACTGGCAATACTTGCAGGAATATGGAGGAATAACACGTGGAAATGGGAAATCTCATTCTGTTTAGTGGTTTATGTGATGTTTAGTTTTTATGTAGTACTAGCGATCCGCCCCGGCTTCACATAGGTGCATGATAACCTTCCTCTTGTGTGCGAAAATGGACTAAAAATAAAACGAACACTGGCATTCCGGGAGCCCCAAAAATAGTGAAAACGGATCGTCGGAGGTGCCGGTACCGGTAACCGTGACGTCAAAAAAGTCAAATCAAAGAAGTCAAAGTCAAAGAAGTCAGTCAAAGAAGTCAAAGTCAAAGAAGTCGAGGTCAAAAAAGTCAAAGTCAAAGTTGGTGACCCGAATTTGATGGTTTCTTCCGAACTAAAAAAAATGCCCAAGGCGCCTAAAGAACTTCAAAAACGATTTTTTATGACTCATAATTTAAAGAAATATTGCGAAAATGATATATTTTTTAATAAAGATATTAAACGTAAAATTCTGTCCTACCAAAACGCTCTTTTCAGTCTTATCCATACGTGTAATATAATGAATGTTTCCAATTTATGTTTCATCTCACAAGATAAAAGCTAACAAATCATTGGATCGAACTTAACGATTTAATTAAAATACGTAACACATACAAACACCCCAATCAAACCATAATGTCACTCTTACACGCGATTCTATAGGGTTGTACATATACATAAATAAATGTCGACATCGATGAAAAAACTCCTCGCTTGTAAATTTATTTATTTTAACTGTTAATATTTTGAAACATGTCATTGATTCGGAAATGTTGGGACTCCGAGAGGAAATAGCGAGGAACTCATTCACCACTCTTTTAATAATATTTCTTTTCATTATTGTACGGAAACATTTGAGAAATTAATTTAATTCATACATCTTCATAATAACTCTAACAAGTCTATTTTAATATAGTCCTCAGTTGTGTCATATGATTTAAAAATAAGCGTGTTTTTAAGAATAAGAATAAGAATAATTTATTTTGCAAGAATGTTACAGGTTATTTGTAAAACATCCAACTAAATTAATAGGTGGAGGCAGATAGTTCTAGCATTTGGTACCTGTATACCTAAAACTTCCAGGGAATGATGTAGCGTGGGCCGGAATATTTAACACACAATAGAAAGCTATTATTGCATAAGATGTGTTTTCTTAATTTTTAATATTTTCAACTTTATAATTTCCTAAGCAACATAATTGACAAATATCTAACTTAAGCATGAAGTTGTGTTCAAAAGTCGTTACCTTTGCTAATACGAAATCGCTGAAAAGTTAGAACTACTTTTTCAATTTATCACTAAGTTACACAACTTAGTATAAGCTGAAGATGCAATTTGTTATCAACTGCTCTTGTAACTTTGAAATATCTCGCTTTGCGCTCATTTGTACGCTTAGAGTTAGTATTAAAAACTGCTTAAATAAAGCTTCCTAGTTAATATTTAATCTTTTTCCTAGCGTTATCCCGGTCTAGTACAAGGGTCCGCTTAGATTTCAGATGCGGCTGTGGGTCAAGTTAAGACGACAGAGTGCCTGACGATGACCGTGACGATGATGTAGAGATTTTGGGGATTCTGGGGATGATCCCCGAAATCCCCAAAATCTCTACAATCTCATCACCACTATCACACAATGTCATTAATCGGGCCCCACTGTTTTACGTGCCCTCCGAAACGTAGAAGTCGGGTATATGACAACCAGTGTTAGTATTGGTTACCAGTCTATCACCCGGCCGCGGTGAGAGCTACTTAACCTAGCGATCGCCTCAAATGCCGACCACTGATTAATCTAGCGCCTCCTCATTCCTTCATTCCAACTTTAATTGCGTAAAAAATTTGTAATAAACATTTAGGGAGGTAATTACAACTGCGGTCATTGAACTTTAAATTCGGTACAGCGGAAGTTGGTTTCAGTCCTGGAAATAAACTGCCAGCCATTTTCCGCACCGTCGCCTACCGTATTGACGTGTACACTTTACGGTACATAAATCTGGTGAACAGTATTTTTACAGCAGTTATTCAAGTCTTGCAATCGCTAAAGTGCTAGTGGAAAATTATATGAAACTAGCGGACACGGAAGACGTTGTTCTGCCCGAATGTTGGGTTACTTACTATATTATATTATCCAGTACTACATTATATTATCCAGTTACATTCCCATTCCCATTCACGTTCAATTTCCTTTTCGCTTTCCATTTGCCATTCCTTTTTTATTACATAAACCTTGTCCTAACAATAACGAATACAACTAAAAAGAAATTATCCAATTTGGTGCAGTCGTTCGGATGTTATGCACGTGCATACATTTCATTGACTCATTTTGATTTGCGACTATAAATTGAGATGTAAGCTATTCTATCTTTCGTTATATATAATATTCAGATCAATCTATACTAATATATAAAGCTGAAGAGTTTGTTTATTTCAACGCACTAATCTCAGAAAATACAGATCCGATTTGAAAAATTATTTCAGTGTCAGATAGCTCATTTATCGAGGAAAGCTATAGGCTAAACATATATATATATATCATCACGCTAAATGTTTTCATCTAGTTTTACGCGAATGAAGTCGCGGGCACAGCTAGTATATAAATAATATTATAGAATTTTTCCAAACCTATTGTGAAATAATGTATAAATAACCAAAAACATACAAGTATAAATAAACAAATGACGCTCAAAGGAGTCTATAAGAGGCCAATTTGAATAGAAACCAATTAATTTTGACTTTCACAAATTTAGAACATTATAATTAAAAACAATTCAACCCTCGAAAACCACGAAATTTAAAGGTACATAAAAAATAGAAGTTTGCCATGAAACCAGTATAAAATGTTGTTACAGTTTTGTCTGTTGAAGCTAGATAACAGTGTGATGGATCAGCGCGTCTGCTTTCGGCAACACAAACAACTCCGCCCCTTACTTATCTACTGCTGCTATTACGAGTTAAACATTCTACGAAACCAGAATAACTATTCATTTGTTTGAGGGAAGAATTTGTTGAAACTTTGGTGGAATTTTAAACTTCGTATTTACTTTTCAAATCAATAATTTCATTTGATTGATTTTTACTGTATGTTTGATAAACACAAAGTCTATTTTTATTATATTTCTTTTCTTTCTATCTATCAAAATAGTATGAAATCCAATGTAAATGAAGTTTTCATTAATGTAAGCCAGCGGTTGGCTACAGGTGGCCCGCGGGCCGCATGTGGCCCGCCACACACCTTTGCGGCCCGCAAATGTTTTGTAAATGACAATCTAGGGCTTATAAATATTTTTAGGTTTTATATGCCTTGTACAGAAACTTATTATTATTATTATTAATGGAATGACAACGCCAAATTTTGTTGTGGTGTACGAAAATTTAGCATTTTTAATATTACTTACTACATAAATAGATGAAAATAACAAAAAAATAATCTATAATAATAAATGAATATTGCCATAAATAGATATCTACAAACCTATTTCCAAATAATTATTTTACAAGTTTGGCCCGCCAACATCTCATTTCTTAACAATGCGGCCCTTGCCTGCCAAAAGGTTGCTGACCTCTGATGTAAGCACTGAAACTTTTTTTGACTGCGAAAACATATTGACGATGGTAAAAATAGTCTTTTGTATACATCAATATTATATGTATGTCTTACGACAACTGCTAATAGAACAAAACACGAATAGACTCGTTCCAGCAATTATTTTGTCTACAATACCATCTTCTGACTTCTAAATTAATGGAAATTTGTTGACTAAATAATCTGAATAGCTTATTTTAGGTGTAGTTGTTTTTTTTATCCCCTACCTGTTTTATCATTTGGGAAGACCTATCTCGTTTGCGTTACATATTATGTTTTTTTTTTAATAACTTTACTGTAGGATTGTTACTGTATGTCTTAGTTTAGTTCTTCATTTATTTTTAGGCTTCCGTACCAAACAAAAAATATGTGGCCGTTTATGTAACATTTCTCATACAACTTTTGCAAATCAAAAGGAACTAAAACCTATAGGGTACTTCCCGTTGACCTAGAATCATGACATTTGTTAAGAAGCTACATTCTGTAGCACAAGTACAGGAAATATCGAAAAACTGTAAATTTGTACATCACAAAAAAATTGTAGGGACTTTGTCAAATAAAAAAAAGCCTATGAAAATTTATAAATCATAAAATAACCTGGTAAAGTAATACGTATGGAACCCTTAGTGCGCGAGTCTGACTAGCACTTGCCTGGTTATTTTAATATTATTTGGATATTTTATACATATATAATATGACTTCGTTATTAAAAAATTTTATAGTTGAATCTTTATTCACCAATAAACTCATTACTAGTATGCATAATTTTAGTTACCTTTATAACTATACAAAACATCAATATCGAAACGGAAATTTAAATTTAAATTTTCTATCAAAACATAAAAGTACATCATAGAAAAAGATTGAGAAGATTTTATTTCTACATCATTATGAGCTCAAAACGAAACAACATTTTCATTGAATTAAAATTTTCACTAGTTAAATATTTTATTTTATTTTATTTGACAAGGAAAACTTACAGCTAAAACAGAAAGATAAACAAACAGGTAAAGAGGTGAAGTAAAGCTAATTACAAGTTTTCACAGATAGATATTGAATACATATATGTATATACATATTTATGTATATACGCCGGTAGGAAGTTATTTAAGTGAGCGTCACAAACATTTCGTGGCACATCGCGTTGATGCTAGATATGCAAGCCACAGACGCTCATTTCACTCCCCATTCCCGCTTACTTTGGGTAAACAAATACACAATGTAATGCTAAGTACAAACTTCATTTGGAACATCTTATACAATTCTAAGACACACAGAGTTTATGTAAGAATTTACGAACTGTGGGTAGCTGGAGAAAGAAAGTCTGTTAGCACTGCATATATCATAGAGACGTGGCATATCACAGCGACTCGGTAACACACTTTTCACGCTTATTCCCTACCCATTCATACTTGCTCTAAACAAATAAATATCATATTCCGTCGACTCGAAAGCCGACCACTGATTAGGCCACGCCCTCCTCGCTAGTAGGTAAATAAAAATATATATAAGTCTGTGTGTTTTGGTTCTTAACAGGAAAGACGTCCTTTATGATCAGATAACCGATCCTGAAGGTCGTAGAGAAGTAATTAGTGACAACATAACTGTGTAGTTGGAAGAAAATTTATATCTTTCAAGCACAATATTTTACCTGTTTAATTAATTCTTATGAAATTAAAAATTACATTTCCATTTTCCACCTTCATCTCACAGCTCTCTTTGTAGTGTAGTTTTTACCTCCATGGATCCTAGGTAAGAAATTCTTGAATAAATAAGTCTAACATTAAATAAACGTGGATGAAGAACAACGACCTATCCATGTTTTTTCTTTCATACATTTGCCTCATATTGCATGAAAACGTTTGCAACGCGTCACACTGTTTGTCCGCGATGGACTCCTAAACTACTTAACCGATTTTAATCAAATTTGCACACCGTGTGCATTTTGAACCCACTTCAAAGATAGGGTACTTTCTAACGAAATCATTGTATTCACGCGGGCGAAGTCGCGAGTTATAGCTATTTGTACTATAAAATAGAAATAAAAACTATCCTATAATTTGTGTTTGACTGTATTATATATTGTTAGGAAATTTTATCGAAATCTGTTTAGTAGGTTCAAACTTTATCGCAAACATACACGATACGAGATTTTTAAACATACAGTTGTTTAATATATTAAATACTAGCAGTACCCGCGACTTCGTCTGCGTAAAATTACTTTTTTAAAAAAGATTCAATTTTAGCGTTCCTCGATAAATGGGCTGTCTAACACTGAAAGAATTTCTCAAATCTGACCAGTAGTTGCTGAGATTAGCGCGTTCAAGTAATCAAACAAAGAAACAAACTCTTCAGTTATATATTAGCATAGATATAAACGAGAGAAAATTTTCAGACAAGAAACTATCTCTTATCGAATCTTTGAGATGAAATTGAGGGAGCACGAAGTGTTCAATATCCATTTTAGACACGATACAATCTCTGGTACGAGTGGGACGTCAAATATACCCAAAGATTTCGCCGTATTTCAGGAACTCTTTCGTATTTCAACTTGTAGATGTAAAATTTAAATAAAAGGGTTAAGAGATTCGACCTGTTCTATCTTATATTGAATGTCCTGGGGTTAATATTGTATGGAATCTCATTCGTTCATGTACAAATTCGTGAAGAACTAATAAAGTTCTCATAAACTTTATAGGAAGAGAGGCCCGTCATATCTTTTGCCAGTCAGTCAGTTGCGTCTCAGAATGAGTTTCTAGTGTTTTTAATTATGGCAGTGAAGGTGAGTGTTAGTGATCACTATAAAGAGCGCGCTCTTAAACCTACACCTGGGTCATAAGTCCCGGGCTCTGGTCTATGGTTCCTTTCTCGGCAACGCGATGGACCCGGCACCCGCACGGTGAATCCATGGAATGCTAAGAAATTCGTCTCTAAACGATGGAAATTGAGTTTCTGGCTACGTTTTTCAGCTGTTTCAAAACGAGTAGTAAATTACAAGTATCTTTAAGCTTGTAACAAATTCCACAAATTCCAGTACAACAATGCGTATTTTTGGATTAATAATTTCGTCTGTTAAATTTTAACTCATAAAAAAAAACAGTCAAAACAAAGACAATGGCGCCTAATTTGTTTAAATATTGAACAATAAAGTCTAAAATGGTATTTATTGAGTATACAGTTAAATTCTTAAGCAATGTGTCAAACCAAACAATTTTATAACAAGTAAATGTTGAAAAACCGCAGAAATCCTGAACTCGGTTGACATTCAATCAATGTTAAATATAAGTTAAATTAAATATTATTTTTAAAGCTTACATTACTTAGATTTTTACTCGGCTGTCTACTTAATGTCTTTGATATCAAATATCTAATGTGGAAGATTAGCCCATAGGTATTGCAACACGTCGCCACGAAATGCGTCGCCACGCTACATCCGCAGAAACTACGTAGTGGCAGCATTTTTGAATTAACTTCAATTTGGTAATTTTTAAAAGAATTTAACAAAATATTAAATGATCTATGCCAAAGGTTAGCAACCTTTTGGCAGGCAAGGTTTGCATCGTTAAGAAATTAGATGCAGGTGGGCCAGACTTGTAAATAATTATTTCGAAACAGGTGCCTAATTATCTATAAAAGTACGTAGGTTTTAAAAGTGATATTCAAAATGTTAAATTTGCGTACATCATGAGAAAACTTTGAGCTCGTCTAATGCAATTATTATTTATTCATAATGCCGGAACCAGACATGGATCAAAGTGTTTGTACATTTTTGTCCTTGAAGTCTATAAAGTTCTACAGTGCAGTTACACAAGTCCCCGGCCACACTACATGATCATAAAAATGATCATTCAAATGAAGCTATGTCTGGCTCCGGCATAAGAACAACATTATTATTCAATGACACGGGCGAAGCGTTGTACAAATAATATAGCTGTGAGTTAAATTTTGCGAACAAGAAATCTAGTCTTGCCCTAACTTTTTATTAAAAGGTAAAAAAAAATTGTAAGGAATTCCCCATAAACACATTTCAGTGGAATTTCTTTATCAAATTTACAGCCCGTACTTAGTTGTGTTTGCATCTGCAATAAAGATAATGGTATACTTTTATTGTTATATAATTAAATCGATATAGATAGTAAATAAACATACTAAAATAGCATCAATTTTTGATGTTTAAAATCCACTATCTTATCATCTACTTACCAATATGTAATATTCTCCCGATTGGATCAGTAGCTCAACGGTTGAAAGGATAGACTAGAGTGGGTAAAGACGCGGTTCGATCCGAGGATCGATGAGGAATTATTTGAACTAGAAATCGCAATTCGCCCACAAATCTGTAGATTTGCGTACCTACAAAAATCTATATACTTGCTTATTTAAAACTATATACAATATTTAAATTCTTTATACAAACGACATTGTTATAATTCGCAGTTAATATACATACATACGGTCATCATGACTACGCATTTGAGACAATTATAGTAAAATGTATACATGTGTGTATAAATCCTTTGGCATTAGTGTGCGTGAGGTATTCTTTAGTAATTTAATATATTTACAATGCATATTTTATAAAAATATTAGCATTCGCACACTATCCTCTATATAAACAATTATTATGCCAAATTTCACACTCCTCCGTTCACGCAATTTTTGTAAAATGGTACCACAAATTTTCGCTTCACGTATTAATACATAGATGAGATTTCTAATAGCGTTTGCGTTTTTTTGCGTTTGCGCTTGATAGAGTCAGGTGTTGCTTCGCAGATTTCCAAAACAAGAAGGGAAAATCAAGATACAATGGTTCCAAAACAAGTTAGATCATTACTTGATTATCATTACTACTGATGATAATCAGATCGTATCAATAAATTGTGTTCACATAATTATTACTCGTACATCATAACTCCATACTAACCTTTAGGCTTCGCGCGGAAAATCTATAATTACTGAATATCCATTACAATGGATAATTTATAACACGTTTTGACGTTAAATACGATTTATGGTCTTCAGTTAGAATAGTTCCAATTCCATCTGGAAATGGTAATAAATTTAATATAAATAATAAACAGTAATTAGAAACGCTAAGAAGAAGAATTGATTACCGTTACTTCTAATTTTAGTAACAGCGTTCATCTGCCTTGAGTTCAATCATGTTGTCAAATTGGACGGTTCATGGAATTTTATGGAATTTATTCCTATTGATAGATTTATTATATTTAAGCCTATGAAAATTCATGAAAATTCAAGGCGAGTAAAATCAAATGTCACGCACTGCTCTCCCTTGTTCCTGTAATATACAATAGGCCTGCACTGTATCTTAGATATACGAATTGTAACTGACAATGAGAAAAAGGGAAAAGAAAATATTTGCTTGCATCTCTCTCTGTCTTTCTCTTGTTCCTACAATAATATACGAAACGTAACTATCACGTTTCACTAACTTATACCTCTCACTTAACTTCTATTCACCTCACCTTATCACACATTTCGTAACGTTCCGCCACGCATTCACCAGCTTACTCCCCAAGTCCAGCGTGCATGTAGCGTATGTCAAAAAGATTTACTTCAGAAATATTAGACTAGAAGGCATACGTAAAAAAAATATTTCCCGAATTCTACGTCTTAAGAAAAAGGACTTTATTTCATGGTAGAAATGGCCTTAAATCCCAATTGTCATATAAAAAGCACTCCATAGTTATGGTACGAAATACTTATAAAGTTTGTAAACATACGCTGCCGAAGTTGAGGGTCATAACCTAGTCTATAAGTGGTTTAAATTAAATGAGTATTGGTATCAAAGTAATCAATCTAGTGCTTGATAGCTCACGCTAACGATCTCGTTCCAATAATTCAACCGATACAATCGCACAAGGTTTGCACTAATCACATACAGGCAGACACTTGTTTGTATATTGATAGTTATTTACACTAAAGCAATGACATTGTCATGACACCATTTACAAGATATAAAAAAAAAATATTTTTCTAAGAAAATGAGTCTGATTAATGTTTCCTTTTTCGATCGACATCAAAAGAGGAAGAGGTTCTCAATTTGACTGTATTTCTTTTATTTTTTACTTCTGAATTTTCGACGGGCTGAACCGATTTTGATGATTCTTAGTTTATTTAAAAGTTGGAAATTACCGCGTGGTCTCGTTTCAATTCGGTCTAGAACTTTGTAGACGGTTTTTTTAAAGAAATAAATATTTACAGGACTATATGACACACGGACGTCTGTTCCTAAGGTAGACAACTTAATGCCTGTGTTATAGGTAACAGATGCCTGTTATACACAAAAATTTTCTTTTAGAAATATATAAATACATATGATTCGAGGTGGGAATCGAACCCACGGCCACCGGAGCGGAAGGCAGGGTCACTGCCCACTGCGCCAACGGGCCAGTCCAAGAAGAAAGTTATATTAATTTCCATTTTTTCCTATGTTATCCATGGAATCGTTGAAAGCGCATTCATAGTGAAAAAGCCGAGGTTTTAGCTAGTATATCTATTAATAAAGTCACTATATGGTAAACCCTCACAGTTAATGAGTTCAGATGTGGATAACCATGTCGCGATTAACGCCTTACGCACGAATTAGCTTTGTTTTCACGTGACCGAAAGCAAACGATGGTTCAATGGTTAAGAAGCAGACTGGAATCATTAAAGTACTTAGGTTCGAACCTCATTCTCTTATAATCTGCACAAGTGACAATTTTGTTGAATTTTCACTGGAAAAATATATAAATGTAAAATTGAAAAATCTATAATAATTCAGATTCTTTCAAGAAATTTATAAAAAAAATTCAGAGTTTACAAAGTAAAGTATATCCATTTTTACAAAGAGTCGGGCTGTGTTAGAAAACAAAGCAAGTGTATGTAATAATGAATTATCAGGTATTAATTTGTCAAAGTGCATACGTGCATGATACCAGGAACAAAGATAAAAAGTAATTTATTTCGTCAATTCAAATCACATCGAATCAAAGTACATTCCATGTTAAAAGTTACTAATTGTGACTACAAGTACATTTCATACGTATTTTCTAATCTCTTAACCTCTCTTGTGGCCCTACGAATATTTCCCTCCTAGGTTCACTCCTTGTCTTACTTAGGATGAATATATGTTCGTGCTAAGCCCACAGCGGGCCCTTCTTAAGCGTCACGCAGGTTGCATTATCATTGATTAAAAGGCTAACACGATTAAGACTTTCCTCCTCTGGGCCTAGCATGAACATTTTCATCCTGAGTAAAGTCGAATCGTCCACTACTTAGGATAAAAATGTTCGTATTAGGCCGTGTCGCCACCGTATTATTACAAGGAAGTATCTCATACCCACTCATAAGTTACACCAGAGAAATAATAGCAATTAAAGTATCAGACGCTGTGTGTGACTACTGAATGTAGTCGATCCATCAATGTCTGTTCAGGTTCTAATGGATTTGTATATATTTAAATAATGCATCTTAATGGACCTTTTCACAATATACTACTTGGATGAAGAGTATCACATAAATACCTCAATGTATCCGTTATTCAAGTTCTAATTTCGTTGAATTTATACCTAGCCTGGTTATTTGAAAGGGACAAATATAATCCATATCTTAAGATATTCTTAGTATACTTAAAAAATATTATACAAATATACTATACTTACAAGTATAATATAAGCATGAAATACTAAACTACTTTGCTGAAATCCGCGAATGAATACGAGGGAAATTTGACACTAAATCCGCCACCAAAACACAGCACTACACCGAATTTCCGATGTGCCTCAACGCACGTTTCATTTCGACACCGAAGCATCATGAGGAGATAGACTCTACAAAGGTTATTCGTAAAGTGACTTTATTTTTAAGGAATTTAAGCAAAGTAGTTTATATTATATTAAGTAACGCCTGATTCTATCAATTTAATATAATCTAATTAAAGCCTCTACAGCTCAACGGTAGAAGTTTGGACGGAAACGCGTGCTCCGTTCAAACCCGTTGGATTAGCGTAGAAGCCAATCCTAACGCATATTAATTTTATTTTATTTAATTGCTTAACTGAAGTGATGACGCGATATTGACTAACTTAACAAATATATATTTTTATATTCTTTAAAAATCATATATATAATTAGAGGTAGCGCCATGCTTGTAGCCGAATTGGGCCGGCGCGTCCGGGTACCAGTACCTCTTTCTCAGCTTTGCGGCGATTCTTTTATTATACCACAATTAATACAGGGAAATATAAATATCATGTAACCAAAGGGCGATGATGGAGCAGTTATTAAACCTTTCCTAATAATATTTGTTATAAGGAAAGATGTTTAATTTCGCTGCCTCATCGTATTCTGTTATGGTTAACCAGTAATAACAATTTCTTAGTTAAAATATTTAGACCTTGGTGATGAGATTACTGCCATGTGGAATGTTGAATCAGCAAATATTGTCCCGATCGTTGTCTCAGTCAACGGTCTTATAGCGAAGAGTTTTAATAAACACCTAAAAAAGATCCCGCTTGATTGTTGGGTCAAGAGTCGGATGCAGAAGGCGGTATTGCTTGAGACGGCACGTATTGTGAGGAAGTTTCTCAATCTGGACCTCTAGCCACCGGTTGCTTGGGTCCTTGCCCCGCTGCCGGCGGTCATCTATTTTTTTATATATTTTTAAATGTTTTTATTTTTATATTAATACTTCAAAATGTATTTAGAATAAGATATTTAAATAAATGACAGTCATAGTAAGTCAAATTATAATATAAACAGATCCGAATGATTTTAGCCATTATAGTTTTTTCAAAGGCAGAGGCAAAAGCAGGTGGTTTACGTTTGAAAATAAGAAAAGAAAGTCGTCAGTCCAAGCTAGATGTGTTCACACGAGGCCGTCTCATCTAAGTGACCGTGGTGATGTTTTTGCCCAAGACAAAGGTAAAAATAATGTTTCTGGTTTTTTTTATTGATACTAAAGATTATTTATAGCCTCTTAACAACTAGAAGATAATGTCTGATAAAAAAGCGAAAGGTTTCTGGGGAAACAGTTTCGTCTATGCCCATTTATATATAGATAATGTTTTAATTAAAACTCATTGAAGCGTTGAAGTGTTCATCCAGGCGATATAATTCGTACGAAATTAGATTTATCTTCCTATTACAAGGTGGAATAAGGTACACTTAAGTAACCGTAATCTTGTATGGAATAAAACCTTATTATAAGTTTTATATCAGGTATGTCAAGTATATCCACGATGTTTTGGCAAGCACTTTGTCAAGAGATATGGCAATGATTTGCATTTGTATATGTTTTATTTCGATCACGAAAAGAGGCAAAGGTTTTTCCTTATTCAGCCTAAGTTAAGCCAATATTATTGACTAATAACCTTTCCAGGTCCTTGTCGTTTGACAATGTCAAATCGTTCCTGTTTAACAAACCTTTTATGTCACATGATTTGTTTTTTAATATGTGACTACGCGCAAAAGACTTCTTATTCTACCTAGCGTTATGCCGGTCTAATACCAGAGTCCGTATATATATGATTATGCATAGTACTATTTTTATAAAATGTAGTATATACAAAATAATAGGAAGATAGATCAAGGGGGACGCCTTTGCCCAGCAGTGGGACAGAATAGGCTAATTAAATATATACAATATGGACGAAAATGACGTTAGTGTTATTCTAAAAAAAATAATTATTCATATCACCTTAATCGTGTCCTAAGCTTGTGTATTTTTTTTTAATTGTAAGCAGTTATAAAATTTCAATCAACAAAGAAATTATAATTCTTCAAAATATTGTAATGTTCTAAGAATCGACTTCTGTATGAGTAAATATTAAAAAAAAAAAACAAACACACAAAAAGAAGAACAAATGTACAAAGAGAAAAAGAGAAGGAGAAGACATGTTAGAACAGAACAGAACAGAACTTTACCTTGCCGCCACTCTGCGGTGTCCCGTCTACAATGGTGGTAACTCTTCGAGTTGCAGTAGGCATTATCAAAACCTATGTGTGACAAATGAAAGCGGACCTTAATACGACGACAAAAGGAACAGAATAGACAACACAACTGTCGGCTCTACGGTTCTAGCGCTCGGTAAGCTATTTCGGGCCTTTGAAACGGAAAATAAAAGTAAATTACACTAACGTGAAACGAAATGTCACAGGAAATAAGAAGTTCATGTATTCAATACACTGTCTAAGTAATTTATCTTCATATATGCGTATCTATGATTGTATTTTACTCTATTTTTTTTGGGGGAAAAACATAATGTTATTAATAGATCCTTTATCATGTTTAATAAAAAAAAATTGGTTTTCTATGCAACAAAGTGCTAAACTTTTGCTTAAAATTCTTTTGCAAGCAAGCAATAACTTCAAAATGGGTTTACCAAAATTTGGTATGAAAATTTTCCACACAGCAAAATATTCCACGGAAATATAATATAAAAAGTAGTAATTTATAGAATAAAATTAAAAGCGAATCCAAAATAAACAGAAGGTTTAAATAACATGATAATTCATCACAAAGTCGTTAATTATCCAACGTTTGATTATGTTTTGTGCTTTTTGTTATTAAAATTGATTTCACTTCTTATTTCCAAGGACGAGAATGATTAGCTCCCAACATTTAAAAGACAACATAGTCGGTGAAATAGTGACTCTAACCCGATGCAGTAGGGTACAATTTGACTCACCATATTGTCTATCTCGTTTGCGGATATGAAGTTCTGTTCCTCCTTCAGGAAGTACTGACTCTTGGACCAGATGTTAAATATTTCTGCGACGTGATTGTACAATTCTTCCGCCTCTGCATACACACGAGTAGATAATTTAAATTTAAACATCATCCGCAAGTGTGTTGGTTTGTGAGACATCCCGGTGGCCTAAACTCGTCATTAAGGGTCGGCAGCGCATCTGCTGGCCTCCTGGTCGTGCAAATGTCCATGGGCGCCGGTAGGCACTTCGGTGCCTGCTGCCTGCTCGTCTGTTTCGATATTGGACCGCCTTTGGATATTTTTTCTTCATTATCAATGTAATTAAATTGTCAAATAAATGTCGATGTATTGAGTATAAAAAAATGTACATCGCTTTAAATAAGTATACAGTACGCAAATCTAAAGATTCTAAAGATTTCTGAACGAATTTCTACCAGACGGCGATCTCTAGTATTGTTAAATATATGTTTTCCCTGATAGGTACGGTAAGTAATGTCGTAATACGATACACCGGCTGCCACTCAATTAACGCTGCGCACACAAATTTTATTAGAAAACATATAAAAAGTCCATTAGGGTCGTAAAGTTCCGCGCGGAGTAAATGTCAAAGGTTACGTTTAATCGGAACTTGCTTACGCTAACCGTACACTCAGATTGACAGAAGCCAGTGTTTCTGTCAACCTTGATAAATTGTGGTAAACGGTCAGATAATCTATAACATATACAGGGTACGTAACGCCAACTTTGTTGTAAGACTACATTTAAGGTCTTAAATGAAATCACAAATATCATTCATCTCGGAAATGAAAAGCTACAGATATTGCCATCCTCATTCAATTCTTGAGCGCGCAATGTATCGTGAACATTGGGAAGCAATCGTCAACAAAATGTTGACGCGCAAAACAAGTCAACGATCCGCGCCGCGCTGCCACTGTTACGGTTTTCAAGTTCTATTTACATTGTGGTTTGGTGTAAGAATATTAAATAAATTTGTTTCAGATTTAAAATCGCATTGCGACAGATAGTTATAATGATATTATACAGTATTCAGTTAAAAAAAATGGAAAAAAACATTCGTGTAACAATGTATATTTCTTGAGTATATTAGAATATCCATTTTTCAAATCCATTGGGCGCGACGACGGCCCAGCAAGGTCGAGAATTGAACTGAGTCCTTGTGGAATTCAGCCCACACTATTCACAATCGAGCTCCTGATTTAATTTATTATCCCTTTTTCCTATTACTTATGGAATGAAAGCGTTAAAATTATGTGTTTTTCTTCTTCTTCCGAGCGTTGTCCCGGTCTCTAATACCAGGGTCTGCTTAGATTACAGAGGATGTGGCTCTGGGGCGAGTTTAGATACCGATTGCCATCTGACGTCATCCTCGGAACCCACACGATCTCTACAACCATACGACTAATATCACAAAGTGACATTAATCGGGTCCCACTGTTTTACGTGCCTTCCGAAACATCTCCCACGTCCATTTCGCGGCAAGTTTCAGGAACGATTGTCAGCATTTCGTAAATGTGGAGGGCATGACCTGTGCCGTGAATTCGCGGCAAAAATGTGGAGCCGCCACCAGTCAGCGAATGTATTCCGGTCCAATTACTAATATGAGACAATCCGCGGGTCACAAGAAAGTGGTGTCAACGAGCTATGACTGGATATGAACGCCAGTGGGTGGACGCTAAATTAACGTTTCCGTTTCGATAGGCCAGCCAACATGTGCTTCGCTTGGAATTTACTTGGCCAATCTTTAAGGAAAGTAATTAAAGGGTATTACTGCGACCAGATATCCCGAAGCCACGGTGTTCAACTCATTTTTGAAAATAATAATTTATAATGATTAAGATGAAAATATTCCTCAATTATTATATGTGATAAAAATGTATATGAATTAATAATAAATATCTTATTATATATATTAAGTTGAGGAGTTTTGAAAATTCTAATCTGATTGGCCTCTGATTAGCATTAATTATAATTCGTAATTACCAGACATGAGACTTACGTTGCTTTTGTCATTATAATTATTTGCCGGTATTTGAGTGACTCTTAATTAATATAAGCAGAACTTGTTACTATTTGGTTCTATATTTTATTGTCTACTAGCTGTTACTTGTAATTTTTAACACTTTTGGATTCAATGATTTTGTTCAATTTGAAAGGTTATATATAAAGTAGAAGTCCCATCAAAGTCGGTCTAGCCGATACGGAGATTGGCTGTAACAAATAGACATGTGGATACATTTAAAAAAAAACTGACCAAGATCGTGTCAAGACACGCTTATATAGAAGGATTCCGTATGTGATACGCTATATACATATTTGTTAAATAACTTCAAAAGTTGTTGTCAGATTTCGTTCAAAATGAGTTTGTAGCAAGTTCAACATGGAAAATTTCAAGTCTACGTCTAATACTTTTGAAATACTAGGGGTTGACCTTACGGCAGACAGACGGACGGACAGAGCGAAATTATAAGGGTTCCTTGTAGTACTACGAAACCTTACAACAATTTAAGTTTTTTTTTTTTCACAGGCACGCGACGGTTTATACGCATTTAAAATTTTTATTTTCATAATTTTAACTAATAATTCCGTACCATCAATGTCCGTGTGTCAAGTAGTTCTATATAGTACTGTATATATAATTTTGTTTGTTATATAGATTAATTAAAAATAAAAAATAAAATAGAGCAAATATGGAAAGAAATAAAAAGTTAACAATAAAGTAACAACTAAAGCAAAAGGAGGCAAGCTCAGCTTAGTGCTGCTTCCAGGTATGAAAGCAACGCTGATAACAAAATATCTTTAAAAAACATTTCAATATATATTATGTATAAAATATTACAGTAAAACTCCATTTTCATTTCAGCTGGTTTCCTCCATATTGTATTTCCGGGGCTAGTCAAAGAGACTGCTTATGAACTGTTCTATTCTCGCGTGGGGCAACACACATCAGTTGGGAATTACTGGAATGACCCATATCATCAGACTTTGTACGAGTCTTACAGTGTGTACCTGCCTTATATCAATAACCACTTGGAGTAAGTAATTTTACACAATCATTTATCAATAAAGTAGTTATTTATTATTATCTATATATTAATGAGTGAAACCTTCAGTACCAATTTAAGAAATTATGAAATTTGTCACAAATACAATTTATACAGAGATTGATGGGCAATGTCACATATTTAAAAAAAAAATGATGCTTATTTTATAATATGTGTTATTAATGCATTAAATTATTTAAATAAAATGCACACACATCAATGTTGAACAATATTTACACACATATGCAATGTTTTGACACAATCTTGTGTTTTCTTAATCTTGACGACTGTATATATAATGTATATTAAATTTTAAAAGAACAACAATTTTATTGTAGAAACATATAAACATTTTGTATAAAAGCTTAAAATAAGGATATACTTTGTGAATCTAAAGATTTTTGGCCAATTTGGACTAGTTGGCGATCTGTAGGATGTATAAATATTCTCTGTCACAATGTTTGTCCACGATGAACTCAATTATGATAGTTTCTTTTTTTTTTTTTTTTGCCAGGTTCGTTGCAACTCTTTAAAATTCTTGATGTCTTTGTCATTTTTATAATAAGATATTATGTTGTACACAATAATTTCGGCCATTGCATCAGCCGGTTCCATGGTGTAATGGTTAGCACTCTGGACTCTGAATCCAGCGATCCGAGTTCAAATCTCGGTGGAACCTGACTTTTAAATTTTAAATGACTTCTCTTCATAATCCAGTTAACAAAAAAAGTAGTTTGGTGCAATTTAGACGATAACTTTTTAACACATAAATTTTAAAACCCATTTCAATAATGCACAAAAATCCTTACTTGCTTGAGTTTTAAAATCTGAATTGTCAAAGTCTGAATAAAGCCAAGATCTTCTTTTAAATTAGAATTTTAAAATATCAGTATTAATTATGTTTACTTTTTAAATTTCGAATCCTGTAACTTTAGACTGAATTTGTACCTGCATCTTTAATGCCGGAGCCAGACATAAATAAGTCAGTGTTTATACATTTTTGTCCTTGAAGACTACAAAGTACTACAAAACTTTGCGCAGCTACACAAAGTCCCCGGCCACACTACATGTGCTTCCTCCGTTTACGTTCGTTGTCGTTTTGTTTTTATTGAAGAGTCTAATAACAAAGGTAATAACAGTTTTTTCCATGCTACAAAAAGGACCATTCTTTTTAATGAAATAGTACTTAGGAGAAATTTCGATTGGAACGATTTAGCCATTTAGTAGGATTCTTTTTATGCGAGCTAGGTGGCAAACATGATAATGGCTAGTCTGATTGTTAACTATTTATTCTGTTGACTATTTCCTATTGATATAAGAGTGCATTATATATTCTGTATATAAAAGAAAAGGGCATACTCATTTCTCAAAGGCCGGCAACGCATCTGCGAGCCCTCTGGTGTTGGAGTTGTCCATGGGCGTCGGTAGTCACTTAGGTGAACCGCCTGCTCGTTTGCCCCTTGTTATATAAAAAAATATATAATTTATTATTTACTGGCTGTTTTCCGTGACTTTGTCTGCGTAAAATTAGACTTGTGAGAACCCTTAGGCTTCTTTAAAAATGTCTGGCGGATGTCTACTTACAATAAACTACATCTTTGCCAATTCTCTCAACTTTGTACGTCCCGCGGTTTTCGAGATTTCGTGATAGGTGATAAAATGCAGCCCGCGAAGAAAAAGGTGATCTTCTTCATATACATATTTCTTCTTCTTCTTCTTCCTAGCGTTATCCTGGTCTAGTATCGGGGTCCGCTTAGATTGCAGAGGATTTGGCTATGGGGTGAATTAGGATGACTGATTGCCATCTGACGTCATTTTTGGAACCTCCACGACCTCTGCAATACTACTTATATCACTCAGTGAGTTAATCGGGTTCCACTGTTTTACGTGCCTTCCGAAACATGGAGGAGGTTGGATATAAAATATAAAGCAGTGAGTCTCACCCATCCATTACCCGACCGGAGAAAGGGATAATTAACCTGGTGATCGACTAAAAGTACGCCATTTTTCCCTGTCTTGGACTCAACGCATCCAGTTTAGCCTGCTAACTTTAAGGCCAATAACAGTTAAATTTATTTTGTGTTATTTTACTGCATTTAAATGTGAGACAATCATAGGTTGGATAAAATATTTGGCATCTCAGTACAAACAATAATTAATTCCACTGCTCTTCCATTATTCAGCGTGTTGGTTAGTTGATTCGTTGTTTATGCAGCTGTTATATGAGCGTGGGAACTGCTTTAAGTTAGATAGTTACAATTCAGTTTCAAACGAGATGTTTTGTTTATATAGTCGATCAAGAAAGTGCTTTACCATTTTGGATGACAGTTTCTACTGTAAGAAAATTTTGCTAAGGGTTATTGTTAAAATTAACGTAACGCATAACAAGCAAGAATGAGTGCCGGCAAATCATCTGTGAGCATTCATTTTCGAGCAGATATCCATGGGCGTCAGTAGGCACTTAGCTGCCTGCTGCCTGCTCGTTTGCCCCTTGTAACGTAAAAGAAATGCTGGTAGCGCAGTTACATATATATTGCTTATATCAAGTCATATTTAAGACTTGGTTTACTTTATAGGAAAGTATACAAACAGCCGTTATATATTCATACATATATACGCAATTTTCTCGACAGGTTTCGAGTAAAAAAGAAAAATAAGCGGCTAATTAAATCCTAACATTCCGTCTTCATTAGCAGTAATTAGCGCAAAGGACTTACCTCAGCTAAGTAATTAAACCAAGTTGTTAATCAGTAGGAGAATTGATAAATGAGTTGTTTACTCAACAGTCTCAAATTAACGTTAACAATCACAATAGTTCCACGGGATAAATCTTATTAATCTTGTTAGCAGTTTTGGCCTCAGAAGTTCTATAACAAAGTTTTTGTTCAAAGACGACAATTTAAACCTATATACTATAGTAAAAAATGGCCAAAAGCGTGTCAACACACGCTGATATAGAAGGGATCCGTATCTGATACGCTATAAACGTATTTGTTTAATAACTTCAAAAGTTGAAGTCTAATTTTATTCAGAATAATTTTCAGTGTTCCCTAACAACAGTGGTTCCCTATCACTATCACTAAGCGATATTAGTGGTAAGCTGGTATACGTTGTGAGGGTTCCAGTCATGACGTCAGAAGGCAGTCGTTCATGTTAAGTCTCCCCACAGTCACACCCTCTGCAATTTAGCGGACCCTGGTACCAGACCGGGGTATTGCTTGAAAGAAGACTTTGTTCAAACGTTATTGTATGATATACAATACAATAATTTAATATTAGTCTTAAAACTCTTCTTGGTTTATGTTTTTTGAAAAAAAAAAAAAACAATGGAATGCTTTAGTGCCTTATTACTCTGTGGCATTGTCTACGTGTTGTCAGTGAGATAGCCTTAAAGTTGCTGGAAATAAGTTCATGCACCAATAACTGTAAGCTACGTTTTCGTCAGCAAAGTACTTTTGCTAATTGCTGACATGCTGGCCTTAATTTTACATTAAGAACTGCTTTCCTTTATTACTAAGATGGAGATAACGCTAGGTAGAAGAAAAAAGAAGGTGGTCAGTTTCTTCTTCTACTACGCGAGCTGCTTTTCCGCAGTTAGTCGCAGTAGGCCGACTATTGTGCATTAGGGGGGGGGGGGGGTCTGGTTGGCCTTTACTCCATCCAGCCCAACTCCTGCCAGAAGTCGAGAATACGTCGCTGGGGAGACACTAATGCGTCGCTAGATTAGACGCTAGGGCGACACTAGGTAAGATGCTTATGCGTCGCTAAGTGAGACGTTATTGTGTCGCTGGCTGTGACGCTAATGCGTCGCTAGATTAGACGCTAGGGCGACACTAGGTAAGATGCTTATGAGTCGCTAAGTGAGACGTTAATGCGTCGCTGGGGAGACGCTAATGCGACGCTAGGGAGACGCTAGGTGAGACCCTAGGGTGACGCTAGGTAAGTTTAACATTATTTGAACAACGTGCCAACCTGCGGGCGAGCATATTTGCTCTTACTGACAACGCTCTCCGTTCCCTTTCGATATCGGTATCGTCTTTGAGGTCGAGGTTTAGTAAATGACCAATATTTAAAGTTGGTTACTTTTTGTAATGTTGATGAAACCCGAACTGGCTGTCTCTTGGTTTTTTAAACATATTTATTTGTTTATTAAGCATTCTGTCTTTCGATTTGACCGTTGCTAAATCCGTTAAGTTACCCGTCTTGTTTTTTGCAATAGGCACAACTATCGAACGTATAAAGCAGCAGGAATAAAACTATGGCTGATACAAATATTATACAGCAACGACAGAACTCCCGAAAGATGAGTAGTCCAGTATATTGGAGATGCTCAATGCTGAGACCATCGTGACTTGAAGATTTTCCTTTGGTCATCTGTTTAATCGTTTCGGCAATATCTTTACTCAGAAATGGAATCCCCATTTCTTTTACTTTAATAAAGTAAGCTTAACAACTCAAATTTATTCTAACATTAGGCGAAAGTTTAAAGTGAAAAGTTATATGACTTAGCGAACCGTTAACCAATAAATATTGGCAAGTGCCGAGATTTCCCCTAATGTAGCACTTACTTTTGGCAATTTATAGTACAGGCATTGGGCTATAAATTTAAACGACGGCTAATTTGGTCTTAAATTGAAGAGACCCATTCATCACCGGAGGCCAGAGTCTGCCGTCTGACCGAAGATTGCCTTAAATAGATAATGAATTTAAGAAATTAATCTTCTTAGATAAATATTTTACTGTTTCTTTTAAAGACAAAAACTTTTGAAACTTAACCATTGCCTTAAATAAGCTATACATCATTTAAGATAAATATTGAACTTTTTACTTCACAAATAAAACTTATTTTTGGTAGAACAAAATCTAACAAATTAATCTTTCAATTTAAATCTTAATTATTACTTCAAAGGAAAACCTTCAAAAGTCCTCTTAATTCCAATGACCATCAGAAAGCCTTCTGGTTGTAGAAATGTCCATGGCCGGCGCTTCACCTAAGTGACTACTTAGGTGGACAATGTGTAATAATTTCAGAGCACGTGACTCCAACCACTTTGTGATATCATTTAACGTAGAAGGCAAAAGTAATGCAACATATCGTTTAACATACGAAGAGTTCCTGGTGCGTAGAAACGGGGTGTACAACCACGCCATCAACCTGAACCCTGGAGCACTTGTACCCAAAATGGACGTAGTGGTACACATTAAGGAGTCTCAAAAGATTACCAAACTGAGGGTGCCTGAAATAAGGACTGGAAATGAAATTGACGCTACGGAAAAAGACGCACGTGAGTAAAACGTTTTATTACCACATGGTTTTTAGCAATTATTATTCAGAAACGTTCTAATATCGGCTAGCGAAAGTTATGCATAAACCGTTCTAACCGCTTTAGACCAAACTCGTAACAGCTAGACAGTTGTTATAGACATTGTTTTTTTTTTGTGGAAGCACGTGAGGGCACCCAGTGCCCCCAAAGACATTTCAAAAATATCGAAAAATTGCATTAAAAACTAAGAATAACGAATGAATTTGAACAATTCATCTAGCGCCTAGAACCCCATGTTCTCAGTTGAAGTTATACTACTTTTTAAATATGAACACAGTGGCCTGACTGACTGGGGGGAGGGGGGTACAAAAATTATGGACAACTTTCGTGAATTAGCGTGCCCCCCAAAGAAATGACAAAAAAGGCCTGGTTATAGGTAGCGTATCTATATTTAGTTATTAGTCATTAGTCATATTATACAATTACCAAAAGACTTTAATTTCGACTTTACAAACGGACAGATTGAATTTATGTATATAGACTTAACCTTTAATATAGCTGGTACACCTAGAAATACTAATAATGTTACTTACAGAAAATCCAATCGCTACAATCAGTAGAGATACCAACGACAGAGAAGCGACCATCACTTTCAAACCCGACTTAGAAGAGCAGAGAAGACTTTCCGAAATATACTTGGTACTGAATGTTTTGAAACTTATGTCAAAAATTAAATTGAAATGGATGTCAAACCTTATTCCTGAAGCGTAGTAACTTACAGAGGACCATTCCTAATCAAGAGCGATAAGGTCTCACACCTCAGCTATATAAACTCTGCAGATGATGAGGGACGAGTTCTAAACCATGGAGTTATAATATTAAAAATAAGAATAAGAAAACTTTATTAGAAAAATAAAGCACTGTAGTCTTATAATATATGTATGTAGAATAACGTAAACTTCTAAATGAAACTCTAGGCTTAAAACTTAATACAAAATATTAAGCAGTGCAATATATCTAAAAGGAAACCGACTCAGTAAAATAATTGATTTTCACTGGTGGTACCGTATATTATTTTTGGTCGCCGAAGAAAGCCGGTTATTATTTATTAAATAACCGCTTTTATTATTGTATTATTATACTATTTATTCATACTTGAAGCAAAAATTTTCGGTACCATTTTATGAAAGTTGCGCAGACGGAGGAGTATGAAATTTGGCACAATTGTATTTTATTGATGGATGAGGATGTGCGAATGCTAATAGTTTTATAAAATATGTTTTATAAATATATTAAATTTATAAATAGAACTACACGCTCACCAATTCTAAACAATTTGCACACAATGTGTATATAGACGGTATATAAAGATGGTGTCAAAGCGTAGTATTGACAACTATTACAAAATAACAATTTATTTTGTTAATTATGTGATTAAATTGTCAAATAGATGTCGTTGTACTAACGCCGGAGCCAGACATAGCTTCGTTTGAATGATCATGTAGTGTGGCCGGGGACTGTGTGTATTTGCGCAAAGTTTTGTAGTACTTTGTAGTCTTCAAGGACAAAAATGTACAAATACCTTCAGATACGTCTGGCTCCAGCACATGAATCAAAATTTGGAACATAGCTTTAAATAAGGAAGTTATATTGGGGAGATTCACAAATGACATTAACCAGAGCTGTTTGTGCGGTGCAACTCAAACAATGTGCCATCTTTTATCGTGCCCTGCGTACCTTAAGACCTGCACGCAAGAGGACTTAATGGCTGCCACTGATAAGGCATTTGATGTGGCTAAGTTCTGGGCCGACATAATTTACTGCTTGCCAACGAAACGCTAAGAAGAAGAAGAAGAAAGTTATACACAAATCTTAAGATTTCTAGCCCAATTTCGACGAAGCGGCGGTCTCTACTTTATATAATAACAAGATTTTTTTGTTGACGCTCCCATTCATACGTAGTGTTGTTAAGGAAATTTCGATTATAATAATTTTGAAAATTTATAATTGCAGCATCACGCTACTGTATTCTCATAAATATCTTTTGAATTTTGATAAATAAATCTCACCTTTATTTAGTAACGAATACATAAAGTACTAGCTTCGACACATGACTTATTCCGCGTTGTTTTCTTCGACTTTCATACAAATTTTATACCTGTATTGCACACCACATTCAAATTTCAGTTTCGCGACAAAAGTAGCCTATGTCCTTCTTCAAGGTCAAATATATCTTTATGCCGAAATTCATCAAAACTGATTCAGCGGGTTATGCGTGAAAACGTCCTGGAATTGCAAGTATATTATTTACCCAAAAATTGTCCTAAAAATTATAAATTGTAATTTGTACTTACTATATAAACGTGAAAGCTCCAAACCGATTTTGACGAGCCTCGGCATAGAGATGGATTGGATGTGTATAACAGGCGTCTGTTACCTATAACACAGGCATTAAGTTGTCTACCTTAAGAACAGACGTCCGTGTGTCATAGGCCTGTATATATTTATTGTATATATTTATTTACCTATAACAAATCATCTTGATATCGAGACTAGTAGAACTACTCTATACTGGACGCCATATGCAAACTGAACGTTTTGTGCCATACTTAATTACCTAAACGTAAAACGGAACTTTTTTAACCTCATTACATAAGAATAAAACGTTCCGTTTCACTTTCAACCCACACATAAGTTTATAATGTGTAATCTTACCCGCTAATTATTAAAAAAAGCATTATAATTCAAGCGATGAAACGCGTTCCGTTTTCCGTATTAGGGAATCCTAATAACGGACCGTTAGACGCGGAGAGGACATCAGCTGATCGGGGTCCCTTCATCTCCGCGAGATGAATGAGTAGGGATATCAAAGGGTCAGTTCTAGTAGTGACAAAACTTGTCTTACGTCCCTGTAACCGTTTGAGACCCAGCATCTGGTTCTGCGCATCTCTACAATGATCGGCCGTTTGGACAAACTAGTTTTGGAGATTCCCTATTCCACAATAACTAACATAGGTGCATAGTAATCGAATTCTTTTATAGAGGAATCACGTTTATCGAACACATGACATTTTTTTACGGGTAACGGTCAGATGAATTTCCCATGGTCGCATCTGTCCATATTCCTTAATCTTAATATTATTCTTAGCTGATACTTGATAGATTGAGATAAAATTTCTGTACCCGAATTAGTGTTGAATTAAAAACAACTTAATACTAAACTAAACTTAATAATTTTGATAATTAAATTATAGAAGTCCACTGGTAAATTTAATTTTACCAAAAAAGTCTAATTCTTATTTATTAGTCTTTTCAAAGACTATTACAGAATCGTTTTTGGGGAAACTTTTATATCCCTTATGTTACTGAAGCTAAATAAAATAACTTAATTTGCTTCAAGTTGGGTCAATATTTTTTTATATTACATATATATACCCTACAGATAGGTTTATTTGTTTGTATACACATTCGCACATTCAAATTTTTCTTTTCTCTTGTATAGTTGACCAAGACATTGGTTTGCCACGCTAAGGTCGAATGTCGTTTGCACGTCAATTAGTTAAAAGGTTCATTTTTGATAGAATCAGGCGTTACTTTGCGGAAATATATGACATGCATGAGAAAGTAAACTACTTTGCTTTAATCCGCGAATGAATACGATAAGTCTTACTTTACGAATAACCTTTGTAGAGTCTATCTCCTGATGATGCTTCGGTGTCGAAGCGAAACGTGCGTTGAGGCACATTTATTGTACTGTTATTATTAATACCATTTTTATACTTATTGATAAAAATAATTAAAATAATCGAATCCCGGAGTACATATGGTAAAGTATTACGTGATGATACGGATCTCTTATTGCGCAAATCTGACGCGCACTTGTCCGCTTTATTTATACGGAATATGAGTTTGTTTTCTTAGGTTTATCAAGAAAATTCTTTAATCTCATTCAGACGTACTAATCTTGGTCGACAATGTCCAGTAACGCGAATTTGTATCACGTTTAATAGCAGTCCATAGTTACATATTTTTCACGATTTGCTAATGAAATTTAAAGATTTTTTAGTTGGCATACTAACGTACATAATCGTGAGCCATATTTTTGCCATGTCACTTTTCTACGGCACGGCAAGTATGGCAAGAATGTGGCTTAAAATACTTTACTTGCGTAGTAACTATTTAGTAATCTGTGACTTTACATAGCAGCCATCAAAAGTTAAGGACCTATGTATGGACTGATAGATGAGATTGGTGAGCATGCATTTAAGCTATTTTTAGTTTTTGTTATTGTTATTTATCCATAATATAATATTTTGTTCACATTGTGAGCGGTGTGGGTGCTTATCATTGGCGTACATACTAGTGATGTGCCTGGTCGTTAAAAATGTATATCCGCGGATACGCATACGGATAAATATTTTCTTTCTCAATCGGTGTCGCCGAATGAGACCTTGAAACGATAGTTGACGTCACACCCGCCGCAAAGACTAAATGTTTGCAATATAAATGTGCCAATTATTTGATTTCAAGGAATAAAAAATAGAGTGACTTATATTAAACAGTTTTTTAATTCTACCTAAACACCAATATGTAGCATTTCTTCCTATCAATTTTAAATTAACAAGGTTAAAGATCCGCAAGAAAAGTAACAAATACGGACAAGTAAACGGATCTTTGTTATCCTAATATAGCCGCGGATACGGATACGGATAATCGGAACATCACTAGAACACACCCATCTGGAACCTTGATTGTGTGTATGTACTGTAAATGACCTTTATCAATAAAATAAAAATATAATAGGTTAACACAGTAATTATAGTTATATTTTATATCTATCCTGACAATTATTACATTATTTAAGATTAAATCTAAGTATTGTAGCGAATATTTTCAAAAAATGTTTTTTTAACTAATACTATCCCTTAAAGGAATTGCAAAATACTGGTTGTCATTTTTTAATTTATTTGATACCTCATTAGTAGATAAATTTAATAAAGAAAGAATATCAAATTATTAAGTCAAACTTTTACTAATCTCTTTCGCATTTATTACGACTATAATAATCCTAGGTGACATTAATCGGGTCCCACTGTTTTACGTGCCTTCCGAAACACGGAGGAGGTCGGATATCAAATATAAACTAGTGCTCGAATGGGTCACCCATCTATCACCCGGTAGCAGCAAGAGCGACTTAACCTAGCGATAAAGTCAAATACCGACCACTGATTAGGCCACGACCTCCTCAAGCGGTCCTTAAGGTTTAGCGGCTCTTTTCTAATGTTAAAAAACTGTATTGCAATTTTAAAGCGAATAAATAATAATAGAGCCTCAACAGCTCAACGGTATAAGGTATGGACTGAAATCCGCGAAAGGTACCCGGTTCAAACCCTTTGGCCTTTGGGGTATTGTCGCACCCAATCATAATACAAGCTTTAAATTTAAGCTTAGCAGGAGGGGAAAAAGGGAATATTAGACATACCTTAGAAGTATTCCTAATATTCCTTTTATACAAAAAAAAATTAAAAATAATAATAATAATAATAAAGTCGTATCGAGAACATCAAATTTATGGTTTACCTGGAGTAGAGTGTGTTTGAGCGCGTGCAAGGACGCGGACGAGCGTGAGAGCGCTGCGGTCGCGGCGGCGCGTCTCGTTCGTAACTCGGCAAGTGTTTCGGCCGCGCGCTTCAGCCAACTGGACTGCAGTGCCGCCTCCTCGCTTTGGCAACGGGCGCGAAACTTGATCTGAAAGCCGACAGTAAAGTCAAAATCGAAACCAAATAGATCAAAATCGAAACCACAATGACATCTTACACGTAAGCATTTACTTATATGGATATCGTTTCGAACAAAATAAATGAATTCCGCTTTTACTAAAATACCTTGCAATTCCTCTGCATAATGTAGTTTTAATATAGCCTTTAATTTTTTTTTTTTTTTCATTTTATCAGCTAAAATGTATGACTTTATATTTTTAGAACAATGTTGTGCATTCCAGTAAGTTAGGGTCGTATTATATACACGATTCATTTTTTTTTTGTATACATACTTATAACGAATATGTACTCTAGTTGGTAAGCCTTAAAGAAAAAGAAAATAAAGACAATTTTAATAAATAGGTCTCATTGCAATGTTCCCAAATATATTGCCAAAAAAAATCTAATTTCCTTAGAAATTAACGTTTTTATAGCACAAAATAATCCTTGATTTAAAGATTAATATTCACTCCAAAACAGTCGAAATTGTCATGACGTCACTTTATGTTAACACTGAGTTCCATTAAGCGTCACATCGGCGTTTTCGCTGCGACCGTAACGATCACAGTCGTCAAATGTCGATTATTTGAATGAGCACTTTCAAATGTTGCGATCGCTTATTGGAACGCACTTATAATACTGGATAGATGGGTGACCCATTCTAGCACTGGTTTATATTTGATATCTGACCTCCTCCGTGTTTCGGAAGGCACGTAAAATAGTGGGACCCGATTAATGTCACTTTGTGATATTAGTAGTAAAGTTGCAGAGATTCTGGGGGTTCCGAGGATGACGGCAGATGGCAATCGGTCATCTTAACTCGCCCCACAGCCAAATCTTCAGCAATATAAGCGGACCCTTGCACTACTAGACCGGGATAACGCTAGGATGAAGTAAGAAGAAAAGTTGAAAGTAACGTGTTTAGAGTTAACTGAATATAGAGAAAACAACACGTTGGAACAACGCTCTGTTAGGCAAGATATCCATAGAATTGACACACACTCTTGTGTGTGCAGGAAAATCATAATTATACCCAAAATTAAAAATAAAGAATGTGGAGGGTTAAGGGCCTTTCCAAGTTTAATTTCGCAAACGAAGTCGCGAGAAACAGCTATAATAGCAGTCTATATTAAGTGACGATATTTTCGTATGATTTCAGAAACAATAATAAAAATTACGAAGACAAACTTTCAGATAATGCAATATATAAACAGATATGAAATTTTATCCGTCATTTTCGTGCTGAAACGCATCCAATCTGATTCTGTCACGCGAATTATTTTATTAATATCTTCTCCACTTGTAGGTGTTAATGCGAACTGTTAAATGTATACAAATATATGAAACTGAAGAGTTTGTTTGCTTAAACGCGCAAATCTCCGGAACTACTGGTCCGATTCGAAAAATTCTTTCAGTCTTAAGTAGCCCATTTATCAAGGAAGGCTATAACCTATATATCATCACGCTAAAATGAACCTTTTTGTTACATAATTTAATTTTACGCGGATGTAGTCACGGGCACTGCAGCGATTAAATAAAGAAGAAATTTCTCTCACAGAATATTTCAATTATATTATGTATATTGTATAATTTATATCCATACTTCTAGAATAATGTATAAAGCTGAAGAGTTTGTTTGTTTATTTGTTTAATTGAACGCAGTAATGTCAGGAACTACTGGTCCGAATTGAAAAAGTATTTCCGTGTAAAATACCCCATTTATGGAGAAAGGCTATATATCGTTACGGTAAAAGTTGAATCAATTTTTCGCACCTAATTTTACGCGTACGACGTCGCGGGGATAGCTAGTGTATAATATGTGTACACACACACACACAGACACACACAAACACACAAACACACACTCATACACACACACACACACACAAACACACACACACACACACACACAAACACACACACAAACACACACACACACACACACACACACACAAACTTATACACATTTGTATATTGCCATCCTCATCCCATTCTTGAGCGCGCAATGTATCGTGAATATTGGGAAGCAATCGTCAACAAAATGTTGATGCACAAAACAAATCAACGACCCGCGCCTCGCTACCCCTATTACGTACTTTTAAGTTTTATTTACATTGCGGTTTGATGTAAAAATATTGAAGAAATTTGTTTCTGGTTTTAAATCGCTTTACTGACAGTAGAGTGATATTGGTAACAACAATTCGGCTGCAGACTAAAAGGCCTGCAAGCGTTTTAATATCTATTTCCATTGTAAAGTACACTTGAGGTTTAATTAAATAGAAGAATATGTCTCCAATTTCCGTTCCGCAAAAATCAAATCTTCAATTTAAGTAAAGCATCCAGAAGTTTTAGTACTTTGCCGCAACTATATCAAAATTTTAAATTAAAACGAAATCGCAAAAGTAAACACTAAACTTAAATATATGGTATGGTAGTAATATGGATATAAATTAATTATTATACTTACAAATCACTTGCAGATCGGCTTAAATAAGAATCAGCACAGTGTACACGAAAGGGAACTCGTGGCACTTTCGCTGCTGCGGAAGCTAAAATCAAAAATAATATAATATATAATAACATAACGAATAAGATAGCACAAAAAATAATGCATGTATGTTTGATCCCCATATGGCGCTAATACATCGCTTATACGGCGTTAATATGTCACTTATAAAGCGCTAATACTCGGTTAATACAGCGTTAATACGTCGCTAATAAGGCCAATTCAATTTTATTCATATAGGTGCGTTTCCATAACAAGTTAAAGTTAAATGTAACTAACTCGAGTCACCGTGCTTCTTCCTTCGTATTTCGGTCAATTCATCTTCTTCGTGGGAAGCATTGGAATCTACGAAGCTATCAAATGATTCATCTCCTGATGATTCCAGAATCAGCGACTCCCCGGATTCGCTCGGATCAATATATTTAGATTTTCGGCACACATGTTCTTGCATTTCTATCTCATCATCGGCGCCGTAACCACAGGTAGCACAATTATGCAGATACTGTATAATATAATATTGCAATATTAGGTACACGTGTGGAGTATGGAGAATACAATAATGAGTAACATCTGTTATGGGAGAAAAGTTGAAAAAGTGTCCAACATTATAGCTTAGACATTCGTTCAAAATCGTCCCGAATGGCGCTGGTGTAGACAAATAGTATGGTATGAGTGTAGCAATAGTAGATGATTATGTTATAATCATCTACTATTGCCCCCCCCTTTATATTTAATGTTCAATATGCGGCCAATTAACTCGTACAATTCATAAAACAGTCCACCCCAGGGATTTGAGGCAGATGGTACAGACTTCAACACAAAAACTAACAAGACAGTAGTATTTTGCCTAAATATGATATCAGTCGGCGAAATAAACGCAGTGCTGTAACGACAGGTGAGATTTCGGAGTAAACGAAAAGATTATCGACGTATATGTATTTATTTTTTTGGAATTTTGTTGATTTCTCAAAAATCGCTTGACCGATTTTGATGAAATTTATATGGGAGTACCTCTGATATATGGTCTACTAAACAAAAAAAGAATCATCAAAATCGGTTCATAAATGTCGGAGTAATCATATGTGTAAAAAAAATAATAAAAAAAAATGTTCATATATGAAAACTACTGAACCAAAGTATGTTAAATTTTCATTGAACCAAATGGCAGCTAGTGCTCATCAAACTAAACAAAATTACGTAAACCTGATCATGAATCTCATATCATATCATATGAGATATATCTCATATCTTTTTTAGCGACAGTGATGGCGCTGTACATTCATAAAAAAATATGTAATACAAAACAAGATTTGCATCAGTTGCGCAATTGGATGCCCTTTAAGTATCGACACTCCCTGCTAAAGTTCCGCCGATCCCACCGTATCTGGTTTCTGAATCGGACATGACCTTCAAGCCAAATGGTCACGAAGGGGCACTAATGTTTTACTTATCAAAATGGGTTTGTAACCGACTTTGACCGAAAAAAAGTCGCAGGTGCCTGCCCCCCTTTTTTAGGATCCCATAACCCTACAAGGAACCCTTATACTTTCACTCTGTCTGTCCGTCTGTCTCCCCGGACTGTGGACCCCCGCCCCCTAGGATAATTAAAAAAAGAACATTACAAATTCTTCGATATAGACACTAGAAATTCTTGTTGATAGAATAGGTAAAAAAAACTCACGAGGAAAATTATTTTGAACAAAATCGGACAATAACTTTTGAAATTATTTAACAAATACCTTTATCTATCAAATACGGAACCCTTCTTTATAAGCGGGTTCTAACACGCCCTTGGGCACTTGTATATAATAAGGGGCAATCTGGCAGGTGTCTCACAGAGTGACAACCGATGCCCATGCAAGAAACGTTGGTTTTAATAGTTATACTAAGACACTACTCTCCCACTCATCACTTGCCACAGTTTTTCCCACTTTCGAATCTCTCACACTCCACTCATCACTCCTCCCCCTCGGTGTGTCGTCATATATTACACACATAAAAAATAGGATGCCTTTGAGCTATTCTTCCAATGTTTTAATTGTGAAAAATGGTTATTGTTGATATTACAAACTGTCTACTAATGTTTATCTCTTATCTAAAACCAAGTTTGTGGAAGGCGAACGAGCGCACTCAATTGACCACCAGCCGCTGACAGGTCAACGTCATACTCTTCGTTTGTTTAACTGTTATTTTTCTACCCGCATGTTTTTTAGGACATAGGCTAGACATGACGTGGCCTAGAATGGGTGCGAGAAATCTGGATTGAACCTTTGTACGATGGATTGACGACATCAGAAGTGGCGAGAAGAGGTTGGATGCGGGTTGCGAGAGGAGAGTGGCAGAAACATAAGAAGGCGCTTGCCCACTAGTGCCCTGATATTTTTATTACCTATATATCTCTCTTTTCGCTCAATAATCGATCGTCATCAAATAAAATCGAATCACCCAGAATAAGTATAATTAATAGTTATTGGATGTCTGTACACCATGACAAGAATAGAAGTCAAGACCAGTGACCTGACATATTTGGAACTGTTTACAAAGCGTTCCAGTTAACTGTAATGTTTTTATTTATTACATCTAGTATTAATTCTTTTAGTGATATATTTGGGTTTCAAAAACTTTATTACTATTAATATTTTTCATAGGTTTGGTTTTGCCATTCCTCTCCGACCTGCTTTTCTTTGTCTCTAAAAAGACTGATATTGCTAAAACGGTTCGATAAACGTCTCTTTGATGCTGGCTTGTTGACGGTAGCCATTAGTTAATTACCTCCGTCAATGGGAAGCAGGTTCAATTCCTGTTTGCGGAGCGATGCTTTATAGGATTTGTTGATTGGCTAAGCGTAATGGGGTGGATTTTAATACATTTTTTTCCCTCAGTATGTTAGAAATGATAGCCTTTTCAACTGATTTAGAACAGTATGTTTAATATAACGAATATCTAGCTATTTTGTAGTGGAAAAATTCTTGTATGCTTTCAATTTGTGTTAAATAGTGATGTTATTGATTTCTCTAGTCTTAAATAAATACAAACAGTGAGTTCGTGAAAGCGTTTAACAATTTCTATTACATATCGTCAATTAAGAGTCGGCAAGGCAGGCGATTGAATGTGACATATTATTGCAAAGAGACAAATTCTAAGAGTTCGTAATACTGAATTACGACTGATTCGTAGTGCCTTAGTACGGAGTCGTATGATGAAAGGGGCTAACGAATTCTAATGAAACTGAAGACAAGATGAAGAAATTAGGTAAAACACAATAATTACACAGTTGAGTTGGATAAATCCTGGACGACTTTCGACATTAGGCGATTCGCACAATAGAATATCAAAGAATGGTAGAAGGTAGCTGAATGCGAGTTGTATGAGATAAGGTTTTTTTTTATGTTACAAGGGGGCAGACGAGCAGGCAGCAGGCACCGAAGTGTCTACCGGCGCCCAGTGACATCTAATTTATTACACATATAGATATGCCATACACATCGTATGATAAAACCTAAACTGACCTAACTCAAGAAAGCTCATTTTAAGGAAATAGAAAAAAAAAACGTTTTGTCATTTACGACTTATTCCGCCTATAATTCGATAAAAAACGACATCATAGTAACAAATTAAGTATTTTAAGTGCAGTTAATTAAGTAATGAATGACATTTAAATGTTATTTTAATGACATTTTATTATTTGGTTGTCTTTTTAACAAAAACCTATTTTAGTTAAAAAGACAGAAATAGCTGTATCTCAGTGTTGGATGAATTATTCGAAATTATTCGTAGATTGGCAGATAAAGGACGTTGAAACGATTCTGTTTTTATCATTAACTCACTTTAGACATAAAATATAATCGATCAGTTTTCTATTAAGCATATGACATACACACAAACGCACGCACACACGCAACACACACGCATTTTCACTCCCTTAAACACAGTTTTACTTATTCATTTAAGCGTGTAATGTTTCTTTAAACCTGTCTATATATATTGAATATTAGTTAAATAATATTAGATTTATATCCTGGGATGATAGCCAAACCTCTGAGCTGCAGCTTAAAACCTAAATCAGAGATTTCATTGTATCAATGTTATTTGAGAAATTAATACTTTTGTGTATCCGTACTAACAAATCCGGTCACGTGTTGCTACGGCCGAATGAGTTAGGAATGATTTAAAAGTCAAAAGTAAGGTAAAAGGCCGTTAATCAAAAAAAAATTCTTTCCGCATAGTTGGAAGAAAAATATATTTACAAACGCCCTAACACAGTAACAATTAAAATTTAATTAAATAAATAAATAACCCCTTTACACTGTAGGTAATAGAAATAGCTAAGTGGAAGGGACCTCCCTATAAGTGGAATCAACTTGCACTTAAACGTTCTTTGTTATTATACACATCTTACAACAAAATCCACTTTCTTTGTATCGCGTGGTTTTATCAGTGTTTACTGGGAATCGTTATCTTTACGATTAAATCCACTTTTATTATTTATATCGTCATATTTACGCGTTAAATTTATTGTCAATATAGTTGCCGGATTGTAGAAAATCTTTGTGTGGAAAAAAATTCAATGTCTGATAACGTATCTGCGGAGAGGAGACAAATGTTTTAACTATGTAAAAGTATAAACGTATTCAGACGACTTATAGCTTGGATGCTTTATAGGAAAAGAAGTGGATTCAAATAGCCAAGGATAGGAAATAATGGTCAAGTAGAGGGGGGGGGGGGGGGGGGGGGAGGACGAGGGGGGGATTAATAAAAAAAAAAAAAAAAAAAAAAAAAAACCTTGTCTGAACAAAGGCTTACAAATTTTATCCTGGGTCCCATACCATGCTGAAGCCTTTATCCCAACTGGATTTTTGGTGAGTTGATATAACGACATCTTTTAATGTAAGCAAGATAGCAAGCAAGTGTTTGATCTGCCTGATTTTGACCACCAGTCAGTATGTTAAGCCAGCGAGGCCCCGGGATAGGCTTGCAAAAGTAATAAGTGGACTAAAATTTGATATTAAATCAATTATATATGTCTCGCTCCCACTTCTTAAAATGTCTTTTTCTGTCTCTTTCGTGTGAGCGTGACTATCTGTCTCACTCACACTTGTAAACGGAACTCAATCTGTCTCACTTTCAGTAGAAACTTGAAGCTATAGTCTTAGAAAAGATGAATCACAGGGTGTACAAATTTACAGTCTTTTTTTTTTAAATCAATGAGTTGGATTTCTTTTCATATTTTCCTAATAACAATTGTAACTTGTCCCTGTGTCAACTAGCCAGAACAAAAATTTATTATAATTATTATGTTTTAACTAGCCTATAATGCCCCGCTGCTGGGCAAAGGCCTCCCCACTCTTAGACCACTCTCCCCTATTCGGAACTAAATCAATCCGCTCCCAATTAACTAATTCAATTCACTCACTTCAAATATATTAGGTAATATTTTATTGTCAGGTATCCTATTATTATTTTATATGAAGAGATCGCTATGTAGCGATAAGACCTAATTGTACTACAATAATTTTTTCCTTTTTTCATATCTTATTAAATATTGTTTTCTATGTGTTCTTGTGTACAATAAAGTTTATTCTATCTATGATTTCCAGCAAAGAGACAACTACATCAGGTCGGTGAAGCTGCTCCCGGACGGACGCACGCTTCTGGTGGGGGGCGAGGCGTCCAATCTGTCCATTTGGGACCTGTCCTCCCCCACCCCCAGAATGCGCGCTGAACTGACCTCCTCAGCGCCCGCGTGCTACGCACTAGCTATAAGTCCAGATTCTAAGGTTAGACTGAAATTACATATAATTTAGATTTATTTCAAGAGAGAAAACGGATGACAGAGATGTAATCAAATCTTTCCTAAAACAGGACGAAAACGACCTTTATAAGCTTCACGCAATGGCCCTGGTGTTTACAAAGAAAATGGCTGACTATGGGTGAATTCTGCATCCCGCCGGCATTGAGACGGTGTACCCTAATATACGACTGGTCTCCAGCCTTACTAAAATTCTACCTCAACGCCTTCCAATTGACACTCACAGGCCAGAGTAATCTAGTTAGATGGTCACCCATCCCCCAAACAACTGAAAAAACATGTCATCTCTAGTGTTGTCTAGTCTCTAGTATCTGATGGGATGCAGGATTCTCCTTGATAGAGGTCATTACTCACGAGGCCATGATAGAGTTTTGGAACTCATACGCGAGGCACTAAGCCTCTCTGTCGCAAGAGATCAAAAGGGACTGACTGTAAATAAAAAGCACATCAATTTCGTTAAAGAAGGCTAGAATATGAAATCAAGAATCAAGCCTATCTCCATCTTGGATACTGCACCCGAATGGGCTCTTTTGATGGATACTTATAAAATCCCAGAGGATGTTGTTGTCTCGTCCTCCAGGCCGGACATATTCCTTTATTCAAAGACATTAAAGCAAGTAGTACTTGTAGAGCTTACAGTTCCATGGGAGACCAACATCCCTAAAGATATATGATAAAAATGAACAATTACTTTGACCTAACCAATGAGCTCACGAAAACAGTTATAAAACTTATACGCGGGGTAGATCTAGGAGCAAGAGATATACCAGCAAAATCCCTGTACAACTAAAAGACCTAGGCTTGTCAAAAACTATCATAAATTCATTATAACTATAATAAATTCAAATAAAGGACATCTAAGGATGCGCTAATAGGATCATATCAGATTTGGCTAGGCAGGGTGTTCTTTAAAGTGACCACTAACACTTGTTAGTGGCTAGTTTAGACATTATAATTTTTAACTCTTTCTACTCCCATGGTGTTGTGTGGCATTAAAACCCCCTAAATACATAAAAATTTTCAATATATTATACTTACTGGAGCGGCTCAGCAACACAAAATGAATCTTGGCCGCTGACAGAAATTCCCTCCACTTGTCTCAGTCCTATACTGTCTCTTGTCAGTTTCCAGACTAAGGACCGCGTAGATACTATGCAACGATTAAATATTCAAAATATTATTATGTTATTTAATTTTGGATAAAGAAATATGCCTGTCTGGACATTTGTGTCGGGAATATAAATCGAAAACACATTGAGTTTCGTTTCTAAATTACAAAACGATTTCAAAGTCTGCTGAATATTAAAATATTATTACAGGTTTGCTTCAGTTGCTGTTCTGACGGCAACATAGCGGTATGGGATCTTCACAATCAAACGTTAGTTAGGCAATTCCAAGGTGAGTTAATATAGAGAGTAGAAAGAATATATAATCTTGTCTGGTAAATTTCAAATTTTATTTGCAAAGCCTTGTTATTAAAAAAACCCGACACTACACTCAGTGATCAAACAAGTTTTCAAAATAATAAGCACTGGCATTTTGCAAATGTTTCTACAAAACTGCGCACCTAAACATAGTCCGCGCATTTAAATGAAAACTTGTTTGACCACTGAGTGTACTCAATTATCAAACAAGTGTTCATTTAAATGTAGCTATAGTGAGGCGCCGGCTTTGAAATAATTGTTATATCCACTTACGATAGCCCTAAGCTTTTAGGTATTTTTAACTGTACTCAATACAAACGCGAGACGAGGTCCGTACGGCTCAGCAATAGTGAAAGGAGAGCGGCAAATTGCGTGCAAGTCGCTCCCGTCTATGCAATTTTACAAATTCGTTTTAAACTATTTCTATTGCATATCTATTTACTATATACCTTAAATATATACAAAATATACCTTAAATATATTTTGGACTATATTTAAGGTATATTTTGTATGTACAAACTTTCAAATCTATATTTAAAGAAATAAAATAATGATGACGAAATTACTGTTTACGTACTATGAAGTTTACAATTACGATACCTGTTTTTACCTATTTGTGCTGTTTTTCTATGTTTACTTATTTTCCTATGTACTTATCTAGTTATGTAGTCCTATACATACCCTATCTATTGATACATAATTTACACCAAAAACTTATAAGAATCAAAAACAAAAACAAGATTATGTTTTTACTACTGTCTGACTATTACAAAGTGACTCGATATTAACTTAGAAATTTTATATACATAAATAGAAAATTCTTAATGTTGCCTATTTAATCCTATCCTATAAAAATATTATTTATACTCAAAATTAATTAAAACTATTTACTCGTTGTCCCGCACAGTATTTTTATTTCTTTTCTCTATTTATAATATTGTTAAATATGTTTGCCAGGTCATACGGATGGTGCTTCATGTATAGACATAAGCCCGGACGGCACCAGGTTGTGGACGGGCGGGCTTGATAATACGGTGCGTTCGTGGGACCTGCGGGAGCGTCGCCAGCTGCATCAGCACGACTTCTCCAGTCAGATCTTCTCGTTAGGCTATTGTCCGACAGGTGAGTGCCAAAAGAGTAATAGAGCCTCAATAGTTCAACGGTCTAAAGTATGGACTGCTATTCATAAGGTATACGGTACAAACCCCACTGCTGTTGGGGTATTGTCGCACCCGCTCCTAATACGAGCTTTTAATTTAAGCTTAGTAGGAGGGGGAAAAGGGAATATTAGACATACCGAAAAGTATTCCTAATATTCTTTTTAAAAAATAAAAAAAACAAAAAATTATCTATAATAATACACCAAGGTGGGAATCGAACCTACGACCCCCGGAGCGGAAGGCAGGCTCACTGCCCACTGCCCACAACGGGCCAGTCAGTATTGTGAAGGTTTGAGCTGATTTCTATAATAGGGCAGGGTGGTCCCATCATTGAATATTTCTCATAGATAAGGTTATAGAGAAGTTTTTAATTATGCAGGGTCGTGGCTGGCTGTGGGCATGGAGAACTCGCACGTGGAGGTGTTGCATGCTGGCAAGCCGGACCGCTATCAGCTCGTGCTGCACGAGTCCTGCGTGCTGTCTCTGCGCTTTGCAGCCGCCGGCAAGTGGTTTGTGTCCACGGGCAAGGATAACCTGCTCAACGCCTGGCGGACACCCTACGGGGCCAGCATATTCCAGGTATAACAGCGTTTTAGTGCAATATCTGTTATCAGAGACTTCACTGTCTTATATTAAAAGCAGCTGTATGTTAGTTCTGTCCAAAGACAAATTTCATAGCATTCCATAGATTCCCCTTGTAGGTGCCGTCGGGAACCATATCAGTGCCTCAGACTTGTGACGCAGGTGTAGGTTGGAAGGTAACAACAGTTTGCTATTTGTTAACGCTCTGAAATGTTCAATTTAGATGCTGTGGTATATTTTATAACAATCAAGTAATCGTTTTCTTAATCCCTGACTACTATTTGTGTGGAAAGTAGCAGACAGATAATATGATAAGTTTTTAATACCTCTAGAGATTGTTGGCTAGTTGAAAGTCCAGCCAAGTCTTTAGATTTGCGTATCATATGCCTATTTAAAGCAATAAACAGAATTTTGATTCTTAGAACAACAACATTGTTGCATATATTTTATAAATAATTAATATACATACAGTCATCCTGACTACATTTTGATACAATCTTATAATAAAATTTATACATGTGTGTATAAATCATTTAGCATTGGTGTGCGTGAGGTTGTATTGCTCATGCTCCTCCATTTGTGCACTTTTTGTAAAATAGTACTGAAAGTTTTTGCTTCATTTATTAATATATATTGGTAATTAATTAAATGTACACTATTTTCAGACAAAAGAATCTTCATCGGTGCTCAGTTGTGATATATCGGCGGACGATAAGTTTATAGTGACAGGATCAGGTGATAAAAAAGCGACAGTGTATGAAGTGATGTACTGATACAGTGAAGTGAAATAAAGTGAAGTGATAATCTCAATAGGCGGTAACGACGGTTCTCAGCGGTCCAGTGATGGCTTCACCCGCTTGGGTTGGGCAGTGGGTCAGAATAAATGGTCTATGACATACAAGGAATTTTTATTTATATTTATTTCTTCAATAATACATATCTATAGATATTAAATTAAATATTTGAGTATTGCCTGTCTGCATTGTGCATCCAATATTCTCTTTGTTGTGAGAGATCGAGTCAACTTTACTGTGCCTGCTAACTGTATAAGTGCAAATGCAAAATTTTTTAGATGATGATAACAGGTGCTACTAACATCAACACATCCATTCTTGGAAGTGTCAGTTGTTTATATTATATAACTAATAGGACAATGATACTTTGTCAGTGTTTTCTAACTGTGGCCAATAAGATTATATGGAAAAACATCTCAATGCATTAGTGCCCATCAAAATCTCACATGAGATCGGCGTGAAGTGGCGGCAATGCTGTCACGTCAAGTGATGGTATTGTTGTCGCGTTTCGTTCGGTTTATGATGCTCCTGGGTAGCTTAATTCATAATTAAAGGCCGGTACCGCATCTGCTAGCATCCTGATCGTGCAGAAGTCCATGGGCTTAGCTGTCTGCTGCCGGCTCGTTTGTTCCTTTTAACATTAAAAAAAATCCTTTTAGTTTTCAACAAATATAAACATTATCGCGATTGTATATAGAGATAAAAATTAGATAAGAGCTTACGATAATACGATTATATTTCGTTATTTTGTTGTCACTGTTATATGTTAAATATAAAACCATTAATGACTCAAGATTTGGTTGTTATTATAAGGATAAAGCTTTATCTAATCTTTGTTCATTTAATCATCATGCAATCTTAATATTTTGTCAAATTGGTGGTGTTCACTTACGATGTAATCAAATGCAATAATAACAAAAAACATCGAAATGTTTTATTTTTGATTGCTAAAAAAACTCAAAACTGGCATCATCAACCGAGGCATTTTCGCCCGAGTAATTTCAGACGGACTACAGACTTTTAAGTAAAGGAAAAAGTAAAAAAGTTATAGTTTTTGTTACGGCTTCGAAGCGTTGAAGAAATATATAATATAATATAATAAATACATAATTATGATCAATACATAATTAAAAGAATTATTAAATAGTTGGCATTATAGTTTCAAGATGTCTTCTATACTTCAAACTACTTATCTTATGTATTAATAAGTTAAGCGAAAACTTTAGGTACCAGTTTTTCGAGAATAGCGCATTCGTAGAAGCATGCAATTTGGCACAATTATGGTTTCTATAGACGATGGTAGGCCACTACTAATATTATAAACTACGCATTATTAATACATTAAATTATTAAAATATAACCTCACACACCAATGCCAAACGATTTATACTCACATATATACATTTTCCTATAAGATTGTGTCAAAGCGTGGTCATGACGACCCTATTAAATGTCGAATATAACAATGTCATGATACGAAGTATTAAAATATTGTATATTATTTTAAATAAGCATACAAATTTTATTTAATACAAGCGGACACGGCAGACAATGTCCTGTCCGAACGTTGGGTTACTTACTACATTGTATTATCTTGTATTATTGTCTCCGTTCCATAATGGTTTACTATTTTGACGTATACAGCCTTAACACGAAAGATAGATAAATACTGTCGCGTGCTTTTTTGTAGAACTATTTAAGATAAACATTTCCTTCATACACTATATACGTGTAACTCTAACGATTTTTGCACCGCACGCCAGAATAGCTTTCTTAAATTCGCATCCATCAGAAGTCCTAAGTTTCTCGCCTCGCTGACTCTCTCAATATTTTGCCCTTTTATATTTAAACTAATATCATAGTGGCTTATTTTATCTATTTGACTTTTTGTTCCTATTAATATATATTTACTTTTAAGGGGATTTATAACAATGCTATTTAATTGTGCCATTCTGCAATACGCTCAAGATCTTCTTATTACTATTACACAGTTTAAAATACACAACCAGCCATATGATAGTTCGTAGATCATTTGTTTTTTGCCATGGTTACTATGCGACTGAGCTCCGCGCCTCACGCGAACTGTAAATGTAATCTAAACTCTTTTGAAGTCAGCGCCATCTATGCGCGACGCTTGCGTCTCGTTGGTTGTCAAGTCAGCAACTATTCTATTTTGAGCTTCCTTATATCGAGGTTGCACTGCACTTAGATTTTTTATATCTGCAAATTTTCTGGAGAGAAAAATGTTTAGAGGCCACAAAGAAATATTTATGGCTATTAGTACGAATAAATCAGTAAATTTTCACGGTGTTTCATTTACAGGTTACAGTTTGCAATGGTATCAGTTCAAACGCTCCTACAGCGTTCGTTACCATTAAAAATGATTTGAAGGCATTCGGATATGTCGAAGATATCCTTAAGGATCATGTTGTACCACATACAGGGTTTACCAATACCTTCTTATCAAGAGTGGTTCAAAATTTTAACAAAGTTACACTGTTTAGCTCCATCTATAGCAAAATTATAAAACTTAATACAGTTTCGTATGATGGTTCAACCCCGTCACAATATGAGAAGTATTCACGTAACAGTTCATATAGTTTCCGATAGATGGTGCTGTATCGATGCGCCTCACAATTTTTCATTAAAGTTGTGATTATTTATAACTATGAGACTTGGTTCGTATTGACTTCAATAATTTTGTTTAATGTTGAGGGCTTATATTTTATTTTCATGTGTATAATTATTTTGCAAAATGTAAAGTAGCCTATGTTATTCCTTTTTACATCTATCCAGCTACCTGTCAGCGAGAGTTACGTCGAATTCGGTCCAATTGTTTCCAGTATTACCGTAACAAAAAAGATTACCCCAAAAAATGGCGTAATTTTTGTGGCGTAAGGTGTTTATCGCCCGATAAAAAAGAATTCAATAATTGATTAACTTTTTTAAAGCAGGCACAAAATCTAGTGATTTTTAAGACAACAGTAAATAAGTTTATTTTATTGCCTCAATAATAATAATAATAATAATGGGTCAAGAGTCGGATACAGAAGGCGGTATTGCTTGAGACGGCACGTATTGTGAGGAAGTTTCTCAATCTTCTATCACCTGGTCGCAGCCAGAGCAACTTAACTTAGCGATCGACTCAAATGCCGACCACTGATTAGGCCACGACCTCCTCGAAGAGATAAATAGAGCCTTAGAAGGCTTTTGAAAATATATTTCTATTGTCAGTTAGTTGTGCAAATTTTTAAATCGCTCCAATAAAATAGTTTGAAATGGCACTTGAATTTAAATGGAACAATCTAGAACAAACGAATGATAGCTGGATACGGAACGTGTGCCGTTTGGACTGCGGTGACATATTGTGGAAACTGTGCTCGAATAAATCGCTCGCTGTACCTGTAACACGGACGTAGTACGACTAGAAGTGCCTACAAAATATATAATGATAATCTACTATGTATGATGTCAAAATATATAATGAAGTGTATGCATGTGTCAGAGCTTGTAATATAATGTATCTTAGATGCAAAGAAAACTGGCCATTACGTTATAGCACTTAACCTCGTTATGGACTTTAGTAGACTGTTACAGGCACAGTATAAAGTTGCAAAATATATAATGAAGTGTATGCATGTGTCAGAGCTTGTAATGTAATGCATCTTAGATGCAAAGAAAACTGGCAATTGGGTTATAGCACTTAACCTCGTTATGGACTTTAGTCGACTGTTACAGGCACAGATATTAAGTTGCCTACTTTAGGAACTATCTTAGATATGCGGCGTGTTCAATGGAATAAAAAAGCAACTTTCTGCTCTTGATGTGCTTTAAAAAAATCCTCCCTTTTAGGAATGGACAACGACACTTAATCCCTACTGCATAAAAAAACAAGGTAAGCTATTTCCATAAGCTGTAAATCTTCGCCTAAAATAATTTAGCCTATCTGCTTCAGTATACTCATAAAAAAGGTAGCGATGTCCCCGTTGATACCTCTTTTAATACACAATAAAATTTATTCGCCTTGGACCTCCAATGAATTGACAACGACAACTAATATCTAATTTAAAAAAACAATCAAAGTCAGCCGTTTCCATAAATCGCTCATCTTAGTCTGGAATAGTTCAGCCTACCCGCTACAGTATATTTATACAAAGGATAGCGAGGTTTCCGTTCATCCAAATTTTTATTACACTTTTTTTAATTACCCTATTGTGTCCCACCGCTGGACAAAATTGTCCCCCTTCTTGATCCATCTTCCTCTTTCCACAATACACAAAGAAATTTATTCGCCTTCGACCTCCAGCGGATGGACAATGATAATTAATTTATTAAAAAAAAATCAAGGTCAGCCATTTCCATAAATCGCACATCTTCGTCTGGAATAGTTCAGCCTACCCGCTACAGTATATTTATACAAAGGATAGCGAAATAACAAGTGTACAATTATGGAGTTCTTAAACTATGTAAAACACTTTTACAGGCACGTACAGCGTTGAAATATATTATGAGTATAACAACAACAACTATTCGCGATTTTAAATTGAGATGTAAGCTATTATATCTTTCAAGTTGGATCAAACTGCACACGGTGCGCAATTTGATTAAAATCGGTAAAGTAGTTTAGGAGTCCATCACGGGCAAACAACGTGATGTAAAATTTATGTATATTAAGATAAGATTATTTTACATTATTAGATTAGAAAACTCCCTACAGTCACATCCTTTGAAATTTAAGCGAACCCTGGTGCTTGACCAGGAGAACATCAGATCAGGGGTTGGCAATATGCGGCTCGCGAGCCACATACGGCTCTGTGAATGAATGAAGCTGCGGTTCTTTAGTTCCATACGAAAATATAATATTATCTAAAAATACTATATTTGTTCTGAAAAATACCACTTATAAATTGATAAGTTGATATTTTTCATAGGAATAAATATATCAATTTTTCTTTATTTTGCAACTACTATTTATAGTTGGTATGAAAAAATTTTGTGACTCTTTCAAAACTTTTAAATTTTGTAAATTTTTATTTTAGCTTTTCTGACCGACCCCTGCGCTAGGTAAAAGAACAAGATAAATAATTATATTACAAATATAATATGGATCACAATATATTTTATCAAAAAAATTTTCCCGAAATAAATAAATAATACGCCTTTGTCAATGAACTTAAAAAATCGTTTCGCGAATATCGCGGCAGAAACGTGTGGGTGGTTGATGCCCTTCCTTTCCAGGAATTTCAGGATACACCCTCTTCCACATTAACTCCTACGGTACTTTATCAGTCTGGTGAATGACACGCCAGAAGATAACTCTGTAGGGGACGAACCGTTACTTATCTATTTCCTATATTCATTTGAGAGATAACAATTAACAAATAAAGTGAATGAAAAAAACAGTTTCATGTTTGACGTAAAATATTGCTATTTGTATGTATCTTTTGGGGGATCTTATCTAAACAGGTTGATAAGGGAGTCCCCGTAGAGATTGACAGATGATTAGATTTGGGATTTATTAAGCTGACAGTAATATCAGATTGTGGACGTCAATACCTTGTCTTGTGTTCTAGTCAATTAGGTGATAATAAAGGTATAATGTGACTGCTCATTGGGAATGAGTGAGTGGAGTGGATTGGGTTGGATTGGATTGGATTGGATTGGATTGGATTGGATTGGAGTGGATGGGATTGGATTGGATTGGATTGGATTGGATTGGATTGGATTGGATTGGATTGGATTGGATTGGATTGGATTGAATTTCTGATACAATAAATAAAATTATTCCTCATCGTAAACCATTTGATACCAATAAAGTATGTTTACCTTGATATGGTCAACGGAATCTATGAAGGTAAATATTATATGTCATGATGATGATGATGATTGATAAAAAAAATCCTATTGATAATATAAATATTGATGAATAAAATTTAGATACATATTATATACATAAAAGCATACCTTTTTTGTTACTTCCACCTCCTCTCCAGCCGTTATTACAGTGTTTTTAGCATATATGCATTCTACGAAAACAAAACATTACCACCAAAATTTGTCCATGGGCGTCGGTAGTCACTTAGGTGAACCGCGTGCTCGTTTGCCCCTTGTTAAAAAAAAATTTAAACGTTTTTTTATGATACTGATCACATTAGTGGGGATAATTGTGTAAACAATGTCTAAAAAGAAGAATAATTTATACAGGGTTCTACGCGCCCATTTCACTTTCTTTCACTTCTTATATAATTTTTTTATATTTTCTAAATTTCCTTTGGGGGCACTTTTTTGCGGTTGGTTTGTTGGGCACGGCGTGCCCTAAAACCGACCGCAAAAAAGCCCCGCATAAAAGTAATATTTATGAGTCTATTTGTAATATCTAAATTACTGTCTGTACTTTGTTCAAGATGTTTTTTATGTTATCATAGAAAAACGGTACTATACAATTTATATTTGTCTATCCGTGTCGTATTGTTCGAAGTAACATTTAGAACCTTTAATTTAATTTTGATACGATTCTGTAGGAAAGAAAGGAAAAACAGCTATAGAAAGCAATTTCTTCTCAAAAATAACCGTTTAGCTGTCTTTACGTAATGGAGTAATAGGAATCGTAACTTTTTAATTTACACCTATAAGTAAAGATTTTGGTGAACTTCCGTTTTTTAATGCACAGTTATTAAAGAAGATTCGCAGAATGGCTTAATTCCTGATCACGCGCTGGTGAGCAAGACGCGAAAGCGAAGACCGGGTCTCGTCAGCGAAAGGCCTATCAGTGTAAGTTTTGACTCAAAACTCAAACTAAACTCAAAACTTTTGAGTTTCAAATCTTGTCGTTGTTTGTACTATGGATCGCCGGCTTGTCCAAATTCGGCCACAAATCTTTAGCAATACCATATTCTTATTTAAAATTATTTATTTAGTTTAATGTTACAGTGTATGTAAATGTGCGAGTGTAATAATAATAATAAAAACGTTTATTTGCAAGTAAATTCAATAAGAAAATTAATGCTATTCCGGAGCCAGACATAGCTTCATTTGAATGATCATTTCAATGATCATGTAGTGTGGCCGGGGACTTTGTGTAACTTCACTCATTTCTCAAAGGCCGGCAACGCATCTGCGATCCCCCTGGTGTTGCAGTTGTCCATGGACATCGGTAGTCACTTAGTCGTCCGCTCGTTTGCCCCTTGTTACATTAAAAAAAAATGTAAAAGTAAATTTTGTATCTACCTTCAATTTTGACGTATGAGGCACCATTATTCATTTGACGCGCACGTTCAAAGGAAAAATCGTCCAGTCAGAGTTCACACACGAAAAAAATCAACCCGATATCGTGATGCTGGCAAACATTTAAAACTTTGTGGAAATCGACTTTAAAGCGGTTTATTGCGGCTTTTATACGACAACGGGGACTTATATGCGTGGCCGATATAGCAATGGATTCGTGCGATGAAAATTTGCACCTCCGACACGAGTCTCCCAATGAACGAAACTGTAGATCAACTTCCGTGCCATTTGTTCGCAAATCGAGTTATTGCACCTTCCGTAGATCGCTTTACACAGGTCATTTGTGGGAATTGCAAATATCTAAATGTAAGATAAAAAGATTTATGACTCACTTTGAATTTCGCTCACGTCTTTGCGTTTCAGGGGACTGAGTTATGCAATTGAGGTGCTCGATCACACCGACTGTCACTCCTCATTTTATAATGGCGGCTTTCACGGAACGAGCTACCAATTTAGGTTTCAAACATGGCGGTCTACATAGTTGCCATATCATGTACATTTCAATTACCATGCGTCGACCGAGTCGTTAAAGTTTATAAAATTGAGTTTTAACGTTAAAATTAAGTAAATATAAAGGCAGGTATTTTAAATATGCATATCAAAAGTATAAGTTTCTCATTTGACAAACAATAAATCATTTAATTTAATAAAAAATTCTCTAACAACATCCGCTCAATATTCAGTCCGCAGTGTTCTTACTTTTTAAGTGTTAATAATTTTCAGTCAAAATAATTGTTTTTATTATATAAATCTTATTTATAAAAAGTATTAATGTGTGATGTTAAACTTCATCTATAATAATAGCATAAGATCTATGTCTATTGAGCTTGTCAAGATGACAGTTGACTTGTGTTGGCGCGCTTTTCGGTGGTTAGTGAACAAGTGTCGATCTGGTACATTAAAATAAGTTAAGTATTCTCCTTAAGTATTAAAATAAGTGCTGAACAATTAAACAGCTGTTACTACCTCTATCTGTGTTTTCTTACATAAGTATATATATATATATATATATATATATATATCCAAAAGAAATACCTGAATTTTTAACGTGTCATATGAAATAATGGTATGAATTGTAAAATAACAACTGCTTACCGATCGAGAGGTTCGAGTGCACTCAAATTTTTGAATCATCAATATAATAATTAACCTCCTTTGTTTAAAAGTCGTTTATTTAAATTGAATACCGGTTTTTTTTGTACAATACAACCAATACCATCACTTGAGGTGACAGCATTGCCGCTACTTCACACCGATCTTATGTGAGAGAGAGGTACTGATTACCCGAACGGGCGGGACCATTCGTCTGCAGGCCAAAAAAAGTACAAACATCGCTCTACCTCTTAATTAAAGAAGTAGATAGAACTAAAGGAAGGGACAGAGTAAAAGGATATAAAGGTAGATCGAGAGGAACTTAAGATTATTTAAGAATTGTATATGATCTTATTTGAGCTTGGTGGGTCTTTATTGGCGTTAAGTGTTTCATACTGTCGACAGTACATAGTATGTCAATGCATTCTGATTTATGTTTCTTCGTAATTTTTCACTTCCATGATATATTCCATAAGATACGTATGACAGTGTATCAAATGGCGGGACCATTTGATCCATTGTCGACGATTTGATACACTTGACTAAATTATGTTTTAAAATTATATTAAATGATAAAATAAAAAAAAAACACGACTATAGTGTCGGAATGCAATAAAATAATTTAGTAAGAAAGAAAAAAATTAGTAAAAAAATATTTTTATTTTAAATTCTTTCAGGTAACTTCATCTTCCACCTATGTTTATGTATATCTTCCTGGCCTAATACTAGGGTACACTTAGATTGCAGAGGATTTGACTGCGGGGCGAGTAAAGTTGATCGATTGCCATCTGACGTCATCATCGGAACACCCACGATCTCTACAGCGTTACGACTAATATCACAAAGTGTCATAAATCTGGCCCTACTGTATTACGTGCCTTCCGAAACACGGAGGTCGGATATCAAATATAAAGGCGTTCTAGAATAGGTCACCCTTCTATCACCCGGTTGCAGCAAGAGCTACTTTACCTAGCGATCGACTCAAATGCCGGTCGACCTCCTCTATTCTTTAAGGTAACTGTGTAGACTTAATTCAATATCAAATGTAAAAGGACTCAAAAAACAATTATTTATAAAAAAAATATGAATTACATCATTTTAATAATAATTACAGAACTCCAGACTATGATTACACTTCAGTTTTATTATTATGTTATGAATATTGCTTAAAGGCAAACATTGGTAGAAATAAAACGGTCCATTTAATTCTACAAAAGGAATGAAATATTCAAACGAATGACCGCGAAATAATGTGTCTCATAACTGACAAATTGAGTATAAAAGCGACGGGTCATAAATTCAAAATGCCGGATTCTCTCCTATCAGTTTGATAAATTGCGATCATCAAAAGGGTCATGAGATATAATTATCGGCGTTCCAACGTGGCAAGTTTTTGAGGCACTCCCAAATAAGGACTGTCGAAAAGTTGCCTCTAATATCGAAATTGTTTATGTTTACGTTTCTTTCGTTGAATTTACTGATGAATTGTATTTGTGGACTAGCTGTACCCCGCGACATCATCCGCGTGATTTCAGTGATGATGTGGGTTTTAATTTTTTTGGAACCCTAATTACTTAACTAGACGCAAAGTATTTTTCTCTTTTCTGTCTGCTATCTACCAGTAAAAGCCAATTCGAAATCAGTCCAGTCGTTTTGGAGATTACTCGGAACAAACAGACAGACAGACCACCCGACACTTGTTTTGAATTCCTTTTTCGTTACAGGTATCGTATATCTAGTCATATGCATTTGGTAAAGAAAATAATTTCTGCGTTACAAAAACACACTTCAAATTTATTTATTTGTATAAGTAAGTCGTGGTATCATTTCAACATTCCATGGAATTTCTCATCATTCCATGGAATTTCCCAGCATTCCAAGCATTTTCTATGGAGGTGTTGAATCCATCCCAGGATGGAACCAGATCAGTCTTTGAGACCTGCGATCCATTGTGTGTACATTGCTTCCAAAACACGGAATTTTTAAAACCAGTGTTATAATGGGTCACCCGTCTATCGCCTTAAGTATTTTAATCAAAACAGTTTTTCCATTATATACAGTTCAACCTTAATATAACGAGCCTCAATATAATGAATTTCTCGACCGTTTTTTTTTTCAAAATCCTCTAGAATTATCCATACGAATGCAAAATATACATTTACATTACGAATATATTTATAAAATCCTTTTAATTAAATGTAGAACATAGATAGAAAGCATTAACCTACCTCTATATTAAGAATTTTTCAACCTATAACCCTAACCTAACATATCCTATCAATAATACCCACTTAATTTTACTATAGTCATTCATGTTTGGACAGGTTCAGACACGTATACCTTATTGAAACGAATCGTAGTCCTATCGAACCTCTTCACAACAAACCTACAAGTACAAGGAATACTTTTATGTCCAATGAGTTTCGTTATATCGAGGTAGTGTACTGTATTATATAGCTTTGTCTTTTGTTACATCCAGTCATGGAGGACCTCGCAGGCATTGTTGAGGCTGGTTTCTAAGACGATGTTAGACGCCCCGCCGCGCCTGCCATCGCCACATGTCGCTACTGTTAATTACCTCCTCTCGAAATCTACCGCTTGCACACGCTACCGGCAATTTTGGCATCATCACCATGCTTATTAGTTTAATATTAAACTAAAATACTGATATCAACTAAGTCGGTATAGCCATACTAATTTACTATTTCTTCATCAAACAGGATCTAATAATCCATTAGGAATTAATAGAAACTTAGATAAAATTCCCTTTCACCCCAAAACTTTGCACAGCTGCACAAAGTCCCCGGCCACACTACATGATAATTGAAATGATCATTAAATGAAGCTATGTCTGGTCCCGGCATTAGTAATATCGTTAATCTTACTTAGTCAATAATGCTTTGGTCAATAAATACGCTACAACAAATACATTTAATATGATATAAATATCCAGACGATTTCTTATGTTTTGTAAAATGTTATATTTTCATTAAATGAAACGGGTGAAACGTTTTTCCTAAATATATAAAAGATAATGTAAATATAATGTAATAAAACAAGCCTTTGCTTTTAGCGGCACTAAAAAAACACAACCCCTTTAAAGCGACCGACATAACTCAAACAAAAGGTGTCAAGAACGTTCCTATTATAAAACCTAACCAACTTTGTTACTCCCCGTTTTATATGTATCAATTTTTTTTTTCATTTGGAGCTGAAAAGCACGGAAGAAGACATCATCATGATCACCAGCCAGTGATGATCACAAAAAACATTTCATTGCAGAACTGTAAGAAGGAGATACTTATGTAATGTACCAAGCTGGTAAAAGGAATAAAAGATAAAAATTTCATCATTACATATTTATTTATTTACTTTCAAATTGAGATTTGTCACACGAGGATGAACAACTAATGAAAATGTCCTTGTCAACTTATATAGCGCCACTAGTCTGAACTATCTCCGAATCAGCTCAAATACCTTTGTACAAATATTTTACAACTATTTACTTATGCCGGAACCACACTTAGCTCAAAGTTTGTACATTTTTTCCTTGAAGACTACAAAGTACTACAAAACGTTGCGAAGCTACAGTCTCTGGGCACACTACATGATCTTTCAAATGAAGCTATGTCTGGCTCCGGCATAACATACAAAATGTTTTAAGTTATGAAAATATTCAGAAGATATACATTTATAAATATTTACGCCTACCCTCGACAACTTGCCAAAAAGAAACTAGAAATCTCATACATACGTAATAAAATAATAATACTGGAGACAAACAAATTTGGCTTAGACGGGAAGGCGTATTTGGATAACAGACGCAAACAAACAAAATTACTGCTGCTAGTTTTATTTTTCTTTATCCTATGAATATCAACTCACTAACTCGTGCCCTCGATTTTACATATTATGCCCCTTTGGAAATATTAATATTATACCGGAACCAGATATAGCTTCATTTGAATGATCATTTCAATGATCATGTAGTGTGGCCGGGGACTTTGTGCAACTGTACAAAATTTTGGTTCGATTCCCACCTCGAGTCTGGGTGTATTATCTATATGTATGTATTAATATATTTCTAAAAAAAATATTTGTGTACAACAGGCGTCTGTTATGTATAACACAGGCATTAAGTTGTCTACCTTAGGAACAGGCGTCTGTGTGTCATATAGTCCTGTACATATATATTTATTTATTTAAATTAAAATAAAATTACACGTACGAAATCGCGGGATACAGCTAGTTGTTCATAAAGGTTTGTAAAAACTCTTTATAACAAGGGACAAACTAGCAGACGGTACTCTTAAGTGACTACAGACGTCCATGGAGAACTGCAACACCAGGAGGATCGCAGATGCGTTGCCGGCCTTTGAAAAATCTACACAATTATCCTATGTCAGAATGAATTTTGTGCAACGAAATTCTGTGTCATATTTTGAAGTCGACATTTTGTAACTTCTATCTCCTTTTTCCGAAAAATTCACCCGGAAACTATTATAACCAGCTGTAACGAACCGAACTGAAACGCGTTTTTTTTTATCACATACCAGCCCATCGGGGCAAATGCCTCCGGGCTATAAGAGCTGCAAAGTCGGTCGGCTACGAGTGGGACAATTTATTCGTGTTACCGGAATTTTTCCTCAAAAAAGCGGCCTTTCGTACCATTTCCTCTTTCAAAAATGGTACAAAAACAACCCTTTTGATGTAAACGATTAAATCTCCCTTCATTCAGCAATTTTCTGTACTCTATTTTTCTTCGTCCTACTTTATTGATATGCTAGCTGTTACCCGCGATTGCGTCCGCGTAAAATTAGGTGAAATACTTTAGCGTGATGACTTATATCCTATAGCCTTCCTCGATAAATGGGCTATATGACACTGAAAGAATTTTTCAAATCGGACCAGTAGTTGCTGAGATAAGCGCGTTCAAGCAAACAAATAAAACAAACTCTTCAAAACAAGCTTTATATACTAGTATAGAAGTATAGATAAGATATTACTGATATAGGAAACTTTATCAAGTTTACATTGCCTTAAGGAAATTCTGACAGCGCACAGATCCATCATAAGAAAGGATATTACGCTCTTTCCTCATATGAGGGATGAGTCCACATTGACCTAAAAACACCTCACGAAACTAAATGTGTTTTCACACCAACTTACCTGTCCATACATAATGTATTGCCATTTTCATACAATTCGAGGCTGAAGAATTCTTTTCACAAATTGAGTAAAGACATATTTTAGTTACAGGGCAACCTCGATTTAACAGTTCGGAGGGGAACAAGAAAATATTCGTTATATCAAGTAATTCGTTGAACTGAGGTTTGTCATGTTGAGGTTAGGTTGGGTGTGTAAGAGTTATCGGACGTAAGGTTGACGCCTCCGAGCGCCGAAGCGCGCGGAGGTCGTCTCTCTGTCACTCATTACACGTAGTTTTATATTCTAAGTCAATGTTGAAATCATCTAGTCTGACCCCGGAGCCGGACATAGCTCACAGTGTTTGTACATTTTTGCACATTGTCACACTACATGATCATTCAAATGATCATTCAAATGAAGTTGTTTCTGGCTCCGGCATTAATATTTACTTCTAAATGTAAATAGAGGATTCACTACGTCGTTAACATGGATCATTAATAGACAGAAGACAATTCATAGACACAATATTTTTTTTATAAATATAGGTGATTATATATTTCTAAGTCAATATATAATGAAATCGTCTACCCTTAAAATTTATTTTTTAAATTTAAATAGATGACTCTACAAATCAGTTAACATGGATCATTTATAGACATATGTCTATTTATAGACAAATGACAATTTATAGACATATTATAATTGTTATACAAATAGGAAAATCTACGGAAAGGGGTCAATTCTTGACTCTCCTTTAAAAACATGCCTTATTTTCTTCTACGAATGCTACGGAGTAACTCTTGTAATAGGCCTAATGCTCTATGTCAATTATAATATTTTAACCTATGTCAATTATTTTTCTACTACGAAAATTCCCATTGCAGTAAAATATTAAATTACATTGCATGGGATATTGGAATTGAGTCGCAATTACATGAAATCCAGACAATGAGAATGTTATGGCCCAGATTGCCGGATATTTCATTAAATAACCTGAAAAACGTAGTTACAGTTAGGTTTTTCAGTTTATGTCTTCCAATAACATTGTTACATACGATTTTCACACTGATATCAAATTTGAAATATTGCATTTGTTGTCCTCGTTCAACTACCTCAAATATATACTTAATTTGACTACAATATACCTTAATATTAATATGTTAGTGATTAAGATTTATGCTGATTAAAAGGAGTACTTTCTCCATTATATTATATTGTATATACATTAATACATATGAATATTATTTTCCGTATCGAGATAGACTATAATAGCGCTTATTTCAGCGCGATAGATATTACCGCTTATGCGCTCTACCAAAAACACATCTTGTGTACTTGAATCAAAAATCTACGTCTTAAGCTAAAATACATTTGGCGCCCAAATGGCGGATAATCTGCGTAGAAGCAGTCATCTATTTACTTGTCAGAAGCAATTACTATTTCCATAAATGTATGTGATACATTAAGATCTTGTCCAGTTTACGAGTTGACATGTGCAATAATAAAATTCACCTCGTTTCTCTAATAGTCATCAATAATTACTAAGACAATTAAACGGATCTAGTACATAAATTTGACCTACCTCAAAATAACGAAATTCCTTAAGACTTCATTTCATAGGACTTCTTCTTTTGATTGATGGCTTGCATTTGTGCATAAGCACAATTTAATTCGCCAATGTCACGTTCAATGGAAAAGACACGAAGGAGATTGGGCAACAAAATGTAACTAAAAGTTTTTACACAAAATATAAAGGTTGTTAATTTATAGAACTTTTAATAGTGAGAAACTGGATTGTCATTCTGTTCAAATGAAATCTCCTTTTTGGGAAAATTCCTCAAATGCAAAGTTTACGTTCTTCGCTTTCACATTGACTTCTCAATGCGAGTCAATGCGAAAATGGGTAAAAGAACTAAAAGGTTTTATGTGAACTATGTGCATGCTTATAAACGAACAACACTAACAGACCAAGAACGTTCACATTTATAATATTGTTACGTTAGATCTGCTTTAGGACCTCACCTGCGCAAACTATTCGTACTCGTAGGACGTACCGTTGTAATTGTTTTTACCATTAAATGTGAAATTCATTTCAGAATTAATTAATTACACAAGACAAATTGTGCAAATTCAAGCTTTCATGTCTAGATTTTCTTTATTTTGAGGACAGGTCACATTCATTTCATTAACATGTAATATTGTAATTTTTCAAATCTGACAATTACTATAAAGTCAGGAACGGTTACATTATATCATATAATTAATATATAATTTTTTTCTACGTTTTACATATTTTAATAGATAATTCTCTCACTGAGACATCGCTACGGCTATAAATAATGTAATGTATAATTCTAGCTACTAGTTAGTAGAAATCTGCTACTGTTAAGTAGAAGTCGAACATACAAATATATCCTATATACTAACTACATAGTTTTTTTTTTAATATGGCCTTTTCGGCAATTGGTAGTAAAATGGTCATTAAAAAAACTAGTTCATATTTTAAGCAATCCATTCGACGATTCGGTCAGTATAAAGATAATATAATTATATAAAAAGAAAAGTATGATAAATTCGTGATTAACAATTTGGAAAATCTTAAAGCAGAGAAGGACACAGACGTTCATATACTATACTTTGGGACAAAACATTTATTACCTGCGACATCTTAAATGTACCAGTAAATATAGTTCCTAAATATTTTTTTTAATATTAAAGGAGGTTATCTTAAATGGCGACCTCCTTCTAAGCTTCGAAGATAGATCAAGATTTATTAACATTTTCGCTACGTACAAAGATAAAATTTGGCAAGTAGCTAGATTGTATAATAAGTAGACATCTGCTAAGAATAGAATTTTCGATAGGTCGAAGTAAAGGTGTTCTAAGGGTTATCGAAAGATTCACGTCGACGAATTTCGAAAGTGAAGTGTAGTGAGTGATTTAGTGAGTCACTATACACTTTTCCGACATTAGAACATTGTATCCTTATTTTTTTTTTTCTATTAACGAACATGTTCTATAAAAATGGAATTCAGTATTAAATTATATCATAAATGCCGATAAAGACCATAGCACGATAAGCTAAGTTAATTGACCCCATAGAGATGTTTAACACGGCTTTGGGCATTTCGGCAAGCGTTCGAGTGAGCGCAAAGAGGTCAAATGTAATAAATATATTGACCCAATACATATATAGCTTACAGACTATTTGAAACTAATTAAAATGGATGACAATATCACCGTACTGGTGGTTTGGTCAACTTGCTTGTTATGAATAAATGCAAAAGATAAAAATTAATACAAAATGCATCCCAACGGGTTAAACCTACAAGACGTAACAACTTCGTCAAAACCTTCAGTTATATGTAACACTTTATAGTACCTAAACAATTGAAAAACATCGTATTCAAATATCAATATAGAATCGTCAGAAGTTAAAATAAAGTACTGTAAAATTCCTGGGCGGAAAGAAATGCATTTGCTGATTTTTATTATTTCTACGACCTGTGGAGACATTAGACCACTCTTCCTCTGTAAAATACGATTAGTGGAAAGTTTACGCCACTACAAGAACACATATTAAACTTCTACGGTTATATTCACTACATTTATTTAAGACTAGGATCATATCGTATGTATTATCGTGTATTTAATTACAACTTTCTACGTCACATTGAGATTTTAAATATTACACATTGAGAAACATGTATGCTATAAGATATAATTTCCAAAGATTTTTTTTTTTTTATAATCTTACCCCTTACCCTTATCTTTAGTTATACTAAAAAATGAAACTGATTATAGGTCGAAAACGAAATGGTTTCACCGCCAATTCGAGAATATATTCTAAGCTCAAAGCACCCATTTGATACAACTTCCTTTTATAACTTCTTTCTGGATTACATTTGATTTATTATATTTAAAAAGTTAAAAATCCTTGCTTAATATGTGTGATGATATAGTTTCCGTCACGTAAAATGACAGCTGAGCTATCGTGGAGGGGATGACTGTGCACATGGCTATAGTGTCACGCGAAAGTATTATAACTAAGCTGGTATTTTTTTTCTCAATAGAATGCTTTTTTTTATTAATGAGCCAATAAAAATTTTTATAACAACAAAAAGGGAAATCAGTGTACAACGAAACAACTTATCCGTAGAAGATCCATTTATCCTTGAGTGTAGTAGAAATAATTAAAGACTAAAAAAGTGCAGGTACTTATTGTAGAATGATAAAATAATAATTATCGAATATATATAATAAATAAATAAATAAATAAATGGGGCAGGTAGGCTCGTAGGTACATCGCCAGCGGCCATTTTACAAGACGGAAACTATAACTCTAAGTTTTCCTAACACGCTGAACGGATTTCGATGTTTAAGTGTGCCTCTTAGAAAATGCGCAATAATATTTTTAACTACTCTCACATGTCCAGGTAAAAAGCTGTACGCTTTATTTTATGAAAACAGTTCAATTCGAAGCATTTATGGTTCTTTTTTTTTTATTATTATATCGGCTGAACCGATTTTAAAGAGATTTTTAAAGAGAGCTGATTTTATAAGGAATAAAACACGCTACCTTTTTAGCAAAAATAGTACTCGGTCTATGTATCTAAAACATAAATGTTTTATGAAAATAGCAAATGTATATAAAACAATAATTGGTGTTTACGCAAGACAAATATAGGATATAAGAATTCCTTTCACAATCTACAAGTAGGGTCTCGAGTGAGCCAATCGCTATAACATCACCGATTTCATCACCGCCGCGTTTTTAATCAACAATCATTACTTACTACTGAGATTATAGGACCGGAATCCTGCAATGATGAATCCTGTTTTAATCAGAAGTAACTATAAAAACTACGCTGAGAACCTTAGCGACCCACGTTTACTTGGTGTATGTGAAAGAGGCCCTCGTATCATAATTCCAGAAGATCGTACAAGGCCGACGGATTCTTTGAAACGGTGCAAAAACAACGCTATTAAGTCCGCGTTATATACCGTAATTATATCGAAATAACAAGCAAGTAAATATAAGCCCGACGACTGTTATTTTTAAGACGTTTTCGTCTTGAAATTTATATCGAAGTTTTGCAGAAAATATTGGTTAATATAAAATCTTATACTATTAATAGTTATTCACCACACGTGAAGTGAACAACCGAAAATTGATATGTGCAGGTGTAAATTACCCAATAAATATAAAATTTTGGCACATTTTCCTTCACGCGTATATTATTCATAGCATATAAATATTAATATTTATTTCTAGAAATAATTTTCTTCTCACTAAAGCAGTCTTCAAGTTATAGTGATCTCCATCACGAAATTTTTATTCTAAATTCGACTTTAATAGATATTTTTCACTATATGTCTCCTTTATATAATAGTAATAATATTACTTTTTTTAATGACTTGCTTGATATTTGATAAAATCCGTCGCCCCTTAGGATACGTCATATTAAGAAAGTTGTATCTTCACACCGTCACCAGTAACATACTGCTAATAGCCAACGTCTTTACTGGTCCCTTTACCACACTCTTATTTTTATACTTTTTAAATAATTCTCTCTCTCAATTTTCACTTTAAACTGTATGTAATTGATCGTTGTGTGACAAAGAAATAACGAGTACACCTTGAATTTCTAATAGTAAATTTTAACTAATGCCCTATCGGAATAGAGGTCCACACTAAATACTCCTTGAATGTACGTTGCACAGAATGAAATAGGAATTAATTTTCAGTTCTTTACAGTTCCTAAAATTTCAGTTCTACGGTAAAGTGAGATTCGTAGGTTTCGAGCTATATTCGATAGTATGATAAATAAAAACCTTTAAAAGTTTTATATATTTTCCCATGAGATTTCGTGAAAACGCAAAATAAATACATATATTATATACAATTTTATACAAAATTTAGACTATAAAACGAATCGTTATTCCTTTACCACTCATCAACGATCGACTACTTTAAATATTATGCTCTACTTAACAAATAAATATAAAATATGTTAAATGATCAGTGGAAAAATCGAGCGTATACATATGTCGTGCCCTTATCGTAGAATTGGCCACATCATGAAATGCTCGAGATATTGCACGAAACGGCCATATTTCATAATGCGGACAATTAAATTTGACCAGATTATTCAATCACCAATGTTACACAATTTTTTCACCCACGTTTGGCCATATCGTGAACATCGGGTGTCTATAAACATATAATATAATACAAATCTAGAATAAGTTTCCTTTTTTCTGGACGGGGATTGAACCAGATATCATCACGGATAGGTTAGTTATTTTGTTATCGTGGTTATTTTAAATGAAAAACAAAAAAACATTATCTTGAGAAATAATAAAATAAAAAAACAAAAATATACCTATCCGTTACAATTAAATATGAAATGAAATGCGACCATTTCATGATGTGGCCAATTCTACGATATGGCCAAGACATGTACATATGTATATGTACGTATTTATGCAAGATAGAAAGGTTCTAATAAAACTGAATAATATCAGACAGGCAAATAAATACTATACATTGCAACCAAAAAAGGAGTTAAAGCATTTGTAAAGGACTGAGCGGCCATTTCCCCCCCCCCCCCCATATTGTACAATACTCGTAAGTATGACAATTGTCATATCATAACATATCGAAACAAAATTATAGCTGCAAAATCATTGCCCCATTGCACTCTAAGAGACAATGCATCTTTTAATTTAAAAAAAAACGAAATTAATTACAAAACAACATCATATTTTAACAGACTGCAACATAATAAATAAGTTGAATTACGCAACTCAGCAATTTAATGAGGTAAATAAAAATTACAATAAATTATTATTATTATTATTATTATGCATATCGATTAAAAATAATCAAAAATATAGGAACCGGTAGCGGGTTTACAGTCTTTAGGGTTCCGTAGCTACAAAGGAAAAAAGGTAAAGGTAGGTAGGGTAGAGTCTGTCTGTCTGTGTGTAAAGACCCTTTTTCTCAGAAACTCCTAGAGATACTAAATTAAAATAAATACTAAATACTGAGGTCTACGGTTCCTTAAAGTTGTAAAAAAATTCAACCCTCTAAGTATATGTAAGATTTTCCATACTAGCACCTCCGAGAAGGATATAGAATCGTGAAATTCGGCAAGGAGCTCTACCTTGATGTAGAAATAAAGGAAAAACTCCCGCAACCGTAAATTTGTAGTCACATAACAAAAAAAATTGTCGTCAAGTTTAAAGAAATCCTGTGAAAAGTATAAATCTTAAAATAGCCTGGCAAAGTATTGTGTGATGGTACGGAACCCTCAGAACGCGAGACTGACTCGCACTTACCCGGTTTATTCAAGCATATCATAACGTGATAATAGGAAGAAACAAATATATAGCAAGGGTTAAAATTGCTTCAAAATAAAGTCAATAATTATTTAGACCGCACGCCCTTTTCATTAGCAAATGAAAACCCTTTAGCTTATTGAAGCTAAACGTATGTTCGTGATTCACTTATACTTGAGTTTATTTGTGCGTAGTAGTAGGCCTATTAAAAACCCCAGTATTATCAATAGAGGGGTTTTTCGGAAAATGTTGTGAGATGATGCATTAAATATGGATGAATCGGGTGATAAGCTCCGGATTCGTTCCCGGAGGCACTGACGTCGTTTGCGACAGTGTATATGAGATGATAACTACCTATACACATCAAAGTTTAGAGATAAAATAGACGACGATTCCAAAACATTTTCTACACTACTGAATCCACAACACTGAATAGAGAAAACCCGTTTATCTATTGCCCCCGTATGAAGGTGGCATGAACGAGGAGCGACGACAATTCCAGCTCCTCGGAATATCCGTTGGTGAGACTTACGCTCCGGTATCCGGATCGGAGGCAGCGGATGGGGAAGGTCGCTTGTCCGATGAAGTTGGGGTCTCCGAACATGTCCTCGTCCTGAACTACGAACCTGATCAGCGCCAAGTCCGGGTTCACCACGACGAACTCGCAGATGTCGGTCCAAACGGGATTGAATCCGTTGTCGGCTGGAAATGACATGCGGTTTGAGTTGTGAGTTAATAAGCCAAAAGCAGTCGATATGAGAATATGACGTCTCGATTATCGTGTCAAATTTACATTTCTTTCTTTGGGCTAATGTTTGAAACGCGTCAGAGTTATGAGTTTTATTGGCCACGCTGAGGCCAGAAATTCCAATACACAATGGCTTTAAAAAGATATTGCAGCACCACCGGCTTTTTACGCGAAGTTCTAAAGTACTACTAATCGGGTCTAATACGTTTACATTGACGCGAGGACCCCAAAACCTAAAGGTTCGGATACATGTACGTGGTATCATAATTCAAATTCAAGTTTTTTTTTATCGTAATCCAGATTCTTCTACATTCTACAACCACTTTTGTTTAATTCGAATTATTGAAGTGATAACTTTTATAGGCAGGTTTGTATGCGACGTTACGCGACTTAAGTTGTTTGTTTGTAGTCTTTTACTTTGTGTTTTGTTTGTTTTTTTCTTAAAAATTTTAGGTCCTAAATAAGTTGGGTTCTTAATAAGCCTAGGTTTGTGTTAATCAGTATTAACTTGTACCTGTGCAGATACATGCAATCTCTTTCTTAGTGAGCTGTTGGTTCGAGTTTGTATAGATTGCTGTACGTGTTCCAGTCCGTCTTTCGCAAGATCTACCAATGTGTCCTTGATGGTCTGTCAGAGATAAGCGGAGTCAGTGCTTTCTTAGCAATACCAAATTTGCACTTTGCAGCTCTTACAGACGATTTATGATTTATAACAGGAGCTATACCGCTTTTTTGTGGCCGTATAAGTCGATACGAGAAAGACCGTTCTTACCGCAGGCTTGGCAAGAGAAGTATGCGATAGATGTAACAGATAGCAAAATAGAAATAACAGGTACTTATATATCTGTTATTTCTTATTGATCCTGTATATTGTGTACGTAAGAGTTTGACTGGCCTAGAGTTAAAGTTTCGATTTCTATTTCTTCTGCCTATTTGAACAAGCGGCAGCATGCTTAATAGGTTCGAGGAGGTGGTAACCCATTCTAACACAAGTTTTCAAATATCCGACTTACTCTATGTTTCAAAAGGCCTTTAATATAGTGGGTCCCGTTAAATGTCACTGAGTGATATTAAACGTAAGATTATGGAGGTTCTGACAATGACGTCAGACGGCATTCGGACATTAATTCGCCCCACAGGCTACATTCTCTGCAATTTAAACGGACCTTGGTACTAGACAGAAATACCGCTAGGTAGAACATCTTTTTAAAAGTGTATATACGCAAGTGTGGCCGCAGGTTTACAGGTGAACCCCTGGTACAAGCGACCCCTTTCTCATTGACGACAGCTGTTCGGAACACCGGCCAGCTAAATAAATAATCCAGCTGTTTTTTAGGTGACGGCAAATGTTACGGTGTTCCTGTAAATCTTTTGTTCGTGAAACTAAGAATGCTAAATGAGTGTGTTGTTTTGATGTTTCACACTAAACATACTTTAAACAAACAACTTAACTCACGTAACCGTGTCGATGAAGGCTTATATGAGCTAGAAATCGCTGGCTGTTCTAAATTCCTCAAATCTCTTTGCGCATCATGTGATCTGTAGTAGCTTCGTATAACTAAAAAAAATGTTCTATTTGTCAATTAATATAGCATACGGTTGTCATGGTTACGCTTTGACATCATATCATTAATATAAATACACGTGTGTAGTGGTGTACATTGTTTGTCATTGGTGTGCGTGTGGTTTTATTTTAATCACTTAGTATATTAATATTGCGTATAATAAAAAAATATTAGCATTCGCACCCTCCTCTGTATAAATCATAATCGTGCCAAATTTCATACTACTCCGTCCGCGCAATTTTCGGAAAACGGTACCTAAAGTTTTATTTTTACGGAATAACATACAGTGGTACTCCACATAAAAAATTGCATATATAAGTTTTAACTTCAAAAAGAAAATTTTATACCCTATTTCAACTTCATCTTGTCTCTACCATGACTACATTATATGCGGTAATCCCACATAACACAGTAGGTTTATTTAATATTATAGGAAAACGCGTTATAGGATTACTCTCGTACAACGCGCTTGGACGGCCCCGAATGCGCATAATATAATATTATATTTATTACAATATTGTGTATCAAAGCATTATAAGAGCACCGCGTTATAGAGAGGGCTACAGTAAATTAAGAGAAAGAGAACAACGTGTTTGGAATCGAATTTCTTTAGTTTTGTAACTAACCCATTTATTTATAAACTGGTTGTTTCCCGCAACTTCAGGAAGTTGAGGGAGCCATTAGTCTTCGCCGCTGGGTTTTAGTGGGTATTCTGGCTCAAGCCAGTGAGTCCCACACTCCCGGCCATTTGACCGGGGTGCGTAAATGCATTTCTCAGCGAAAAAAAAAAAAACAAAAGGCCTTAGTCTTCCCTGTCAATCTGACCTTATCAAAAAATCCGTTCTTGGCTGATGTCTACTAACTTCAAACTACCTTACTTGATTTCAAGTTTGTACGCTCCGCGGTTTTCAAGATTTCGTGACAGGTGACCTGTCACTTTTATACATATATATGGATAAATATTTTATGTAGCCAACGAGTTTAGTCATTGTTCTTCTTGGCGAATCAACTTCTCCGAATCAGTGGTAGTTTTTAAAGCATTTGACATTTTAATATAGACTATAAAAGCCTATATAAGGCATCTTTTGAATTTTATTTCAATTCTATACACGCCAACCGAACGTCGCCAACCCATCAAATTTAAATATATTCTTGCAGATTCGATCCTATTTCAATTAAAAAAATAATGTCTCATTTTAAACCAGCTTTTAATAGGTCAACGAACTAATTGCGAATTTCTTTAATGTTGAGTTTAAATTAAAAATTTTATTGAATTTCTAATAGGTGAATGTATTGAGGCGAATAAGTGATAAAATCAATGTATAAAATTGTATAACAATGGAATAGTAGTGACAGTAAAAAGATTTCTGTCAGAAATTCATTTTAAAATTCTATGGCAATTATTTCTCCGCACCTTCGGTGCAACAAAGTCACAACAGCTCGATTTTAAATTTTACCAGAGAGATGTTTTAAGTATATCATATTTCCTCAATTCTGAATAACTGTTTATAGTACGTTTGAAATCTTTATAAAATTGATTGTTTATTTTATTTGCTATAGTTTTACGTAAAAATTTTATATTGACTTTGGCATACTTTATTCTATTTTGCAGGTTTGACTATTTGTGATTTCATCGAAGGTGCGCCTTGTGAGCGACATCACATTTAATGTGTTTATGCTAGATGTATTTTTCGCCTCAAGTTAAACTCGAAAATTATTTGGAGAAGGAAGGGAATGAATTTCTTGTCAAATGCAACAATATCTGTGGGAAAAGCGGACAGTTGCAGTTTATTCAGACCGATACGACTTATGAATGATCATTACAATGATCATGTAGTGTGGCCGGGGATTTTGTGTAGTTGCGCGAAGTTCTGTTGAACTTTGTCGTCTTCAAGGACAAAAATGTACATACACTTTGAGCTATATCTGGGTACGGCATTATCTCCTAAATTAAGTACCCAAATTTTAAGGATCATAGCGAAATTGCGAGTGATATAGAGAGTTCAGTTAACCCAATGGTTTGTAAAACGCCAATGCGTTTGTAGTACTTCCTTTTTCCCTTATTATGTAAAAAATAAAATAATAAGAAATCGAATTCAATAAGCAAGAGAAAAGGGAAATTAATATGAACGTCGGCGACAAAGATAATCGTGTTCAACTGACAGATGTCACGAAGATGAAATATCGCGACAAGATGCGACGGCGCAATCCTGTGCCGGGATTCGGAGAACTTTTATAAATTATACATCAATAAAACTGGCTGTTCTGTACGTCCGTTATGATTCTCGATGCGATGCCCGTTCCCTGCGCTTATGGCTTCTTTTTTTTCACTTAGCGGCAGTCTACCTGTTTCATTATTGCAATTGGTGTATGGTATTATACCGCACTATTTAACTTTATGTTATGAATCAAATAACCATTCATTTTTCGTACATATGGTAACTCGTGACTTTGTTCATTTTGAATTCATCGATTTTGCTTAATATAAGTATTTATTTTTAAACGGTATCCTTATTACTGGTCCGATTTGGAAAATTGAAGGAAGGGCAATAACCCACCCCTGATAGTGCTAACCGGATTTCTCACCTGGAACTGAACGTGCGAAAGGTTCGTGGTTTTCGTTACTACACACGGACGGTGCGCAGCCGACTGTTAATTTAAGGTAATGTGAAAGTTCCAACCATCGATCGAGGAGCCGGTGTGACACACTTTTGGCGCTCGAGTGTGGTGCGGTGCAGGTGGGCGCGGCGTAAACCAAAAATTCCAATCTCGTTATATTACTTCCGCACTGGCGGCTTTCTTCTAACTGTCTGCTACGTCAAGCTTCTATAGCAAGCTGATATAGTACAGAAACAAATTTGAATTTAAAACAACAACGACATCAAATTTATTATTAAGTATAGTGTTCGTATGGAAGACTTCAACGCGCATAAGCTCCAACTGACGTACGACGATGATATCATAGCTAGAGCTTACAAAAACCTTACATGTGAACAAACACGGACTTCCCGTTTAATAATGAGGTCGTCGGAATAATAAACGAGAAAAAAGTCAATGCTGGAGATACTCTAGAGCGGTTATCTGAGGAGTTGTTATTAGTTTTTGCAGCAGAAAGCGTCTCGGAACAGACAATGCCTCGACTGTTCGTGAGTCGCAAAGGAGGACAGTCGAGTGCATGTCGTCGGTTTGAAAACATAACCGGTCCCCCCTCCCCCTCCCCTCTCCGCGTTAACTTTACATAAATGTTACCATGCATTGAGTTCCAAACAGGATTGTCCCGATCTTAAGAAATCAATATACTATATATAATACAATACACTATATATATCCTTGCTCTTTTAAAAATCCATCAATATAAAAATCTTTTAAATTGTGAAATTATACGTTTCATTACAAGTGTATTACAGCTACTACATTCTAAAACATTAATTATTAAGTTGTAAAACAATTACTGTGGCATATTTTTGCCTATTCTATTATTACCTAAAACCTTCGATTTAGGATAAAGTTGTGTCGTTCGATAATGCACATCTAATAATGCCATAGCTATATAGATAGGACATTAGTCAAACCCTCTTATAATCAGCAGCAGAAATAGCTTATAATTAATGTTTTAAAATGTCTTTACTTCTATAATATATTACTAAAGATGCAATACATAATTTATATATAATAGTGATACAATGTTTAAAATTAGACAATATATATGTATATATTAGACAATATATACATGTATACATGCAATGTAATGTCTTCAGTGATGTACACAGTAATCCCCCTAATAAAGAATAATTAGAATTTGAAGATCATCCAGCAATTATAACCATATAAACTCCTAATCTTGTATAGTTCATCTCTCCTCTTCACATGCCCATACCACGCTAACCTAATGCTCCTTATTTTCTCCACTATTGGTGCCACCTTACAGTGCCCCTTATATGGTCATTCTTAATTCGATCTTCTCTAGTTACTACACACATCTATCTGAGCATTCTCATCCCCGCTGTGTGTACTATTCTTTCATCTATCACCTTGATCGCCCAGCATTCTGACCCATACATTAGGACAGGTCTTATGATCGTTTTGTAAATTTTCCCGTTAAGTTTATTACATATATCATATTACGTATAATTAATATACATGCGTTATTGTAACAATCTATGTTAATAATTTCTTTTATAACTTTAAGTATGATGAATGTTCACAAATGAAAAAGAAATGAATACATTTGTATTCTTAATTTCATTCAAACATTCGCTAAAATGAGCAAGTAATAGTTTTGGAACACATGCCAAACAAATGGAGGGAATTTGTGAATTCTTGCAAAATACAAGAAGGCATTACTTAGTATTCTGAAACCAAGCTCCTTGAAACTTTAAATTTCAGAACGTGACTGCTACGCTAGTGTGAGAAGTTACAAACAGCAATAAAACTGTATTTTCAAGACATTATCAGCAACTTTAAAGTAAACTAGAGATACTCTGAGTTTGTCTGAGTTATTTTTAGTTATTAAGGAGTCTGGGAGATTAAGTTTATTTCTGAAAGTATCCAATTATATCAGACGAGGAAAGTAGAAAACTTTTAGATTCAATAAGGGTATACATGATTACAGAGTCCGTTTATTTAAAAGAAGTAAGTTTGCATGCATTAAACAGATAACAGATTGTCTTTAAGCGTCACATTGGCTAGCCCGTCAGCGCCGTGGATTATGGGTTCAATTACCGCCCCGAGTTTATGTATTGGATGTATTATCTATATGTATTTATGTATTCATATATTTCTAAAAAAATATTTATGTTTAGTTTACTGTTAACACAGGCATTAAGTTGTCTACCTTAGAAACAGACGTCCATGTGTCAGATAGTCCTATGTATTTATTATTTATTTATAACTATTCTTATACTATTAAAATTAGTATGAACCTTTACCTTGATTGATCTCTTATCAGTTAATTCTATGGTGAATAATAATAAACATTGATAAACTACGATCGACTAGTGCCACTCCAGGAGTTGTGACATGGTTTTAGTTATTATGTCCAGTAGTGGTTAATACTTCTAATCATTTAAAAATAACTTAGAAATAACGTTTGAAAGTATGAGGAGGTCGTGGCCTAATCAGTGATCGGCATTTGAGTCGATCGCTAAGTTAAGTTGCTCTGGCTGCGACCGGGAATATCCTAGCGCATCGTGATTTTTTTATCAACAAGTTGTTTCCGGCGACTTCGTCCGCAAAAAATTGTAAGGGACCCTTTGTCATGGTGCTAGACGCCGTGAGAAATTGTGTGCTTCCTCCGATTCCTGTCATCCGGGAGCGTCTCCCTTCTACCATGCTCGATATTAAATGATGACAAGTCACGCTTTATACAGTTTTTAAATCGGTGCATCAGCCGGCCTACATTTTTTACATAACAAGGGTCAAACGAGCAGCTGGTACTCACCTAAGTGATTATCGTCGTCCATGGACAACTGCAACACCGGAGGGCTCGCAAATGCGTAGCCGGCCTTTGAGAAATGAGTATGCTCTTTTCTTGAAGGTCCCTAAGTCGTATCCGCTCGTAAATACCGAAGCTGGTAGCTGATTCCACAGGGGAATTACGATTGGCATTCGCTATAGCACCCATTATGACCAGTCTTGATAGCCTAGAAGATTCCATGCGATTAACAAGTATTAAAAGATCAATGTTTAACAGAATTTATACTGTATCTTTTCCTTTTCAGATCGGAACTCTTGAACTCGTTCAGAGCTGATTTACAAACATCTAGTTCAAAGGGAGGAAGTTTCAAAAAGAATACATAATTCTAGCTTTGAAAGCCGCGACTGGGACGTGAATTTGTGTCACTAACATATGCGGTACGTTATATACGTAGTTTAGATTTAGGACCTATTTGTATTAGGCATAAGGTTTATTTTCGCTCGTGGATGAAAGCCTGCATTTCATTGCTGTAAGCAAACATGGTTGATTTACGTTCAAGTGCGCACTACCATTGATCCCACCGGAGTTGTTTCGGTTAAATAGTGACATTACAGATACTGACATACTGCAGAGGATTTTCTAGGAGATTAAATGTTGTATTTGACGTAATAACATTTCATAAATCGATGAACGCCGGCTGCACACACGAGAACGCATCACGTTCCGTCTGAGCCGAACGTGCAAGGGAGAGCGCTGAACAAACGATAGAGAGGCGGGACCGACCTAAGCGTTCTTACATATATTAAAATAATCTGCCTTACATGTTACTTACATAAGGTAGGTTATTACTTATTATTATCTCATTAAATAAAAACATTGAAAACATTTCCTCGTTTCAGCTATGACTTTATCTATGTCAAATATGTTTATGACGACGAGTTGAGTCTAGCGTAAATATTTATTACTTCCATTTCCCGAACTGAGATAACAATTTATAACATTTAAATGGTCTTCGAGCTTCTGGTAGTGAATTTGTCTATTGTCAGAATGAGGTTAACCGCTTACCCATTCGCAACTTGTCATACTCCTCCTGTGGGCCCAGCACGAATAATTTCATCCTAAATACAGGCGAATCTTCGAATTCGAACGGTTTGAAATGTTCGTGCTAGGGCCTCTGGTTATGAAGGTAGAGAGTAACGAAATCTCGTTATGCTCTATGTCTATTAAAAATAGATCAGAAATCTATCCGTCCACTAGTAGTCATTAGCTACTGTTAATTACGTTGAGAGCCATTAGAAATATACAACCGCCTACAACTTTATATGGTTGCTTTTATAGCTTTTGGTACAGATGGAAAGGATACTTAGCGGCATATGACGCAAACTACTGTCGTAAACATCGGCTGTGCATCTGTCCTCATTGGAGTTCTAGCCTGATAAAGTACTTAGCACGATATGTAAGGTCTCCTCTCTCTATGTTTCGAACTTGTATAACTATTAGATAGCTGTCACTATAGATTGGAGCGAAGTGAATCTATTTGAGTTATCTAAACATTTTATTTGCAATATTTTTAATCGATCTCTTAACTTATAAATTAAAAAGAGAATGGACACGATGCTATACTACTATACTAATTTCCTTATCCATCATTCTTTTATAGATATGGTCTTATCTGTAATTTTTTTAAATCCGCGTCACAGACGATCTAACGACCACGAACTCAGCCTATCACCTGTGTTCTACCAGAAGGCCTAGCACGAACATTCTCGATAGCTTTACTTACTTTTAGGTCCATATACAATAAATACATGCTGGACTATATGACACACGGACGTATGTTCCTAAGGTGGACAACTTAATGCCTGTATTATAGGTCTGTATATACACAAATATTTTTTTAGAAATATATAAATACATACACATAGTTAGTACACCCAGACTCGAGGCGGGAATCGAATCCACGACGCCAGAGCGGAAGGCAGGGTCACTGCCCAATGCACCAAAGGGCTAGTCATTGAATTACATTCATCAAATGCAACATTAATGCTACCGTCTTATACAACTTAGTGACTAAATATTGTTTGCACGAATGAAATAAGAACTCGCACGTATCGAATCCTCGACATTACGGCCATGTAAGTCATGTAAAATTGAAGCACGAACCTTCATTTGACGTTTCGTTTCGAACGTATAAATCAGTATATCGAGAATGTTCGTGCTAGACCCTCAGGTGGTAGATCTATATCATGTAGTTACTATGATCTTAAATTTTAATTAATAACTTTAATTAAAAGGTCCCAATAGTAAATTACATTGAAGTTATATTATCTGTTACAAGCTTTCCGTTTCATTGCATCATTCGTTTTGATTACAGATTGTAGCACGTTTGAATACCAACGCAGCTCACTAAGTATCCCCCTAGCATTTCCAAACTATTAGACGTAGAGACTTGAAATTTTCCATGTTGATATAACATGCTAAAAACTCATTAGCAAAATTATTCTGAACGAAATCGGACAACAACTTTTGAAGTTATTTCACAAATACGTTTATAGCGTATCAGATACCGAACCCTTTTTTATATTTTACGTTACTAAGTGACTACCAACGCCTATGGACATCTGCAACACCAGAAGGCGTGCAGATGCGTAGCCTTCCTTTAGAGAAAAGAGAAAAATTTTAGCGTGATAAATGAAAAATTCCTCGATAAATGGTCTATCCAACACTAAAAAGAAAATTTGAAATCGGACTAGTAGTTCCTGAGATTAGCCCTTTCAAACAATCAAACAAACAAACTCAACAGTTTATATACTAGTATAAAATTTATTTCGTATACTAATTTTTCCGCTGACTACGTCTGCATAAAATTACCAGAGCCCTCGTACCTTTTTAATCTGGCTCTATCAAAAAATCCCTTCTTAGAGGATGTTCAATAATTATAAACTCCTTGCCAATTTTATCACTGTACGTCCCGCGGTTTCCGTGTTTCTTGTCAGGCGACCTTTCGCTTTTGTATATTAAGATGACACACAAGTAATATATTTTTTTCACATAATTACGTCATTGTATAGTGCGCGTAAACTCCAAGATGGAAATTTTGTTATATTAATCCTATCATTTGTATTGTGAATAACACAAAATAATGTGTTGTTTTTGCATTTACTTATTATAAATTAACGTATAAAATTCCGCGTAAATTCCAATATGGGAATTGTACCTTTATCTTGTATAAGACACAAAATAATATATATATATTTTACATATTCTTGTAATAAATCGACGTAGAAAATTCCGCGTAAATCCCAACATGGAAATTGTACCTTTATATTTTGACCAAAAAAATGTTATCTTTTTCCATTTTCTTGTAAGAAATTGACGTAGAAAATTCCGCGTAAATTCATCATATGGAAATGATATCTCACAATCGGTGAGTTACTTCGGTTATATATGACGTCAAACAACGCGGAAGGCTGTGGCATGAATCACGTGCGAGCTAAAGAGGACGCCGGCGCGAGAGCTCATGAGTTTGTAATGACTAATTTAAACACGATAGCTTATACCGTTGTATGACTAAGTTATTACTTGCGATACACTATCTGTATTGTCTCTAGATTTGGAATGTTAAACTGTAGTTTTAGGGTGCCGCATCTCCAAAAGAAAAAACGGAACGACCACTTCTTTATCCGTCATTCTGTCAAGATACTTTGCGCTTGTGTAATGTAATTATTATTTATTTATTTATGATGGCCTTCTGGTCGTGGAGATGTCCATGGGCGCCGGTAGGCACTTCGGTGCCTGCTGCCTGCTCGTCTGCCCCCTTGTAACATAAAAAAAAACCTAATTTTACACGGACAAAGACGCGGGCACAGCTAGTTTTTAATAATATTAATTATAAAGATTCGGACAGCCCTAAACCTTTTTCGAATAAGTCCTTTTTTCGACGCGATATTAACCAGCGAGTGTTGTTTGCTGCAGAAGGGTAAAAGTTCAAAGCGCATTTTCTTTATTTAAATTAAAAACATTAATACTCTTTCAACGGAAAGAACGTATGAACTCTTGGCGCTCTTGCATAGTTAGAATACAGGTTTTTTTTTTAATTAAGCTTACTAAACTAGCTTTAACCCACGACTTCGTCCGCAGATTCGATATCTTATTCTTCTTCCCAGCGTTATTCCGGTCTAGTACCAGGGTCCGCTTAAATTGCAAAGGATGTAGCTGTGGGGCAAGTTAAGACAACAAACTGCCGTCTGGCGTTATCCCCGGAACCCCCACAATCTCGTGTGGGGGTTCCATGGATGAAGGATGATATTATAACTCAGTGAACTTAATTGAATTCCGCTATTTAACGTGCCTTCCTAAACACGTGGTAGGTCAGGTGGTTTTTTTCTTCTTCGGTTTAATTGTTTCACAGATGTTAGACTGCTTGGTCATTTACAATAATCAGATAGATTATTGTAAATAGCCAAGAGGCCTTAAGTTTCTAGGCCTTAAGTAAGCACAAGTCTTTGCGATCGGATACAAAGACCTATACTTACAAGTAAATTTAAACACAGACTAGCGAAAGAGTAGACTTATACTCTTTTAACGCGGAAGAAGAAAAAAAGGAGGGGATGATTGTATATACATAGATATATAAATACAAAATAAAAGCGACACATATATAAAAGAAAATACAACATACATAAATAATGTGTTGCAGTAAGTGGGGTTAAATAGGCTAAGGTCAGGCTAGACGACAGTTGGTCGTTTTAACTCGCTCACAACCAAAGCTTCTGCAATTTAAGCAACCCATGGTAACATCTAAGGCTAGAAAGAAGAAGAAGATATATTTTCTACTTAAACAAGAACTTTACTAAGGTCGCAAAAAGCCAAGAAAACTCAATCCAAATCGACGTGAAAACATAAATCTACCAGCATTGACATCAAAACTAACACTTTAATAGACTTATAAAAGACCGGTCTAACGGACCCGATGATTCATCTATCGCATTAATAAACCTTTTTATCGCAACACCTTTGTTTAACCCTTTTGTGTGCCGTTCCCAAAATTATGCATGGACCGTCCATTAACTTTTTTTTAGGGAAATATTTATATTTTAGGGTTTAGGTGACTGCAAGGTATAATATAAACAAAATTCAGAAAGATAGTTAACTACCTATTGTCTAATAGTTAAATAAAAAAGGATGAACCGGCTGATCCTGTTCAAACACATTAAATAATGATGTTTTGTATCGTGTACATAAAAGACTATTACCAATACTTGACATGACATGTATGAATAATGATTTATGTCTTGACATAAATTATTAATAAACAATGGATCTTTTTCGTGTTTCGATGTTCTTGTGCGTTGTAAGACTCGATTTCGGTTTTAAACACGTCGATGGATGCTGGTGAAAGTGATGTGTGTACCGTTCGTGTTGCTCTCTTAACTGGGTAACCTTATTTTGACTAAAAAAAAAGCAACTACTATTGTCTAATTGACAATTTGACGGTGCTTTCGTTGTTGACATACATTTTTATTCATTAAAGACTCGCCGCTTTCGATGCGCTGCGAAATATCTTTCTTCATGGGAATACTCTTTTCTAAAGGCACGTATCTATACTAATTTAAAAAAATAAAGAGTGTGTTTGTTTGAAAGTGCTAATCTCAGGATCTACGGACCGATATGAAAAATCCTTTCAGTGTTAGATAGCCCATTTATCGTGGACGGCCTTAGGCTATATATCATCACGCTAAAATTCTTTACGTAATTTTACGCGGGCAAAGTCGCGGGTAACAACTAGTGTCGAATATCTACGACCGTATAATGTTCGAATTACATTTTACTAATGATCTAAGACATTATATTGCGCAGCATCGAAACAAGTGGCGCAAATTCCTGTCGGAGGCCAAAACTCACTTTGGGTTTCTGAGCCGCTTCAGTAAGTAAGTAAGTAATGATCTAAGACAAAATTAAAACTCATCTAGTGGCCAAAAAAAAACCATAATTATCACTAAGGTGGAATGAATTCTGATGTTCAATATAATGATATTGAACATCAGAATTCATTTCCCTTTGAAATTCAAAAACAACCCTTCAGCGGAATGTTCACGAACACAATATTACCTTCTTCAACCAGCCTGGTGAATGATTAAAAAACTTTCCAAAAATCATTGACTTTGTTGCTGCTGCCAAAGGTTAACGATATATCCGCGGAACATGAGATAACAGATATTTTAACTTTTTTATGTACATAACATAACAAGGGGCACACGGGCAGGGGGTTACTTGAACGGGTATGGGCATGAGTATCAGGACTACGTTATGGCTCAAAGACCAATTACATAACATTTGCTGAGAATGCCTCACTGTTTTATGTAGATACTATGGCATATTGCTAATGAGGCCTAAGGTACCGCGGATTAAAGCAAAGTAGTTTAGTTTCTCATGCATGTCATGGATTTCCGCAAAGTGACGCCTGATTCTATCAATTAGATTATACACTGTCGAAAGATTGTTAACTGAACATATCGCTTACAATTAAACTTATTATTTATAGCTATTCTATATTCCACGGATGGGCTAAACGCGACTGTTTCTTTTTGTTTTTAATTAGTTTTTCACTTGCACCCAGAATTCGGGAGATCGAATCAAAGCAAAAGTAGAATAACCTCTAAGGAATTTTGTCTTTACTTACTCATGTTACATATATAATATAACAGTATCACATCGGCAGTTTATAATATGCCGAAAATATAAAACATTAACAAAAATCTAACGGTTTTTACTATTTAATGGTGACATATTCATAAATTAGTCTCCTGAGTCCCACTTGAGTTGCTACCTTTGTAAAAGATTATCGTAAATTGAATCTGAAATATTAAATTTCTTATTTATATTATTATCAATAAATTTCATTATATACGCACAACTTAGGAGATAAATAAGTTACTTCCATTTCGATGGTTGACTTTATTTTGATTCATTAATACATTAGGAGCAAGTTTTAGTATGCATGGCTATTAAAGCCATAAGAGTAATTTTAAAATATCAAAAATACTACAGTCGTTACAACCTTATTAGACTCACACCAGTTTCAAAGTGTAAGTTAAGTTAGTTTTTAATCCTTTAAAATTATTTTAAGTCAATGACTAGTGGTCTTCCTTATATATAATACCTCTGAATAAATATAAAGTCCACGATATTGGGTAAAATTAATTTTACAATATGGCAACACTTTTCTAGAAACGTCTGTCTGCTCTGAGAGCTGATTGGTCAGAGTCTCGCTTTATAAGTCGAGAATATTCTTCATTGGTTGTTAGAGAATATATAAAAGAGCGCGGCGATTGTAATTCTTTTCAATGTTATTACCTTAAACAATAATGGTTTTGCGTAATAAAAATGGTTGCTATAGGCATTGATCTAGGTACTGTGTGCTCATGTGTGGCTGTATGGCGAAATAATAGTGTTGAAGTGATACCAAATGAAAATGGTAATAAAATTACACCTTCGTATGTCGCATTTACACCGCGCGAACGTTTAATTGGAGAACCTGCAAAAAATCAAGCATCTGTCAATGCTACTAACACGGTTTTTGGCGCGAAACGCTTAATCGGGCGATTATATGACGACGTCGGCTTGCAAATGGACTTGCGGCACTTTCCATTTTCTGTCACCAATGTTCACGGTAAGCCAAAGATTATAGTACATTATCGAAGCCAAAAACATTTTTTTTCGCCGGAAGAAATAAGTGCTATGATACTTTTCAGGATGAAGGAGTTGGCTGAAGTTTATTTAGGTTGTAAGGTTGATAAAGCTGTAGTTACGGTTCCTGCTTATTTCAGCGATTCTCAACGACAGGCTACCAAGTTAGCAGGAAGTATTGCAGGTTTGGAGGTTATAAGAATAGTTAACGAACCCACTGCAGCCGCACTTGCGTACGGTTTGAGTAAGAATTTGAAAGGCGATCGGAATGTTTTGATTTACGATTTAGGTGGCGGTACGTTTGATGTAACAGTTTTAACAATTGGAGACACTTCGGTATATGAGGTTAAATCTACAGCTGGTAATTCTAGACTGGGAGGCGAAGATTTTGACAATCGTTTAGTTGCATATTTTGCTGAAGATTTTAAGAAGCGTCACGGAAAAGAAGTGAAAAGCGCCCGATCCTTAAGACGGCTTAAATTTGCCGCTGAAAAATCAAAACGATTGCTGACCTCTGCTATGGAAGCAGAAGTCCAAGTAGAGAATTTAAGAGAGGGAATAGATTACAATGGTCGTATATCACGAGCCCTCTTTGAACAGCTTTGTTCTGATTTATTTCAGGACACCCTTAAATTTGTACAGCAAGCATTGATAGATGCTGGTATGCAAAAAAGCCATATTCACGATATCATATTAGTCGGAGGAAGTACTAGGATACCTAAAATAAGAAATTTACTTTGTGATTATTTTGATGGTAAAAAACTTGTCTGTTCAATTAATCCTGATGAGGCAATCGCCTGTGGGGCAGCCATTCAAGCAGCTATTCTTTCTGGGGATTGTAGTGAGAAAATAAAAGATATGTTGTTAGTCGACGTCGTGCCATTGTCTTTGGGGTTGGAAACTGCGAGAGGTATTATGCTCAAGGTCATAGAACGTAATACTCCAATACCATGCCGACGAATAAAAGAAATCACAACTTTAGAAGAATATCAGACTAGCATGACCATCGAGGTATATGAAGGTGAAAGAGAACTTACGCGAGATAATCATTTATTGGGAGTTTTTGAACTCGATAACATTCCACCGGTGCCGAGAGGTGTGGCTAAGATCGATGTGATATTCGACGTAGACGCTAATGGGATCTTAACCGTATCAGCAAATGATAAGACCACAGGGAACAGCAAAAGCGTAACGATAGAAAACGTTAATCGTTTGACTCAACAAGAAATTAGCCGGATGATAGCTGATGCTGAGAAATTTCACGAAGAAGACATCGAGAACAGAGCTCGCTTAGAAGTTAGAAACCAATTGGAGACGTATATTTATAATGTTAAAAGATCTGTGGTCGAGAATTTAGAGAGATTAAGTGGAGATGAGTGCGCAATCATGATCAGAGAATGTAAGACTGCAATTGCTTGGTTGGATGATAATCCTGAATGTATAAGAGAGGAATATGAGAGAAAAATGTCAGAACTCTTGCGGTGTTGGTCTTCAAATATCAGGAGAATAGATCATGCTGCCTACCGTGTCAAAAGAGCTAGGAATGATTCAAATCTTCTTGCAGCTGTGGATCAAACTCCAAACATTGAAGAAGTTGAAGAATGAAAATCAACAATTTTGAATAAATATGAACGTGACGTAGGTAAGTAGTGTTACTGCTTTTTGAAATAATTTTAATTGCTTCATCAATGTTTCGAGTGTGTTATTTTTTATTATTATATGTGTATATATGTATGTATTTGTAAGTCTGTGAAACACTTTCTACTCATTTCATATTATCTTTCATCTTTATTTGTATCATTAGATTATAACAATAAGTTAGCTTTTGATAAAAAGTATTATAGCATTTTTATTATAATTAACATAAGTAACAATGTTATATATATCGATGAATCTATTTGGAGATTACACTTTGTACTTGGAATAAAATTCGAAATATCTTAGATATAATTAAAGGGATGAAAGCCATCGAGAATAAACGGCGACTATTTAATTAAGACTGCACTAATGTAAGTTTTCACTGCTTCTACATTCTTTCAGCTTCAAATAAATATCACAAGATTAAATTGAAGATGGAAATTCTAAATGGAAACAGATCTGTGAGAAAATCGATAATGTTGAAATAATGGAATCAAGAACAATATAAAATCATTACACACAGCTTTAGCATGCATAACTAATTTTTACCTCCGCATTGAATGTGCTCTTAAAACCACATTACTTTGTTACTGCTAACACGAAACGTAATTAAAAATAGAAATATAAAAGTTTAATTTTATTAAATTGCCATTATTACAAATTGTTAATGTAAATTTATTTTTAATAAAGCATTCATTAGCGGTATGTGTTTTATTTCACTTACCTATCATTTGTTTTCAAATTTTGTATTCCCTATCCACATGAGAAATGTTTTTTATTAGCCGGGCCCTGACTCGGTGAGGATTCTCGCGCGGCAGCCTCGCGAGGCAAGTTCTCGATGAGTCAGGGGCCAGTCAGATCTGTCTCGCAGCCGTATCTTGACTGAACGAGCAGCCTCGCGAGGCTGCCTCCAACGTTGGCCTCGCAATTTTTTTCGTTCGGAGAACGTGTATTTTCCTTCGACAAGGCACGTCCTGACTAACCGAGGAATTTGCCTGCTCGTTCAGTCAGAACAAGGCTATTTGTCAGTTTTTGTTGATGCTCAGAAGTGTCCCGGTAGCTACATGCAAATATCTATAGATAGAGGCACTCTTTTATTTTATTATTTATTTTACCTTCAAAAGTACTGTTGAACTTGAAAAGTTATAATACACGTAAATAATGTCTGTGATTGAGGTGTGACTTCTTTTATGTCGGGTCTCGGATTTATGGTTTGGTGAATGTGTTCTGCAAACTGCAATATAGCTGAAATAATGACCTGTACTGATATTCGCACTATTTTATGAAAATAATAATTGCAAATATTAGTAACCTATATATGTTAGTATTGGAAGAAAGCACTCTCATACCTCCTCACTAAAGTCCTTGCATTTCTTTATATAGTTGTATATATAGAGAGGCACTTTTGTTTATTGAGTTTTACACATAGATTATCCAGAGTAAAGAAAAGTCATAGAATACTTTAGAACGAGAAAAACTACCATTCTATAGAAATAAACATAAGCAAAGTCGTGGGCAAATTTGAAGAACACAAACTTCGGACTAACAAAAAATGACGAGGTTGTATTTTCACAGGTTTTCGGTTCTGTAGAACTGTTTGAAGGCGGGCAACATAGGCAGCACGGCGCCATGATGGTTATGGCAATGCTTGGTTTCTATTTTGAGATTTCCCGCCACGACCGAGACAAGTACATAAGGGTACACAATCGCCATGTGCGGCCTGGTTAGTATAGATATTTTGGAGTTTACTGTCACGTACACACACAAGATTATCATCTCACTAATATACGTGTATCGATATCATTTCTCCCTCGCACATACATGTTATGTGTTTCTATCTATATTTTCCTTTGGCGCTATAACATCAGAATTTTCAAGAGACAAGAGATATCTTTAGAACGGGCGACGCATCTCTACGTACTGCAAATGTCCAAGGACGACATCAGATCAGGTGGAACGTCTGCTCGTATGCCTCCTTTTTCGTAAAAAAAAACACACACGTTACAGAAAATATTATAAACGGCTTGGAGCGCCAATAGCTCGACGCTAAAAGAACAGACTTAAACCCGTTGGGCTCGATCGTCGTGCTTACTTTTAAAGGTGGGTTCAGACCAACCGAACATAGAGCTAGAACGAGAGCATTCTTTCTCGATCTTTTAGTGTAAACGAAAGCTCGTTCTTCGCGCTTACACCAAAATAGCAACGAAAAAAAACCACTTGAATAAGGATTTGAATCGTTGTGAACGCAGACAGAACAACAAAAAAATGAACTGAAATGAAATGCATTTGTAGTACTTGGCACAACTTTACACCAGTTACAAATAAATAGTACAAACTAAAATGCCCTGCGTCCGTTTAAAGTGAAAGAGTTAGAAGTTGATAGAATCAGGCGTTACTTTGCAGAAATCCATGTCACATGCATGAAATACTAAACTACTTTGCTTAAATCCGCGAATACCAGGGAAAATCGGTGCAATGCTGCAACCCGAAAGCTACACCACCGAATCGGCGGCGCCGACCGCCTCGCGGCCGGATCCTCTAAAATCTAAGCGGACCCTGGTATTTAACCGGGATAACGCTAGGAAGGAGACGTTATTGCACGTATATCATAAGACTGCAGTGCTTTATTTACCTAATACAGTTTTCTTATAAGAAATAATTGGACATTGCTACTAAAGCAATCATTCATTTGATATCGAAGGGGGTGGGTTGTAGAAAAAATTGGACCAACTTGGCTCCTGGCACCATCCGTATATATGAATCCATATGAATCCGTATTGATATTCTTGACGCTTTTCTGAGTTCAAAACCATGCACAGAATGGGGTCCTCAAATTATAGACACTCAAGTCCTTCCAACGCCTGGACTAAAAAGCGCAGCGGTCGTAGTATTCAATATATAAAGAAAACAGATAATACATTTACGTTAAAACTTATATAAACAAAGCAATGTCTCAACCAACGTAGTATTAATTCCTACGAGATCTAACGATACTTATTGATAATAGCACACTGTTAGATTTAAACGAAGGATTAGTTACGGAAATGCGTAGGGGCATAACATGCGTTTCATATTGATATCATTATTGGGTATAAGTAGGGTTGGCAAATGTTTTTGAGTTGTTTATTTTTAAATTATGGTAGCATCATAATTTAGAACCATAAAAAACTAAAAACTCTTTGATTACTGGTGATAAAGGAGTTGATAGGTCAAGTAGTTAAGATTGTATTTAAAAAAATATGTCTTTTTTTGAATAAAAATTAAAAAGACAATTATAAAAAATAACCAATATTTTAATACTTACAGGGACAGTAAAAATCCCTAAATTAACGATAGGTTTAGCTCAAAATCCAAAAATATAAATTAAATTTAAGTGTGTGTCTAGCGTCGAAATTATTATTTTTTTTAATAATTGCATGTGACTATATATACGTTACATATAACAAAACACAAGTTAAATTTTTTTGTGTCTGTCTGTCTTTTGATCTGTCTCTCCGTCTGTCTGTATATTCCGGGTAATCTACGAAAGGATTAGGCCGATTTTAACGGTACTTTCACTGGCATATAGCTAATCTTACTGAGAGATTCTTTAGTGTTTAAGAAATAATTCGAGAAGAGAAGAGTTTTTATTTTTTGTGCGGAATCCTAAGTTTCACAAAGAAAACTCTCATAATTTATCAAAAGCACTGAATTCACGCGGACGATGTCGCGAGTTTGAGATAGTTATTGTATATAAACATAATTCATGGAATAAATTACTACAAAATTATGTGGCAACCCTAGCCACTTTACAATGGCGACCGAATGTTGCAACATTTGAGATTATATCGAATACGCCCTCTAACACACTAACACAGTATAGGTAGCGCCTAGGTCCGCGTTGCGGCGATATCCTAAGCTAGGTTCATGTGACCTAATTCCCAGCACTCGCCTGCATTGCACAATATCTCAACTCTCAAGGACAGTTTGCGTTGGCTTCGAGTTTTGCGTTGACTAAATGCTTCTGCGCTTTATTTTTTTGGAATTTCGCGAATCGCCGTCTCTTTCTTGCGTATTGATAATATTATTGGGAATTTGTTTTGCGTTTTCCGTTACAGAGATTTAACTAGCGTTTGTACTATAAACATTGTTCAGTCTAAAAATGCACGCCCTCCACTAATTAATTGCAACGCTTGCTTCTGTGTGTGCAGCAACAAATATTGTAAAGTCTAATTAAACCACGCATTGTAGGCCAATGATATTGACGAATGCGTGTTTGTGTTTACACGCTTTTTTTCATAATACGGGTAAATACTATGGAGGGGAGTGCATTTTTTTTATTTTTAATAGTCTGGAAATCCTATGGGGGAGGGGAGTACCAAGAAACTACTATTAAGGTTCCTTGTAGTACAACGGAACCCTAAAAATAAGTTTGAAACCTTCCATCACCTCACTACATTCTTTGACTCAGATACAACCTCTGTGGTACTAGTTGCAAGCTCATATGTTTTCGAGATTTTTGAAAGTACGGCAACGCAACTGTGTGCCTTGTATCTCTGTGTAAAAGATCATCGATGGCAGATAATGACCACGAGAATACTCGGCTGATGACGTGTCCGCTTGTTAAGCAGGTAGCGGAAACGAGCTAATGGCTTCGAGGAACGCCCGCGGTCTTTTCGATTCCCCCAACGCGGTCGCGTTGTTTTTACCTCCATCGATACCTACTTACGACGATTGCATTTGGAATAAACAAGTAGAGTGCGTACAGTCTAGAAATGCGCGCCCTTCCAAACTATTCACCTCTACAAGCGAAATAGCGTTTAGACTCAAACACACAAGCTCGTCCGTATGAAGACAACTGTGCTGGTCATCTTTCTATTAAAACCAAATTAAAAGATCTTCAAGAAACATGTAATGCTTCTTTTATTTTTCCCTAAAATTTCACATCATATTACGTTCAATTTTGTATCAAGTCCAAGAGAAGAATGAAATTTGAAAGAACATTACAGATTTTATTATATAATTTAAAAATAATTATTTTTAACCATTCAAACACTGGACCTGCCAATTCGCGCACATTTGAAAAACTTTTTCATTGAGTTTGACTTTAAAAGCGTTGCAGTTAATTAGTGGAGGGGCGTGCATTTTTACACTGAACGCGCTCTACTTCGTACTATCTTATCTGTGACAAAGTGAATACCTACTCAATAGGTATTAGGATACATTAATGCGATACATTCTTGGACTAGGACCATTCGCACAGTGTGTTGACATATGAGTTCAAGCTGGTTTAGTACTGTACTAATAGTCGGAATAACTTATAGTCGGGATAACTGACAGTCGGGATAACTGACAGTCGGGATAACTAACAGTCGGATAACTAACAGTCGGGATAACTAACAGTCGGGATAACTAACAGTCGGGATAACTAACAGTCGGGATAACTTATTGTCGTTGGGATATCGCGCATAATACTGTTTTTAGTACGGTGCCAAGTATCGTTTCCTATCAGAGGCCCTAGCACGAACATTTCGAACCGTTGGAGTCGAAGATTCGACAATGAAAATATTCGTGCTGAGCCCAAATCGGACCCTCTTAGTGTCAACGGGGGTTGTATCAGCATTGATTAAAAGCTAGCACGAATATTTTCATCCTAAGTACAGTCGAATCTCCGAATTCGAACGGTTCGAAATGTTCGTGCTAGGATACATTAGTACACGTACTACAGAAGACCTAGGTAGGTTTTTAGATGCAAGTTTGCAACACATATGAATTCTCAGCAATTTAAACAAAAATGCTATCAAGACTGACTTTAAACGGTTGAATTCATTCTATTCTTACTATATTTAATAGTAGAATAACTTTATTTAGGATAATAAATAATACCCACTTAATAATGTTTGTTTCTTTGTTTGTTATTATTAACAGACTAAAATTGTAATAAGCTTTAATTTTTAAGAAATTAATGAATATTTTTGATAAATTATAAAAACCGTTAGATTATAATCTACCTTTACAATTTAACGTATTAGTTTTCGGTAGATTACAAACTATCGAAGTGAAAGTGTTAAATTACAATCTGAACTGAACGGGAACTGCCCGAACTATCCCTGATTGGTCAGCACTCAGCCTCGTCCTTACAGTAGGACATTTGTATTACAAAAAAGGCTCTTTGGATTTAAACAAATAAAATAACCAAGATACCTTAAGAAACTAAAAACTCTAAACTCTCTTTAAAATTCTAACCTATCTGTTTTCAACAGGAGTACCTACAATCGCAGTAATTATTCGAATTAACTAATAAATATTGTGCCGCGGGGCACATGACGTTTAACCAATGAGCGCGCGAGGTGCGTTCGTCGCATTTTATTTTACGATTTGAAGGATCCACTTCGATAGATTGTACTCTATCGAAAAATAATACGTTAATTTGTTAGCAGTATATTCAGTTTAGTCTTTCGAAAGTTAACAATATCGCAAGACATATTACAATCTAACGGTATTTACAATTTAGTAAGCTGTTATGTTCAAGGCAGCCAGAAATGCCGGGCAGAAACCCTTTCTGATAGTTAGGCCTGAAGTAGTTATTTTATGAAATAAAATATATCTCACGTAAACAATAGAATGGACCTATATGTTAAAATTGATAATTGCAAATCAAAAGACATTAAAATTACAAGGAAAATCAAAACTTATTTGCCGAAATTACAAGTTTCAGCATGATGAAAGGGTGTGTGTTAAATGCTAATAGTGAGATCTATTACTGCAAAAAAATTAAGTCTCAACATGACATACAGCATTGTACAGTTGAGCCAGCTAGTTTAACATAAATCAATCTTGCCGCCAGCTTTTTTGGCTGATGTAAAAAAAACAACCATAGGCCCAAAAAATGATCACAACATACTTTTCTTTTTCCTATACATTAAATGAAAGGTAAACTTCAGCCTGGCACTTTGACTAATGACCGACATTTACAGGCTTTTCACTGATGCTGATGTTACAAGAAGTAACACAGCATAAAGTAGCCACTTTACTTTAAAAAAAAAAAAATGATCAAAAGGCCTCAAAATTTAACAAAATCACACAGACGAAGCTGCAGGTTCCAGCTAGTTTTTCATTGCAGGCAATATAAGATATTTATTATGAACATTGAGATATATATTATGTTCATAGGAATAATAAACTAAAACAGGCTCTATTAAAACTAGAACTGTACTTTAAGACAAACTTTTTTATTATTTGTGACATGTTAGTTACTAGCTGTTACTTGCAACTCAGTTCACATTGAATTCAAATATTAAACATAGTGTACAGTATTTTTTTTAAAGCAGCACCCTAATTCTTTGGTTAAAATTAATTCGAACTAAGTTATTCTTCGCAAATTTTGCCAGTAAAATCATGTCAAAATCAGTAAAGCCAATTTGCAGTTTACTGATAATAATCAGATAGACTGACATGCCATTGAACAATAAATGGTTCCTATTGAAAGTTAATAATTAATATTAAAAAAAATACCAACACAACAGTCCCTAATATATTTAATTCCACGTTAAAATAAAGGTACGTTGCGTGAAATGAAATAATAACTGAAAATAATATCGCATTTAATATATTTTTGCACCAATGTTCAGTGAATATAAATTGTTTATTTTTATTATACTCAAAATAATATCCAATCACGAAATACATATTTAAATCTAGCTAGCTGAAAGTAAAGCTTTCCATTATAATCTTATACCTCATAAATAATCATAATTATACCTACTTCACTAGTACTGTACTGGGAAAAAACATACCATGAGTGGTAACGTTGAAGCCTTAACAAAGTTAATGAATTTAGGATTATACCCGGTAGTCTGCTATGTCACTTCCTTTATTAACTGTAATAATCTTACTTTGTAGTTAAGTATCATGTATAGTAGGAGGAAACCGTGTAAGACTTAAGTAACAAAGAGATGGTGTTATATACTTTATGACAGTCTTCCTAAAACATTACTTATGCTGTAAAATTAGCACCTACCATGTTTATTCGTGTGATAATTTTCAGTACAATTGTCAGTACAATTGATTGAATTTACTTGGAAGTTCTATAACCCAATGAGATTATACAAATCAAAAGATCATTTTTGAATAAGAATAAGTTATCGTTAAATTGATCTTTATATTTTATTTATCGATTATCTTCAAGGAAGTCATTAGAGTCTTTTATGTCGGACATTGCTCAATGATGGGTTTGTTTTTTTTTATTGTCATTAGTGATGTGGCGAAATATGGACAGTTTTATGAGATGTATCACATATTTTGCGGTCAACGTCCTATCGTTGGCTACTACCGGATGAATACTGCAGCATGGAGTAAAAACTATGTGAAGGCGTTTATCGGAGTACGTTATGAGTTATATAAAGAGTTAATAATCCAGTTCCTCTTGTATTTTTTTCAGGAGAACGCATGGACGTGGTAGTCGGAGCTGACCAGGATAGCGGCGGGTACTGGATTCAAGTATCCGGGGCTGGTGTTTGTGAGGGTCTGAGTGCACGTGCGATGCTCCTGTACTCAGGTTTCAATTACACCAATATGTTGGAGGCAGGACCGGTTAGTATAATTTTTTTATAAGTTTTTCGTTTTTTAGGGTTCCGTAGTTCCACAAGAAACACTGATAGTTTCGCTCTTTCCGTCCTTTCGTCCACCCGTGTGTCCGTCCGGAAGGTGGTCTCCCTTAAAATTGCCAAACTGTTATATGTAGGGACTTAAAGCTTCCCATGTTGTTAGGTCATGCTAGAAACTCGTTATTTTGAGCGAAATTGGACAGCAACTTTTGAAGTTATTTCACAAATACCTTTGTCGCGTTTCAGATTGGGAGTCCTTCTATTTAAGAGCCTTGACACTCTCTTGGCCATTTTCCTATTAATTGTATATATGCGAGTTTCTATTAAAAAGTTACGTATTGTTAAGACAATGGCTTAAGGCTGTGCTGGGATTTGGTGATGTAGGCGATTGAAAAATATAAAGTTCTATCTTTAAATTTTTTCGTTTACTTTTTTAATGACAATCTTCTTTCTAGCATTATCCCAGTTAAGTACCATGGTCCGCTTAATCTACAATTTTTCTTTCAGAATTTTTTAATTATTATTCATGAATTATTACATTTTTTGTATATAACCTCGAAAAACTTTACGTAAACTACAATTGTGCCAAATTTCATGCTCTTCTGTCCGTGCAGTATTCATAAAATGGTGCCGAAAGTTTTATGATTCGCCAATTCATATAAAGAAAAACTAAGAATCTTTGAGAGCTGAAGTCCATAAAGTACCCTAATCTGTAAACTGTACAAACTAAATAGGAACTATTCCCATACTATACTAAAGTATATACATACTCTTAAAATACTGTTGCTCTGTTCGAGACAGTCGAATGAATAAATGAAAGAAAGTTATTTAGTATTGAATTACTTTTCTTTTGTCGACCCACGAACATTGTCAATATTGTAGTCATAATTATATAAAATTACAATATATTTTACGTCAAAATTATCTGCTTCCGTCTAAAATTGCATTCACTTAGGGCCAGCGCAGACGTATGATGAAAATTAAGTTACATATCTGAAGACTGAAGAGTCATTTCGACTATTACGTGGACTATTGAAGTAGTAGCCCAGTCATCTCCTATATATACACCCCACTTTTCTACCAGTAGATCTAGAAAATTAAATTAGAACTTTATTGAAAAATACGAACGCCGTCGTTAGCGTGAAGTAGCAGAAATAAATCTATAGATACTAAATCAGTATATTAATAATTTATATGAAACATTTATGGATTCAAATGTGTATTATTAAAAAGACAGTAGATTATTGTACGCAGCGCAAAGTGAGTCTTTAATGCTCGAATGTTTTATTGATTTTATTGATTCACCAAATTAACACGCGTGAGAGAAATGTACTATTCTTTCAACTTAATCGCTGTCTATTTCCAACTTTTAAACTTTTCTTGATAAATATGTAGTATCAAAGTTTTACAATGGCATGGAATGAGCGCCATCTGTTTTATTTTTCAAATTTGTTCTTTCGATTTTTATTTTCAGTCAGTATCTCTGGATCCAGTGGATACATTTTATATGAAGCTTCATGGGAGACATTAAACCACTGTTATAAATTTATATGAAAATAAGAAACATTGCAATTATGAAATTTAATACAGCATTAAATGAATGAAATGAAAATAGATTTATTCAAAATCACACCGGAAAAATAACTAGAGCTAAAAAACATTACTACACTGCCTTGATTCTAATCAGAGAGCTGTTCTTTCCGATCGATTATGTAGCGCGTAATATTACTGCGTAGTTAGAAGAAAAAAATATTCACTTTATTATACACGCACAGACTGTCGTATGTCAACGCGACAGAATTATCTCATGTCTGTGCTGCCAATACTTCGGAGTCGTCGACATTTTACATATTTTGCTGTCATTATCCATTTACGGGGGTCAGATGGCGCTCGTGTCTAATATTCCCTTTTCCCCTCCTACTAAGCTTAAATTAAAAGCTTGTATTAGGAGTGGGTGCGACGATACCCCAGGGGCGGTGGGGTTTGAACCGGGTACCTTGCTGATTTAAGTCCATACCTTATACCGTTGAGCTATTGAGGCTCTAAATATATATTAATGTGTTTTCATTTTTGATATACAAACCTATTTTAAATATAGAAACCTAACAAAAAATGCATAATATCATGTCCGAATATAGGCTATTTAACATATCAAAATAATCAGCGCCTTGGGCAGAATGAACCAAGTCCATTTACTTTGGTATTATAACATGACCCGAAGGTAATTGTTGTCTTTAAAAAGATATCACGTATGTTTTAAACACGCGCATGTTAATATATAACATATATAATACAATTCAATATGTTACTATATAACATATATAATACAATTGAAGGATCTGTTTGTAGTGTCTAAATTATTTTCTTTTTTCTATTTTTTTATTTATATCACAAAGTGACACTAATTGGGTCCCACTGTTTTACGTGCCTTCGGAAACATGGAGGAGGTCGGATACCAAATATAAACCAGTGCTAGAATGGCACACCCATCTATCACCCGGTCGCAGCCAGAGCAACTAACCTTAGCGATCGACTCAAGTGACGACCACTGATTAGGCCACGACCTCTATGAGCGTGTCTTTCGTAATAAAAAATATATTTTTTTTAAACGGACTACTTATTTTTCAAATCGGTTAATAGTTCCGTAATCTCAACAGAAGATATACCAAGAAACCCTTATGAGATCATTTAGCCTTTCCAGCCGTGATCGTGCGAGACACGAAAATAACTTAAGGAACGGACATCCTTTTGCAACAATTGCAACCTCATTATCTCAAGGCCGTCTTGCATACCAGACCTAATAAGACCTAAATAAACAAATACAAGTACTATTTTTAATAACAATGACATTTTAAAAAATGCATTGCAACGATCGTATCTGCAAATCCGTACTTGATCAAAGACGACATTTAGTACAAATGGAACACAAAAAATATTTTCTCTTAACATAATGTGCTATGCACGGCGTAAAAGACATCGTGCCGCAAACTTTGTGATAAGACTGCATATAATTTACTAAATAAAATCACAAAAATCATTCATCTCCAAAATGAGCAGTTACAGATATTGCCATCCTCATCCCATTCTTGAGCGCGCAATGTATTGTGAACATTGGGAAGGAATCGTCAATAAAATGTTAACGCGTCTAAAACTTAAAAAAAACCAGCGATTTAAGTATCGTCTTTGAAAATGTTATATAGGTGATTGTTAATGCACATCTCTAGTCTCTCCAAAGGCAAATACATGTCCTTGCTTATCTCAGAACCTTTTGAGGTCACCTCATAATGTTTCTAAGAAATAAATAAATAAATACAGAAATATTTCTCAAATAATAAAATGGCCAAGGGCGTGTCGAGACACACTTATATAGAAGGGTTCCGTATCGTTAAATAACTTCAAAAGTTGTTGTCAGATTTCGTTCAAAATAATTTCCCTAATGAGTTTTTAGCATGTTCTATCAACATGGAAAATTTCGAGTCTCTACGTTTAATGGTTTGGAAATGCTAGGGGGGACCACCTTACGGTCAGACAGACGGACGGACAGATGGACAGAGCGAAATTATATCCTTGAACCCTAAAAATTGATACTAAAAATGCTTCAAAGAAATCACTGATGTCGGTTTTAACCTATAAGAGATTTATATATAACCTCCTGGACAAAAATCTAGTATTATTTAAATTATAAATACTAATATACACTATATTCATTTATACAGAATAATTACACGCGTAAATAAATAAGTAAAACTGTGTTTAATTGGGCGCGTGTCTGTGTGTGTGTTTGTGGTTGAGTGACTGTGTGTGACATGACCTGCCATGATAATAAGGAGTATGTCATACTCAATCTTGAATAGAGATGTTCAAACGAGACGAAAAGCGCCATTAGACTAGTTCATAGTTGTACTTGAATCTGATTCTTGATATTCTATTGAGGTTCGCGTACTCTATGGAGATCCATTTCCCACTTGTGCGGGCACATACGATACTCATTCCTATTATTCTTAAAAAAAAGTCCTTAATCGCCTTACCCTGCCGTGGCCATTGTCTCCACACCTTGAACCGGTCACCTTTGAAGTCAGTTCCGTCACACCTTTAGCTACCTTGCCTGTAATGGCCACCTCGGAGCCTGCGGTGATCGTGCGATACTCCGCACGACTCAAAGAGCCTTCAGCTATCTGGAAACAAAGATTAATCTTAAACAAGTAATTTGCGGTCCTTAACTTCTACTTCTACACGATGAATACCGCCAACTGACTGTCAACACCCGGACATTGTATCTTAGTCTCTTCTACCTAGCGTTATTCCGGTCTAGTCCCAGGGTCCGTTTAAATTGCAAGGGATGATAGTGTGGGGTGAGTTAAGATAAACGATTACCCTCTGACGTCATCCCCGGAACCTCCACAATCTCACTAATAACTTAGTGAAATTAATCGGGACCCACAGCTTTACCTGCCTTCCACAACACGGAGGATGTCGGATATTTAAAAACCCAGAGGTAGAATGGGTCACCCACTTATAGCCCGACCACGGTAAGAACTGTATAAGCTAGCGTGTTGCTCCACTGATATAGTGTACTGATTACAGAGATGCTACAACCCATTAGCTTATTTACCCGACGCGACGCGACGATGAGGCGATACAACGCGATAGACGCGGGATTTCAATTTCCATGAAGTAATTTTTTGGAAGCAACAGATTTAATCATGATTAATATATAATAACTTGTTAAATGTGAGATTTAAATAAAGCTATTTTTATGCTTTTAGGGTTCCGAACTTAGGAAAAGAAAAAAAGGAAACCTTATATGATCACTTCGTTTTCCGTCTGTCCCTCTATTTGTCCGTCAACCCATTTTCTTGCAACAAACAAAATGATCTGAAGTCTGTGATCACTTCAAGCTATTGAAAAATCAACCCTCTAAGTATACGCAATAATAAGATATTGACATTTATGTCGCATTTCGAAAAAGGAATCAAAACGTATTCATCCTGTTAAAGTAGAATAAAGCTATGTCTTGAAATACAAGTGTAGGAAAAATTCCGTAAACCGTATATTTTCAGTTACATCACAAAAAAACTTGAGGTCACTATCAAATTAAAATAAATCTCATCAAAAGTATAAATCTTAAAATAACCTTGTAAAGCATTACGTAATGGTACCGAACCGTTAATGCACGAATCTTGCCCGGTTTTTTTAGGTATTACTTATTATTGTTATTATTTAGAGCCTATTTTTTACCACTGCTTCTATACCCTCTTTTCATAAGGTTCTTTCTAAGGTATTACTTAGGCGTGGTAAAATTTCTCGTATCGTATATATAGTCTTATGCAATTAGAAAAGAAAAAAAGATTTAGACGTTACAAACAGAAACTTCAATTTTATCAATATCTATGAATAGGTAGGTATTCGAAGTATCAACGGAACTCCGGCTAAATCAAAAAAGAGTTCCTTAGTTTACTCGTAACAATCAAAATCTGAACACCGATAACAATGGTGTAACAGATGCGAGCCCAAAACGATTTGTTTCAGACAAACAATGTGGTGATGCAACGTCCCCGATTGATATTCTCGCCCATTGTCCATCCATCCCGGTATTGGATTGACGGGCCGTTACCTCTTTCGACTGCTCAACAATTAGGTCAAACGCTTCCACGGCATAAACATTCAGAATAAACTTAGATTAATGGATAATCTGAACAATATAATGTAGGGATGATTTTAAAACCTCCTTTTATACTGGTTACTAAGATGCCCTTTTTTTTTGTTACAAGGGGGCAGACGAGCAGGCAGCAGGCACTGAAGTGCCTACCGGCGCCCATGGACATTTGCACGACCAAAAGGCCAACAGATGCGCTGCCGGCCCTTAATGACGAGTTTAGGAAGGCCAGCAGGAAAAGGTTGAAAATCAAACAACTTCACTTGTACCTGTAGAGAAACTTGGCAAGGTAAGATTACTTGTAATCCAGATATGAGATTACACACAAATGTGTCGAATCTTAAAACAAATGTTTTAACTGTCTTTTAATTCTCAGTGTGTTGCTAATAATTGTGTTTCATGACCTTGAGAGTGATTTTGAATTCTGTCGACTAGCTGATAAGAAAGGTAAACAAAAGGATGTTCATGTATAGATTGGGAAAATTACTAAATAAACTAATCCTACAAGAGGTAGTAATGATAAATTAATCTATTTACTTACAGATAATAATGAATGGAAAAATTAATGTAAACTAGTCCCTTTGATGTTATAGCACTATTATTGACATGTTCACTGCATATTATTTTTATAAAATCATTTTGTTATCAACATGGGAACACTTATAATTAAGTAAATTTTAAAATATATTACAGTTTTTATTCTTTATCATTTTTTTAAACACATTTACTCTAAATACATTTATAAATACTAGTATAAAAAAAAAACATTTAAGAACATATAAAAAATAGATGTCCGCTGACAGCGGGGCAAGAACTTAAGCAATAGGCTATTTGGGGTCCTGAGGGAGGAACAGTATGTTCTTTGTCTTATGGCATTATAAATAAAACAAAAAAGAAGAAAAAAATTAATATTAACTATATAAAGTTATGTTAAATTAGTGCTTAAATTTTAGATTTTATGTTTTATTAAATGAATTGTTAGTAATTGCATTTATATTTTCTATATCTCCTGCAGTATATTATTTTCTTTTTCTATTCTTAATAGACAATCTAAGTCTACAGAGTAGAATGGAATACAAGTGGGAAATAATGAAGCTCTCTTGTCATGTTAATTTGTTATTGAACAATAATTAAAAAGTATGAAGTTTTTAATTGACTTTGTGTAATCTTTATATTATTTTATAATCTATATATTAAAAGGAAAAAGTCATCTATCACAAATTCTCAAAAACCGTGGGACATACAAAGATGAAATTTGTCAGTTAGTAGACATCCACTGTAAGAGGATTTTTAGATAGTGCTAGATTAATTAAGGGCTCTTGCTCAGACTGAGGTGGGAATAAAACCTCAATTGGAAGTTACCTAATTACAGCAACGGGCCAATTATAAAGCTTATTTAGATAAAATATTAATAGATAGGATCTATGCTATTACTTTGGTAGTGTTTTGTTAGTAGTAGATATATAAAATATTTTTTTATATTACAATGGGCAAATGGTTCATCTAAGTGACTACCGTTGTCCATGGACTTATGCATTTCCAGGACCCTTGCTCTACTATACAGACCATGTGTTTCGGAAGGCACAAACGTATAATAGTGGGACCCAATTAATGTCACTGAGTGATATTAGTCGTGAGGTTGCAGAGATCGTGGGGGTTCCGAGGATGCTGTCAGATGGCAATCGGTCATCTTAACTCGCCCCCAGCTACATCCTTTGCAATTTAAGCGGAGTCTGGTATTAGACCGCGACAACACTAGGAAGAAGTAGAACATAGCATTTCTTCTCCGAGGTCACTTGATTTTAACTAAAAGAAGTTACCTAAAGCAACATAATTGGCATTTCGTTATCTACCTTATAGCCGCTACACGCGTATTGTTAAATCGTTGCGATAAAACTGTACAGTTAAATCGTTGCGAAAAAACTGTGCAGTTAAATCGACAACGATTTTTCATATACACTTATCGATAAAACTGCGCAACTGAAACTGTACAGTTGTTTCGAAACGATTTATCGAAACTTGTGTAGTGGGCATGTATAAGGTCGAAGCTAACTGTAGAATTTAAAAATGAAATGGGAAATATACTTACAAAACTAGAAATAAAGTGCATCGAAGATAATCCCCGAGCTAAACCTACTGATCGGTTAAGTGGATAGAGTTTAAAAGCTTTAGGTGCTTACGGCTAAATGAAATTTGCAGTATATAAAAATATTCTCTTGATAATGCGTGTAAGTTTTCATCATTACATTACAAAATAAAGCCAGCTCAGTATGGCCATGCGCACTCGGCGTTTTGCCAGCACTTACTATCTATATGTTAATATGTAGACCGAAAACTTTCGGCACCATTTTGCGAAAATTGCACGCACGGAGGAGTTTTTAAATTTGGTACAATTGTCGTTTACATAGAGAATGGTGTGCGAATGCTAATATTTTGTATAAAACATGCAATATTAAGAAATTAAATTAATAAAATAAAACGGCACACACACCAATGCCAAACGCTTTATGCACACATGTATACGTTTTAATATAAGATGGTCTCGAAGCGTAGTCATGACTAAAGTTTGTATATTGTCAAATATAACAACGTTTTTGTACGAAGAAATAAAATTCTTTATATATAACTCTAAATAAGCATATAGTATGCAAATCAACACATTTGTGGGCGAATTTTGACCAATCGTCTCTACTTAAAATTAATACGCCAAAAAAACCTACCTTTGTTACCAACTAGAAATGTACATTATTTAACCACGTTCTTATAAAGCATATCGGATGATCTTTGTGCCAAAATTTCCACTTTATGGATCCCAGATTGGTAACGACCTCGCGGCAGACCAAGAGATGGAGGAATGACTTAGATGGTTATAATAGAGACAGGCAACGCATAGCCTTACCCAGAACCATATGGTATAACAGTAGGGAAGGCTTTACCCTACAGTGGGAAAAAATAGGTTGTAAATAATATTTATTATTATTATAAAGCACGTGCTGCATTTGACTGGTTAACAATATACACCTCAGTAAAAAACCTTGTGAAAGCCTTACTCGTGACCTATTCAAATTACCTAAGCGACACACGCTAGTAAATTACCGTTAAATAAATTGGCCATTAGCGGAATGCATGCAGTAATGTGCTAATAAATCAAGATGAAACTAAATGTGTACAAATCACCGCAATCAACAATGCAATTATTTTGCTTGATAAACTATTGGATTAGACTTACATGGATGGTTTTGTAGCATATGCTAATAACCACGTAAGTAGATATATTGGTATAAAACATCGTTTATTGCCTATTTAATCTAATAGAAAATTGCAAATTATATTATTTAAATCCGCGAATGAATACGAGGTGAAATCGGTGCAATGCTGCAACCCGAAGGCGACACCATTCAACCCGCCATCAAAACACAGCACTACACTAACTTTCCGATATGTCTCTTCGCTTCGATACCGAAGCATCTTCAGGAGATAGACTCTATAAAGAATAATCGCAAAGACATTGGTAAAACCATAGCATACAGTTATATACCTCAGACATCGCCACCGCCGTCAAACATTCTAAGCAATGGCGAGCTTGAAACATTAATTTCATCATTTAACAACCCTATATCAGCATTATTATAATCCATTAGTAGGCTGGTGCTCAGAGATAAATATCTATACTGGGTGCTTTTGGAACGTAAGATCCTTCACGCAGCTTACGAAAATTACTGGTAATGCCTATTCGCAGAAATCGTCACGTAACAAAATGTCGTATGCTTTGCGAGTGTGAGCATGTGTGCTCAAGAATAAATGAAGGCGCAGCCAGGTGAGGAATTCTCTCGCTGCTCCTTTTTGGAATAAGGGTTAACGCAGATTACATAACACAGAACGGTAGGGGGACAGGGGGAAAAGGGAACAAGTAGGTTAGTTTATTAAGTCCCTACTTAAGGGATCTTCTTTTTTAAGTTGTTACGTAATTAGCTAACCTAACAACATCTTTATAGTTACCATATTAATATTAAAAATATATTTCGAATTACATTCGTAGTTAAAGAAATAACCAAAAAGGAACTTCGTTCCTGGCGGGGGTCCCCCGATCGCATAATTTTTTTTATTAACTTAACATTTTAAAGGTATATCTAAATTAGTCGCCACAATAAAGCGGGTCACCCTTTAAGCTTGATGTCGTCGTACATTATTATAATAAGAGCACTCCGACATTTCTTTGACGGAGTACGTCGTGTGGAACCTCTTATTTTCCTTACTGAATTTCAAAGGAGGCCTCACAAAGCTTTGTTTTGCATGGATCGTTCGAGAAAACGTTAGGCTGCGGTTAAACGACGCGTGGGTTGAGTCTACACGGACCACAATGTGAGAGTTGTTTTTAAGTGGACTAAGTCTGAGACTATATGCGCCACAACGCTAAGTACGCTTAGACTAAAGCTTATTTATGTGCCATTTAAGTCCGGAGGAGGAGATATATCATAAATAATGCATTTTAACCTTGAAAAGACATTGAGATGAATCTTTAAGAGATATAAATAACATGATACGATTATATAAACCACAATGAACCGAAATTAATAACAAACTATATTTATCCATTAATAAAACGAATTTTAGATAGTCTCAAATCTTAGACTTTTTATAATTGCTTATAACAACGGCATTTTGGACTCACGTGAGATATATCGGGATTGCCCGAAAAGTTTTAAACCCGTCCGGGATCCTTTCACATCGCTGGGTGCGACTCGAGGGCGGGAGGGGGGATTAATGTTCTTCTTCTGATGAAGAGTCATAGAGATATTCATTTTCCACCCTTGACAACAATACCCTGCATGCTAAACTCACGGCGTGTCTTCTAGCATAGTTCCTTGCCTAGTGCGAGTTGTTCTTTTATTAAGGACAGGATCCCAGGCTAGTGGTAGTACCCATCCAGTGTCTCTGTTAAAGTTCAGGTCTATTTCGATTGCCTCTCGTAGTTTTCAAGGTACTAGATATTTTTTCCTAGACAACACGGAAGCTTCATCAAAACCGATGATAAGTATGTGCTTCGCCGTTGTCGAACCATTAACATCCACGTTCCTTACGCTGCATATATGCTCAGATTTTCTGGTCTGGAAATCTCCACTTTATCGACCCAATATCGAAAACAACGTCGCGGCAAGTCAAGAATGAGACGGAGGAATGACTTGGATCGTTATAAGAGTGGCAACGCGTAGCTTTAGACAGAACCACGTGGAAAGAGGGTAGGGAGGCTTATGCTAGAAAGTGGAAAAAAACTCTAAAATAAATAATACCGTTTAAACGTGCCTTTACAAAACTTTTTCAAATAAGATTTTCTTACAAGTTGTGCGTATTAACGAAACATTCGAAGGTAAAGTTTTTTCGATGGGAACGTGAACATCTGGAACAGTTCTAATCAAGATTTTTTTTGAGTGTACTTTATATTTAAGTAACATTTCCATAATAATATAGCTGATATCCGCGACTTTGCCTTTATTTAATTGTAGACTTCACTCGTGTTAAGTTTAATGATTCTGTTCTATTTCCAGAGAACCTCTATAGATCAACAGTAGAAGGGATGGACTATAATCTGCAAAGTACCCGGGTCAAACCCTGAAGCCACTGGTGTAATGTCACACCCACTACTAACACAAGCTTTTGATTTAAGCTTAGTAGTAGGGGAAAGGGTAAGGGGTAAATAAAAAGGTTAATTTTATTTGTGTGGAAACCTAATTATTTTTTAAATAATAAAATGCCATGTGTTTCTGATAAAATCAGCTATCTGCGAATGAAGTCCCATCAAAATTAGTTGAGTCGTTTGTCCCTGGCCACACACAATCATAACGTTTTCCAATTTATTGCATCGAAGTTCTTTGTCGCGTCTTGCAAGCTCCGCGCGGGTGGGAACGAAACTGAAATAGATGTTATTTTAAGGGCTTCGTAGTCGTACCAGGAACCCTTTTAGTTTCATTCTGCACGTCTGTCCGTCCATCTAAATAAATAAATAAAAATATACTATAAAACGCCTTTTAAAATTTTCAAAATAAAAATGGCGCTGGAAGGAATCTACAAATTATACCTACTCTTGTGAGCTTTATCTAATATTATCTTATCTATATAAATTTTAAATATTGATGACTTTTATATATTTCTGTAAAATATTTAAATATCCCTAAAATATGGAAAAATATGGAAAGTAAAATTAGTTTTTCACAATCCAAATACGATAATTCACGTAGATAACCAATAACCGTCTGAAAATCGTATAAATTAAAAATATTTATTTACAAATTAATCGGTGAAAATCGAATAAATTAAAAAAAAATTGTATGCACATATTTATTCGGTACCCTAGTGATAAGTGATATTCTGATGCGACAGAATCTACTTTGATTATAAAACAGCCTGACCCTAATGGCTTGGTTTTTTCAGTAATCTGATACCTGTCAAAAGAAAAATCCCTTTGGCCTTTGCTAACGAACTGACCCGCTTTCATAAAACACTCTCGCGGGCGAAATGAGTTTTAAATTAAGCGAAAAACAAACAAAAAATAGTTCGCTTTATCTATCCCCGTCAAAGTTGGACTTAATTAAAAGTTGAAAATTACATACTACTAGCTCCGCTACTTCGTCCGCATTTTAAAGATAGATAGAAAAGTCAGTTACTGCTTAAACTGTGTGCAACACATATTGATACCTCTCACGTAAATTGTTGTAAACGCAAATTCCCAACTTCACGGTAGAGCATTAAGAACGTGTAAATTGAAATAAAAACCTCATTATGTAACACATTTATGTATACAATTATATATTCAATAATGAGGATTACGTTATTGTGTGCAATAATATATAAAAAAGTGACTGATATATTACAATGTAGTTTTTTTTTATGTTAACAAGAGGGCAGACAGCAGGCAGCAGGCACCGAAGTGCCTACCGGCGCCCATGGACATCTGCACGACCAGAAGGTCAGCAGATGCGCTGCCTTATGCAGCTATCGTAACCTATAAAAATTCTGTTCGCCAATAAAAATTCTTGCATTTTTTCCGTTGATCCTCTATTTTTTATGTTGCACGCAATCTAGTTGTTTTTAAAGATATTTCCGTAGTATTAATTAAGCCCACACACGATTTTTTGAACGAATTTATTACACGAAGCTTGCGTCTGTTAAATTTATGAAGTCAAACCTCTATTGTGCTATTGGCTATGGTCCAATAGTGAACTTGCGATTTTTCTATTCGTGTTGTAAACTCTATGAATGTCAGACTTTTATCTAATCGTCTCATCTTGTCTATGATTTATTATAATTACTCACCGGCAATCTGTTCTGGTGGGAGCTCATCTGCCTGTAATTAAAAAAGAAGTTGTTAACAGTCAGTTCTATATATACTTTTTAATTATAAAAAAAAATATATTTTAGGTATTTATGTCCAATTTTCGTGTTCTTATTCTCACAAAATGTAAATTTGTACTCGTATCGTACTTATACATTTGTATTATTAATACTACACATGTATAAGTAACTGTGTGTTATGTTTTCACACCTAAACCGCTAAATCAATTTTGATGAATTTTGGCATCGAGATAGACTGAACCTTGGGGATGAAAATGGGCTACTTTTTGTTGCGAAAATAAAATTTGAAAGCGGTGCAATTGGGGTTGAAAATTGTTTAACCAACGCAGACAAAGTTGTAGGTTGAAGCTAATTTTAATAAAATATTTTGTTATGAGGTTTGTCACGGATTAACTTTTAAACTACTTATTCGATTCTAATGGAATTTGGCCACTATGTGTAGTTTTGTCTAACTCAAAAGATTGGATATTTTTAATAGACTACATACATATCATAGACTTTTTCAATTACAAGCGACAAGGCAATGATTTTCTGTGGATTTTCGATAGTAGCTCTATTCAGTCTACTTTTTTGTTTTTGTTTTGTACACCTGCTATTTTGTTACTAAAAGAACTATTGTATTGTAACGAAAAGTAATAAACAGTAGATAAATTTGTCCAAGTCACATATTTTGATTAAAGTGTTGAGTCAGTGAAGATACGATGTAGAGTAAAAGCGTGTAGAGTAAGGGTGTGTAGAGGAACGGCGTCTAGAGTAAGGGCGTGTAGAGTAAGGGCGTGTAGAGTAGGGACGCGTAGAGTAAGGGTCGTGGTTATAAAAGAAATCTGATAGCTTTTTGATAGCGCGAGCGAGTTGTGACTACATTTTACATGAAAATATTTTTGGCTATCTTTAATCAATTACGTCTACCACTATCTCATATAGAATGTGTTTTATTCACTATCTAACGTCATGTATGAATCCGCTTTAAGTAAAACCTTTGTATTTGGGAACTTGATCCAATATTTGATTTTCTTTTGAAGTTGGAACTTTTTACATTTAGTTTTCTTTCTTTTTAAGGCTTTAAAGATGTCGGTCGAGAATTTTCGCTTTATCACATTTATGCCACAATGGCAGCTGAGAAAATAGACAAGCTAAAATATCTATATCAATACACTAGTTGTGTTCGCGATTTCGTTCGCTTAAAATTAGGTAAAAAAAAATGGATTCAGTTTTAGCGTGATGATATATAGACTATAGCCTTCCTCGATAATTGGGTTGTCTAACACTGATAGAATTTTTCTAATCGGATACTTTGCTTTCAGCAAAATAATTAGAGTTCCTCATAAAAAAATTTAAATCCCTTAAAATTTAACAACACCACTGTAATCACGGAGATAAAGTTGGATATAGCTAGTTTTAAATAAAAGAAACGGTCATTGAACTTGGTATCAATGCATAATACAAAGAAACATTTAAGATTTTAATGATAATATTTTTCATTATTGTACTAGCAGACCCGACAAACGTTTACCGCCCAAAGTTTGGGATACATACTATTTACTACATTCTGTTATCCCTGTTAAACACGCATTCTATCAATGTTAAACGAAATAAGGTTATATTAAATAAGATTAAATTATCAAAAGCGCTAAGGTTACATTAGAAATAATTTAATATGGTGGTTAAGTATTCTTAAATTTTCTAATTTTCCGCGCAATTTCCTTAATTTTTCATTTCAAAAGAACCTTCTTTCAAAAGACCCAGACTCAAGGTTACCATTTAGGTATAATAATTAAAGGGAAAGTTGTGGGTGAGATTGGCCCAAGAGAGAGGAAAGTCGACCGAAAAGGGGAAGGCCTTCGCCCAGTAGTGGAACACAATAAGGTAATTTAAAAAAAATAAAAAAGATTTAAAACAGATTCCTTTGTTTGTGAAAGAACTTCGACCATAGACTATGTCAGCGGGATGCAATTTCAATCAATTTGGATCAGTGATTAGTGCTATGGGTTGGTCATTGATCGAGTGTTAAGGGTATCAATAAGAGATTAATGGTCGCTATTAAGGTCATCGCTCACTTAACTACACAATTTGTTGCAATTTTGCACTAAAACCTTCTTGGTAGTTGGACAAAGAATCATTATGTCATTTTCACATTATACGAGATTAATTGAGGACTTTTTCTAGTGACAGAAATTGTAAATAATTTTACGTAACTTACTTGTTAATATATAAAATAATGGATGAAGTGATTGTTTTAATTGTTCAAGTGAATTGACAATCCCCAAAAGTTCTGGCTCGATAAATGAGGTTACTAGCTGTGCCTGCGACTTCGTCCGCTTAAAATTAGTTAAAAAAATAAATTAAAGTTTATCGTGATGATATATAGCCTTCCTCGATAAATGGGCTATCTAACAGTGAAAGAATTTTTCAAATCCGACCAAAGTTCCTTCAGATTAGCGCGTTCAAGCAAACAAACTCTTCACCTTTATACATATATTAGTATAGATACAGATTTTTTGCATTACGATCTATTACGGAAAAAAATCGAAAACATTCTCTTTTTACGTCATATATTTTTCCTGTTATTTTTCCGTCTCCATGGCAACTAATAAAAATATATTCAAAAAATATTCATCGTCAATGTCCTATCATAATCTCTTTGGTCCATGCGGCCAGCGTCATAGTTGCGTCAAAAGAGTCCGTAACACGATCGTTCCACACACCGTAAAAGATGTAGTCAAATACACATAGAAATATTTGTATTTCTTTAACTTAAATCTATTTTACACTTTATTGGTATGAAGCCCTCTTTTACGTACGCAGGTACCTGTGCTAGAGGGTCTCGCTCTATAGTCCTAGAGGTATTCGTCATTATAGTTGAACCCAAGAATAATTTTCCTCTGCAGAACTCAAGACGCTTAGGACGAGTCAGTCGTGCAGAAGCCAGGGCTACAACAATGGTCTTCATCATGATAATATCATTCACAATTGCTTGGACACCGTATTCCCTTTTCGCTCTAATGGAACAATTCGCAACTGAGGGAATTGTGAGTATAATTGCATTGCTTTTTTCTTTCGTTTTTACGCAGTACTTTTTAAGCTGTTGCTAATTAGCATTCTTATTGTGCACAAAAGATCCAATAGGGCTGAAGTGCATCCGCCATGCGGGCCTCACCTACATACAAATGACTTAAAGCTCAGTCAATTTTGATATTCGAGTTGCTAAATTCGTATACGGCTCAAAACGGATGGGATTTTTGAATTTTTATAAAGGCAAACTAAAAAGTGGTCATCGATCCGAGATGTAGAGTAAAAGTTATTTGAGGTCAAAGGTCCCAAAAATCTATTTTTCCCGATTGACAGCTGAACGGTTAGTTTTATCTTAAAGACATCCAAGTAAGAATTAAAGATCACGCAAATATCTATAGAAATTGTATCTACTTTACTTTCAGAAAAGTTATTCGAGTTCCTCATTAAAAAAAATCAAGAACCCTAATAAACAAATTTAACATAATCTTTGAATTTTTGTGATCTTTGGCAACAAATAACGTTTTTTCCAGGTAAAATCATTTTATCTACGTAAAAAAAGAAATGAAATAGCGAAGAAATGAACAAAATAAAGAATCATTAAGTTTGAGGCCCCTTAGCGCAGTGGGTAGTGACCCTACCTTCTGCTACGGAGGTCGTGGGTTCGATTCCCGCTTCGAGCTCTGGCCTATTATCAATATGTATCTATTTATATATTTCCAAAAAAAAAAAAATGTAACAGCTGTTACCTATAATACAGGCATTAAGTTGTCTACCTTAGGAACAGACGTCTGTGTGTCATATAGTCCTATATGTATTTATATATATTATAGGCGGTTTCCCAAATTATTTTAGTTGTCATAATAACATAATATTCTTCGAATATAGCGAGTGAAAACAATAATTACATTATAAAATCACGTTTTAGTGTTTTTCTTACACAATGTGCGGATACGTACCCGAAATATATCTTTAGTAACTTGTAATTGAACATTGCAACGTATGTGTTTTTATTTTTCATCAACTTACAATTAAAAATGGCCAGGACCGCACCAAGACACGCTTATAGAAGGGATCCGTAACTGATACGCGACAAAAGTTGGTTTACGATTTCGTTCAAAATAATTTTGCTAATGAGTTTTTAGCATGATTGACGGACGGACTTCTGTCCGTCTAAAACAATAAGGATACCTTGTAAGACTAAGAAACCCTTTAAGAGACATTATTATGATTTTTTATTCCTATTAATGTCTAATAAAGAGGTGGCGCGACGATTTGGATTCCTTTGGTCTAAAAGAGGCCCTCTAATAGAGGTCTTTGCCCAGCTGCGGGACATTACAGGCTAATAAAAAAATGTCTGTTAGTTTTAACTTTATCATAAATGTATCTTTTAATTAATTTAAGACTAGAAAAACCATGGTATTTTTCATTCCCATTAATGTGTAGTAATTTTAACTTTATCTTAAAATTTATCTTTTAATTAATCAAAGACTAGAAAACATTGTAATTAATACAAACAAGCAATAAGAAGTGACATTGAAAACCATTTTCGTAATTACTATAATGAATAAGAAATAATGATAAAAATTTGTTAGTTTTAACAATCCACAAAATGATAAGGCTAGGTGTTGCTATATTGTTATCTACCTCGTGAATATAAACAAAAACCATATGAATTCTATATAATATACTAGCGGACCCGGCAGACGTTCTTTTTTTTGTTACAAGTGGCAAACGAGCTTGCAGCAGGCACCTAAGTGCCTACCCACGCCCATGGATATCTGCTCGACCAGAAGGACCAGAAGAAGGCTAACAGATGCGTTGCCGGCCTTTAATGATGAGTTTAGGCCACCGGGAAGTCTCCCAAACCAAACGAAAGGCGACAAAAATACCACCACTTGACGAAACAGCATTGCCGCCACTTCACACCGATCTCATGGGATAGCTGGAAGAGATCTTTTTCAGAGATAAGTTTATCTATCGTTTACTGCCTCTACGTGATGTATTTTTCTTAACATAATTTGGAATGTCTGGAATTGAAATGGAAAGAATTTGGAACATGAATATTTTGACGACATCTTCCTAGCGTTATCCCCGTTAAACACCAGGGTCCACTTAGATTGCAGAGGATGTGACTGGGGGTGAGTAAAGATGACCGATTGCCATCTGACGTCATCCTCGGGACCCACACGATCTCTAAAACCTTATGACTAATATTACAAAGTGGCATTGATCGGGTTCCACTGTTTTGCGGGCCTTCCGAAACACGGAGGAGGTCGGATATCAAATATAAACCAGTGCTTAACTGTTCACCCATCTATCACACGATCGCAGCAACAGCTACAAGTCTGTAACTCCACCTTGAAACATTTCTTCTACCCAGCGTTATCCCGGTCTAGTTCCAGGGTCCGCCTCAATTGCAAAGGACCTGACTAGGCGAGTTAAGATAAATATAAATAATATACTGGACTATATGACTGTGTTATAGGGAGCAGACGCATGTATGTTTTTTGTAAAAATACATAATTACATACATATAGATAATACACCCAGACTCGAGGTGGGAATGGAACCCACGACCCCGTAGCGGAAGGCAGGGTCTCTATCCACTGCGCCAACGGGCCAGTGGATGACCAACTACTGTCTGTCGTCCCCCAAATTAACAATCTCTACAATCTCACAACTAATATCACTCAGTGACATTCATCGGAATTCACTTTACGTGCCTTCTGAACCACGAACGAGGTTCGATATTCGAAAACCAGTGTCAGAATGGGTCACCCATTTATCACCCGGCCGCGGTAAGAACCGATTAACCTAGCGATCGACTCTAATGCCGGTCACTGATTAAGCTACGATCTCCACGACACAACACGTATGATTTAGTAAACACACAACTACATACGTCATCAGAATTAACGTGTGAGAAACAAGCACGAGACAAGTTTCAATACATGGGATAACCTTGCCTAATGCGATGATTCCTGAGCATTAATTAATGACATCATTAGGCATCTAATCACGCTATATTTCACCCGTATGTCATGTAATTAAAATATAAAATATTCATACGCGTTACGCAAATATTTACTATTCAATATAAATAGGGTTTATCAAAGAAATTTTGCAAAAATTGTATTAAAATATTTCCCTATTAAAAGCTATATTTGGACCTTGAATGCAGCTTCATTATCTATACTTCTATATAAAGCTGAAGATTTCGTTTATTTACTTGAACACGTTAATCTCAGCATCTACTAGTCAAATTCCTGAACACGCTAATGTCAGGAAGTACTGGTCAAATTTGAAACATTCTTTCAGTGTTAGATAGCCCATCTGTCGAGAGAGGCTAATCATCACGCTAAAATTGACGAAGGACGGCGAACGCGGACGAAGACACGGGCACAGCTAGTAATATATAAAGCAGAACTGTTTGTTTGTTTGGTTGAACGCGCTAATCTCAGGAGTTACTGAACCGATTTTTAAAATTTTTATAGTTTTAGATAGCCCATATATCGAGGAAGGCTTAGAAGCTACATATATATCAACACGCTAAAATTGAATCTATTTTTTTTTACCTAATTTTATGCGGACCAAGTCGCGCGGAATAACTAGTATAAAAATAAAATTAGCTGAGTAGGTATCCCATTGCAAAGCTCAGATCATCTTGTTTACAGCGCATACATGAGCTGCGCTAACGTGATCAGTTGTTAGTGATATTATCGAGTTCAAGCACTAATTAACGTAATTAAATCCCCGAGGATCCTAACGAGGCAGGGCCTTGAACAAGAGACGTAAATACAGAATCGTGAACATAATTATCAGGGGATTAATATGATTACATGCTTCAGAATATACTGGAATTTCTCCATAGCAAACTGTTCTACGAGTAAACTTTTCGCAACCCTTGTTGTTATTGTTTCCTAGTTTTCGAGCGCAATTCTATAGATCTACGTAATATAGTTTCAAATAAAAGGCAACGCATCCGCTAGCCTCCTGGTCATGCATTTGTCCATGGGCGTCGGTAGTCACTTAGGTGAACCGAATACTCTAATGCGCTCGCTTACTCTATTGCGATTTGTAAATTAAAAAAAGGTTTTTTATTACTGGAAAGGTAAAACGAGATTTCTTTTACTTAGTCTATTCAAATTCAAAAAATGTTTTATTCAAGTAGACTTTTTCAAGCTCTTTCGAATCTTCAAGTAATTTTAAAGGCTACCATTAATTCGGAAAAGGTTGAGCCACCGAGAACAATGAGACAAGAACAAGAAGAAGAAGCAAGAAACTCGTAGGGCATTATTTTAAAAATATTTATTACAAAAACTTGTTCAATACATCTTCATATTAACTTGAAAGTACAAAGTTGGAATCTCTCGACTCAACTCCAGGGATAAACAGAGATGCCCGAACGAGTCATGGCACAGAAAATCATAATCAATCAATCTTAGACTGTTTGAAGGTAGCGCTAATGTGGTGCGGGTGCCTGAGGTATAAATTGTTTGCAGAGTTTTTTGCTAGTCACTTTACGAATAACCTTTGTAGAGTCCATCTCCTGATGATGCTTCGGTGTCGAAGCGAAACGTGCGTTGAGGCACATGAGTGATTTCGAAAATGTGGTACATGGTTCAATTCCTGATCCGAATCCAAAATGTTTACCGCGCACAACACAATGGAATCATTTGCCAGCTCCGTTTTCCGAACCGATATGAATTAGGGACCTTCAAAAAAAGAACAACTCTTTTTTTTTTAATAATATTAGGAATACTTTTTAGGTATGTCTAATATTCCTACTAAGCTTAAATTAAAAGCTTGTATCAGGAGTGGGTGCGACAATATCCCAACGGCGGTTGGGTTTTAACCGGGTACCTTGCGGATTTCAGTCCATACCTTATACCGTTGAGCTATTGAGGCTCTGAACTACTCGTGTCTCAAAGACTGCATCTGCTAATTATAGGTGTAGATAAAGTCGTAGAAATCAGCTGGTGTAAAATAAAATTATAGTAGGAAGCATTATTGGAAGGTCAACTATAATAATAAGCAATTAATTAATCGTGGTGTGAGTTTGAACAGGTATTTTTACATCTCAAGGATGGACTTTTTCTGAACGTAATGACTTCAATGTTTCCTTATCATGAAATAAAACTGATGTATTTTAATATAAATAATAATAATAATAAATGTATACAGGACTATATGACACATTGACGTCTGTTCCTAAGTTAGACTAGACTAGACTATACTAGACTAGGTTACAGGCGCCTGGTACACACAATTTTTTTTTTAACCCCGACTCGAGGCGGGAATCGAACCCACGAATGTAAGCGCACAAAATAACTTTTTTAAAGACATCACGTTAGAAATCACTGTTACGGGCTTTTATGTTTTAAAATCTGCATGTATTATACATTATATATAAACATATATAAACTTTTGGCTTTTATTGTTCTGTTTATTAACAAAACTCGCATTAAAGTTTTGCGTTAATGTATTTTATATCTATTTGTTACGGGTTTATTTTAGTTTAGTATAAGTTAATTTAGTGTTAGTTAAGTATAAGTTAATTTTTTGTAGTTATGTAACTTTTTCCGAATAAAGTTTTCATTCATTCATTCATTCATTCATAGAGCCCGTCGCTTATTTTAAAAGGTGAACCCGTACAAGGCCGAGGAGGGACTTCATTTTTTACTATTTAATGATCATATTGTTTTTTATATGGAAAGACTATGACTTATTTTGGAGTTTATCTATTGATGGACAGGAATTGTTTGCCGTGAAGGCTGTTTAACTGATAATAATATTATTATTATCTATCCCCATACCATCCATTATCCTCGTTTTGATTGTGAAAACGTCTTATAAGGCGATGAACTCCGGCTGCAAGCACGAATCATTGTCACGTTCCATCTAAGCCGAGCGTACAAGCGAGCCAAGCTCCTTCGTGTTTCGGAAGGCACGCAAAACAGTGGGACCCGATTAATGTTACTTTGTGGTATTAGTCGTAAGGTTGTAGAGATCGTGGGGGGTTCGAGGATGACGTCAGATGGCAATCGGTTATCTTAACTCGCCCCACAGCCACATCCTTTACAATCTAAGCGGGCCTTGGTATGTAACGGGGATAACGCCAGGAAAAAGAGTAAGTATATTTTATGTATACAGGATTATATATACAGGACTATAGGATACACAAACCTCTGTTCCTAAGGTAGACAACTTAATGCCTGTGTTATAGGGAACAGCCGTCTGTTATACACAAATATTCTTTTCTTAGAAATATATTAATACATACTTATGGATAATACACCCAGACTCGAGGTGGGAATCGAACCCACCACCCCCGGAGCAGAAGGCAGGGTCACTGCTCACTGCGCCAACGGGCCAGCCAAGAAGAAGAATTATGCATAACAATAGTACAACTTTTTTGTATGTATGCATTTTTTTATATGACCCATAGAAATGTATTACGTATGTTAAGTAATTCTTACAAAGTCTGTTAGGTCGTTAGTAAAGTATAACATACACATAATGTCTTTATGTCTATATGGTCTTATAAGCGAAAAAGAGACAAAGGGACTTTGTTATGCCGGCGCCAGACATAGCTCAAAGTGTTTGCACATTTTTGTCCTTGAAGACTACAAAGTTCTACAAAACTTTGCGCAAACGCCCCGGCCATACTACAAGATCATTCAAATGAAGCTATGTTTGGCACCGGCATAATAATACTTTATTTTTTTTTATTTTTAAATACTTATAATGTCACACCAAGCAAGCTATAATATAGGTACACTAATAAGTTATGACTTCTTAGAGCAAACTTCAAGTCACATGAAGTGACAAACATACCTACATACGAGTAAGAGTAAATGAAAGAGACGACGCTCTACTAAGCTAATGCTATCTCTTTCCAACGTTCGATATTTAAAATTCACTGACGACTACTCCGTAACAATTATGGCGAATGACATTAAAAAGCGATTACAAGAAACCAATCGCACATACAAAGAGATGTGCAGACTCATTTTGTTTTTTTTTATTATTTTGATCTAGATAGATCAAGGTTAATAATTGTGATGCTTTTGCAGTAATGTGTAACTGATTTGAATATTAATTACTAGCTGACCCGGCAAACTTTGTTCGCCCATGTGTTCTGTCACGCATTAATGACATCGATGTATAAGGGCAAACATGTAATATTGTTTATTTATTAACAAATAACTCATGAGATAAGAATTACTGAATTTAATGGTTAAAGACATTAGGTTCGTGGGTTCGATTCCCACCGCGAGTCTGGGTGTATTATCCATATGTATGTATTTATATATTTCTAAAAAAATAAATTTGTGTATAACAGGCGGCTGTTACCTATAGCACAGGCATTAAATTGTCTACCTTAGGAACAGATGTCTGTGTCTCATATAGTCCTATATATTTATATATTATATTTATATATAGATATAAACAATGAAAGTTTGTAAAAATAATATCGTGACACTGGTCACGATAGTATTCTATTAGTCACGACAGTATACTTATATCGGTAAATAAGGCTAAAATCTGTCTGTACCCTGTACCTGTTTGGTAGACCAAAGTATTTTGTGAGGGGAATACCAATTTCAAAATTACACTTCCCTACTTAAACTTTTCCAATATTTCGACATATCTACAGGTATGTTATTTATTGTTTCAACGCTAGGTGCGTGAGTGCGCCATTACGGTTTGTTGGCACGAAAGGCAAATTTAATTCTGTGAATAAAATCACCATAACTATCGCGAACGGTTGAATTTATCACCCCTTTTGATAGTTTGCCATTGCCTTCAATGGCGCACTTTTTTTTAGAACCCATATAAATAGTTCAAGGGCTAACAGAACCGTTTTAGGGCCGGAAAGTTCAATTTGGTTACATCCCATAGCTGTACATAGTTTTAATTGGTGTTTTTTTTCATACCGTAACTTTATATAGTACTGATTATATTCATGGGTGTTCATTTAAAGTTTTTTCTTTATGGCGGCTCCACAGTAGTGGCGTAAAGGTCCGTTAACAGGTGTGAACGTGAATATAGACGGTGTTCGCGGGGTCCGCGAGCGTTCACGCCTGTTCCCTGATCAGAGTTGGTATTTTGTTCCGCGACAAACGGTTCGCGCCTCTTTCGAGCGGCGTTCACGGATACACATCCACATTCACAGCTCCGTGAAATTAAATTTCGCCACTGGGTTCAATGAAATAATTTATATCTGTAATTCTGATAACTGCTTCTTTATAGAAAATCTGAAATGCAATTTTTATAATTAATAAAGACAGTTCTAATCATATAATAAGGCAATTCAAAAGTTCAGCAAGTAACATCTTCTATGTCCATTTCGCGGAGATTTTCACGAACGATTGACAGCATCCCGTAAATGTGAAGGACATGATCTGTGCCGTGAATTCACGGCTTGAACTCACGTCGTGAATTCAATTCAACAATACTTATCATTAGCATAACCTACAACATTATATACAAGAAAGCAACCCTGAAACATTTCTACGTGAAAACCCCTAATTTCCTGTTGGATATTAGTGATATTTAACCCTTGCTAGTCACTTCGCTCGCTCAGATGTTACTTGTGTAGGGTGCGTACTAGTGTCGGCCCCCATTTAGTAGATAAGCTGGTGCCAAATTGTTTGACGGCACGTTCCCAATACTTCGTGATTATCCGTGTAAATAAAAGTGCTTTGTACAGTCTGCGAGAAGAATATTGAAGAGTTGGTGTTTTATTCATCTCCATCAATATAACCGGAAAAGACTCCAACGTGTCCGTTACAACTTCGCTAAATAACAAAAAATAGAGATTTGAAGTAATTGCACTAAAGATGTCGATATAGTCGATTGCTAGGTTAAACAGTTCTTACTGCGGCCGGGAGAAATATGTGTGATCCATTTCAACACTGGTTTTCAAAACCTCCTCCATGTTTCGGAAGCCGTATAAACTCACTGAGTGATAATACTCGTGAGCATCATCGGGATCTTCTTGTAACCAAGGTTATTTTTTTTTATATAAGGGGCAAACGACCAGGCGGTTCTATAAGTGACTACCGACGCCCATGGACAACTGCAACACCAGGGGATCACAGATCCTTAGAGGGGGACCCCCCTTACAAGGAGTAAGGGCCTCGAAGCGGACCCCCTTGCCTGGGCGTGTGCCCCACGGGCTCGTGAGATTGTAGAGGTGGTGAAGTTTTCTTAAATGGTCCCACACTTACATTCCCTACAATTTTAATGGACCATAGTACAAGACCAGGATAACGCTGGGAAGAAGAACACTTACACTCGAAGATAGTTGGAGGAGATGTCTTTTAGGGATAAGTTTATCCGCTGTTAACTATTTTTTATAGTAAAAAAGTTGAGTAAAAATAATAATATTATTTGTGAAATATGATCTCAAATATGCAATATAACTTATAGAGCGTCAGAAACATAAATAAAGAAAAGCTCTCGACTTTACATGCATATGCAGCGTGCTTTACGGTGAACGCATCTCAGAAATCGCAATAAAAATGCTAACGATTTTTCTCTTAGCTTCACTGGCACTGTTCGCTGGCGCTACGTACATCTCAATTTATAACTGTATAATGCTCTAGGATTTTCTAAAACTTGGTACTCCTGTAATATTTATTTATTACGTACGCGTATTGTATATTTTGTATTTAATATTACGGTACCTACGTAAGCTGTTGTAACCCAAATTCCCAGCTTTACAGTAGAGCGCTACGAACACACTTTTTAATATATTATTGTATACAATAATGTGGACGTCATTATTGAATATAGAATTGTTTACAAAAATGTGTTATATAATGAGGATTTAATTTTACATTTTTTTTTATATAACAAGGGGCAAACGAGCAGGCGGTTCACCTGAGTGACTACCGACGCCTACTAAAATTCTCTGTGTATATTGTAAGGGGTTCCTAGAGAGTAGAAAGTCTTTCTGTATCTGTATATCTCCGCATCATAGATACGTAAAAATGAAAGGTCACCAATAACATGAAAATTCGAAAACCGCGGGACATACAAAGATAAAATTTAGCAAGTTTAAAGTAAGTGGACAACCGTTAAGAATGATTTTTCGATATGGCCAGATTCAGGAAATCTCTCGCAGAATTTTACATCGTAGTAGCGGGAAATAGGTTGTATTATATAATTCCGACGTAAATAAAGTCTGTTCAAGGATATACGAGTAACTTTCAATATACATACGATATTAAATATAATTCTGCAATAATGGATCTAATATGAGATTTGCGGATAGGTCGAGCGCGGATTCCTTTCGAGAAATCTAATTGGGCTCAGAAATTGTAGGGTGGCTATGGTTCTATATAAAGAAGTCTGTCTTCCGATTTTTTAAACATTAATTTTAAAAAAATAGAAAAGAAACACTGTTTTAAGATAACAAATAAAATAAAGATATAGCTTAAATCTTTGGATTTGCGTACTATATGCTTATTTAAAGCCATATAAAAAAAAATAATTCTTTGTATAATGACATTGTTATGTTTGGCAACTAATATACAGACGGTCGACATGAAGCAATCATGACATAGTTTGACACAATCTTATAGTAAAATGTATAAAGTCATGTACATGAAAACAGTGGTTAGAATTGATGTGCGTGAAATTTAATTTTACTAATTAAATATACTTATTATTCATATTCTTTTAAAATATTGGCACTCGTACACCATCTTTTATTTATACTGTAATTGTCTCAAATTTCACACTGCTCGGTCCAAATTTCGTAAAAAAGTACCGAAAGTTTTTGTTTCATGTGTTAATAATAGATAGATAGGTTACTGAACCTTCACCGAGATCTAGTCTAATATAGATATTTTAGCCTAGATTTAGAAGGTGAGTTTTGCTGATGATGTGACATTAGGTAAGAAACGAATTAATTTAGGTAATCACTAATGCAAGCAGCCGTCAGCCTACGATGTTGGAAAGTGTTTAAAGTATACCTATTTACCTACCTTGAAGATTTTGTATAACCCTTTCCAGATGAGAAAGATTTAATTGCAAAGGGTTGGTCAAATTTGTCAACGAACTGTTGGAATAGACTGGAAAATTCTTGAGTTGAGACCACAATATGTTAAACGAAGTGTGGGACGCTATTCCACTAGCATAGCACATTACATCATATATAACAATATCTTGAACTATTAAAAAAAAATTGGGTTAAGCGGACACTTTAGAATAACAATACTAAGAAACGGGACGATTCCTTAATAATAGGGGAAAATGGTCACCCTATGCTTATATATATAAATATTAGAAACACGCAGTAAATTTATATGATATGGGTTCTCGTCAATTTCGCGAGTCAATGCTCCAGAAGAGCTTCCATGTAATTAGGTTAATATCGATTATTTTGTTAGTCAGTTAGTAAGCGAGTTAGTAACTACCTTTTGTCTCCAGGGGGCGGTAAAAAGGAATATCCTTTTAATCTGTACGATAACTGATCAGATCCATCACAGGTTCGGGATCCCGGGCTACTCCAGCTGCTGTCGTTACTCCCCCTGCATCGTCCGTAACAGTAGTATCAGCATCCTTTTGTCCTTTCCATCTGCCTTTATATCCTTTTACTCTATCCCTTCCTTTACTCCTATCTATTACTCTAATTAGAGGTGGTCCACAGCCGTATTGATTTGGCGAGTCTTTTTTCTCATATAAGAACGGCGTGAAGTGGCGGCAATGCTGTCACGTCTAGTGATGGTATTGTTGTCGCGTTTCGTTGGCCTTGTGAGAGTTCCCTGTGGTCTAAATCCCTGTGTAAAGTCCTGTAACGTATCTGCTAGCCATCTGGCGGTGTAGATGTCCATGGGCGTCGGTAGTCACTTAGGTGATGAACTGCCTGCTCCTTTACCCCTTGTAATATATACAAAAAAAATATCAAGTTAAGTTTAAAATATAGATTACATACACATACATAGCTTAACGGTTGAAGAATTAAAACAAAATTTGTAAGGTACTTAAATATAATAAGGTATTAAAGTAATAAGGTTATATATAACAAGACGTATTGAGGAGTTCATAGCTTAATCAGTGGCTGGCATTTGTATCGATCGCTAGGTTAAGCAGTTCTTATCGCGACCGGTTCATAGGTGGGTGACCCGTTCTCACACGGGTTTTCAAATATACGACGGTATGTATCGTGAGATTGTGAGGTTCCGAGGATGACGTTAGAGGTCGTTAGAGGTCGGTCATCTTAGCTTGCCCCACAGCCACATCCTCTGCAATATAAGCGAACCATGGTCCTGGAGGTATACAGATTTTATGTCAGAAAATCATTTTTAAAATAAAATTATTGCATCTGGCACAAATCCAATTCCACCTTTATAATGACGTCATAATTCTCGCACGTCTGTGACGTCAGATGCATAATTTTGTTATTTATCTGTGTTTTTATTGCGTTCGAAATTTTCATATATTGTGGTTTCGGTGGCAGTGACGAGTTCCTTTTTTAAATTTAATACATAAGTTTTATTTCAACTTCGAAGTCTTTTGTCTCACTTAATGCTTATAATAAAAAAAAATAAAGCAATCACGAGGACTGAAGTGAAGACTGAATAACAAAGTTACTCACGTGCCCGCGTCGATGACGACCGACATGCAATTTAATGGCCATAACCACAAAAACCAGCCTCTCCAAGTTTTCAGTCCATAAAAATCATTTAAAAATATTTGTGTCTTTTTGTAAGGTGTAATAAAATTCTTTTAAGAAATTCATAAGTCCATCTGTTTTGCCATTTATTTAATTATTGTTTATTTGAGAAATAGCTTACAAAGCGGTCAGAAAAGAGTGCCTCGCGGGTCGATTGTGGCCCGTAACCTCTCTTTACGGCCGGCGACTGTCTTGTTGTATATGACAATTTAAGTCTTAAAGTTTTGTTGTGATGTACTAAATTTAAACATTTTCAATATCACTTATAACGTCTGCTATATAAATAGACTAGCGGACCCGGCAGACGTTGTCCTGCCCGAAAGTAAAAATCAATCAAGAGAAAAGCTAAAGATGAAAACGGAAAACTTAAAATTGCGTATCAGTTGCTGCGCCCACCTTCAAAAACATGAAATAAAATAATTAAATAATAATACAATTTTCCAACTAAACATAATTTACATATACAATATATATACTTATAATAGTATAATCTGTCAATTAACCAATTTTCATTATTTCTACTCCATAATACGTGACACTATCCCAATGCTTTATCTATATATGACATAGCACATCAGTTAAATAGTTTAGGCCGCCTAATTTATGTGTATATATATATTATGATTAGGGTTTTTCTTCGTAAGTGAAAGTAGCGACTCAATTGAGCTATTGAGAGTCTATTAACAGTCGAATGTATAGAGCTTACCGGCTTTACTGGAAGAACAATAATTATTTTACCTTAAAAATCATCTTCTACTTCTTTCTCTTCTTCTTCTTCCTCTTCTTCTCAAGTGCCTTATCCCATTATTATAAAAAATAATTATAGCAATAGTTTTTAGGTAAGTCTAAAATTCCCGTATCTCCTCAGACTAAAGTTAATTTAAAAGCTTTTGTTAGATGTGACTGCGCCAATACCCCAGGGGCGTCAGGGTTTGACTCGGGTACCTTTCTGGTTTCAGTTCCTTTCGAGTGGCTCTATTTGGGTGAAATGAAGACATTAGTACGTATTAATCGGAAATAAAATGGCCAAGAGCGCGTCGAGCCACGCTTATATAGAAGTGTTCCGTATCCGATACGCGACATTTGGCGATATAGGTATTTGTTAAATAACTTCAAAAGTTGTAGTCCGCTTTTGTTAAAAATAATTTTCCTCGTGAATTTTTAGCATGTTCTATCAATAGTCCAGTCATCCAGCATTTCACAGCAGAATCGAACACAACTAGCTGAATCTTTGTATAGGCCTTTATTTTAGCTATACAATTAATATTGCGTCATAAGTCACAGTTGTCGCCGTCATTATAGGCTTAGATATATAAGGTCAAAGACAACAAAACCTAATTTTTTAAAATTAAAGTACGATGGGTTAGCGCTTGACTTTCACACCTGGCGAGAAGGAATGATGCAGTCTAGGATGTAGCGTGCTTTGAAGGTATTGAAATTATATTTGTAATTTTCAGCTAAACGGTAAGTTTCATCACACTCTTTCAAGTACACGAAGATTACACAATTATCTATAAGAAATGTATTAAAACTTTTCCTTTCCTAGTTGCGTTCGATTCTGCGGCTAGCCCCTTTTATTGACTTAGATGACTGAGCATATAAGAAACATTTAAAGTATCTACGTCCAATTTGGTAATGCTAGGGTTGAACAACCTTGCGGACAGACAGACAGATAGACTGATGGACGGACAGAGTGAAACTTTATGGATTCCTTGTAGTACTGCGGAACCCTAAGAAACTAAAGTTTCTTGAACACTTTTGCATTCAGTAAATATACAAATATACGTTTCAGATGATGTCTGCACAGTCTCTATGCTGACACAAATTATGAAATACTTACATCTCCCATCATATCAAGAAAGTTATCGGTAAATCCAGTATCTCCAAATTCGTCTGCTCCTATTACGTCTGTAACAGTCCAAAAAGTTTATATTTAGATACAACTTAAATAGATTTTAATAAAAAAAATACACTTGATGACGTCAGACGGCAGTCGGTCATTTTAACGCGCCCCCGAATCTAAGCCAACCCTGGAACTAGCTCGTGGTAACTGTAGGTAGAAGAGAGTCTGTGCGTAGTTGGCATGGCTAAGACCCACGAATCAAGAATTGAATTAAGATTTCTCGTCCCTAACGTTGAGCTGTACGACTGAGGAAGTACCCCTTCTAGACAAATCCAAACCCAGGTAATATGTTTTGCGCAGCGATTCGTTCCTTCTGATGAGCATGGAGCTGTTTGTTCCAGCGCATAGGTTTGGCAATACACGAGCAAGTGCCGTAGGTTGTAGGCGAGGATTACAATGAAATATCTAGAGAAGGCAGAAAACCCTCAGCTTCTTCGGACACATTATGCGATCTTCAAATCACTATCTGGAGAGGCTAATTACTTTAGGGAAATGTGGCAAACATGGTCAGGGGAGAGCGCCTACAATAAGACATAAAGAAAGCAGTAGTCTACACCGTGTCATCCACGCAACACAAGATCATAACTTACGGAGACTGTTCGTTTATGGTCACGATCCTCAGCAATGAGGGATGAAGGAAGAAGAAGAATCTAGAGAAGATGGGAATTATGGATGATTAATTCGAACTTTACATGCAAACGGAGCATCTTTTTTTTTTATTTGTATTTATTTACATATTGGACGTAATTAAGTAAACTTAATTTTTTTCTTTCTTTAGTTCTTCGTGCATTTGCTTGTAAATCTCGAAAAGGAAATCCGTTCCTAAGCAAATGAGGATTTTTCTGGTATACGAGTATATCTCGCTTCCTTTTTTACTGCATTAGATTCAAAAAAGTAACAAAAAAGAAAACCACTTCAAATTGTCAGAACTGGACCAAATTGAAATGGACCAGGGAAGCATCACCTTTCAAATAAAAAAACAATCATCAAAATCGATTCATCTAGTCGACACTTCAAACAAACATTTTTATGTTTTTCTTTTGAATACAGTCCAATTCAAAATCTCCCGCTTTTGTTGAAGTCCGTTGAAGAGTTTTGTCACTTTTATTTTAAACTACTTTGCTTTAATCCGCGAATGAATGATTAAAGCAAAGTAGTTTAGCTTCTCATGCATGTCATGGATTTCCGCAAAGTAACGCCTGATTCTATCAATTACTTTTATTTTATCACGACAGCCGAATAATCTCGGAAATTTGAAATTGTGCAGCGTAACGACTTTCCACGTGGGTTCTTCGTGGTGGCGCTGGTTTGGGACACGTCAACATCGTGTCGAGGCTCCGCAAGCAGTGACGAGGACTGGCTTTGGGGAGATGCCGTGCTCAACTCGGGCACTCACCCCGTCACCAGGATACTCAACCCAACCAAGGACTTCACCATATCCGTTGAGGTTAGTAAAACTAATTAGCACAGTCGAAAGCACGCACACAAACAAATCCAAAGGGCAAAGAGGTAGTTTATCGTTAGTAAACATCCGCTTAGAAAGTATTTTTTAATACGACCAGATTAATGCGAGGCAAGGGCTCTCGCAAGTTTAGTTTGACGCGGATGAAGTCGTGGAAAGTAGCTAGTATAGCTAGTACTCAATATACTTTATTTTATTTTATTTTATTTTAGGAAAACAAACAGTACAGTAATACATAAAAAATAGATAACCATTAAATTAACACCTAAACCAATGAGGTTTCCACTTATATATACTAAACAAAACAGAAAAGTAAGATAAAGAATAGAAAAAGACAAATTTAAAATGATCAATTATGTAACAATACATATATACTTAGAACAGTTAAACAATTAATAAATACCAAGAAAAAAATCTACGTTTTATCTAAAAGAATTTGTACAAACTGTTTACGGAAGGAGCTAATAGAACAGTACCAAATGTCTACATTTGTGAATAACTTGTTATAATTTTGACAAGAGCGAAATATAAACCTATAATATAAATGTAAAGAATATTAGTATGATGTAATCTATTTTGTCCGACATCCGAGGTAGCTATAACTGAGTTAGATAACACAGGCATTAAGTTGTCTACCTTAGGAACAGACATCCGTGTGTCATATAGTCCTGTATATATTTATTTATTATTTTATATAAAAAAAAAACATACGCCTAATATACATGCTCTGCAATTTAAACGGATCCTGATATTAGATTGGGATATTATATTCATTAATTTTATTGAGAGATGCCAATACCAAGATCACACAAATCGGACTTAACGCTGAACCTGTGCGTCAGTCCTTTATTTATGCATGCATAGGTGAGATCAGGCCCGCGTTTGTATGCAAATCACGGTCATTGTCGCACCACGCTTGTTTTCACGTACAATTAGATGTGTATAGGAATGTCATGTTTGTGTTTCTTACAAAGGTGTGTAGTAAAACATCATTATTATTATTATTATACAAAAAAAAATATTGTTCGTCTACGGCTTATGTATATAAACTACTAGCTGTAATCCGCGACTTCTCCCGCGAATTAAGTGGTTTTGTTAAATGTTGAGGATTTTAAAGTTATTGTACGGAATTCTCATTATTTAGCTAATAGCAAAGTAACCATGCTATTCCTGTAAAATCAGCTATCTAACAGTGAGAGCCTCGTCCAAATCGGTTCAGCCGTTTCTGAGATTACCCTGAACAAGCCAAGCGATAAACGGACAAAAGTGTTTTACTTCTTGCGTTTTAGTTGTATCGTGTATAATAGTTATATGCAATTAGTAAAAAAATAATTTCTTCTTTACAAACGTACACTACTAGACGTAAAGATTTAGGCTAATAAAAGCGTGCACCTTTACGTATGCAATATGAAAACATATACGTTTTCTATAGCTATAAAAATATTTATTTACTTGAATACTGTTGGTTCGACCCAATTCTGTTTATGTGGAACTTTAAACAAACACCGAGCGTCGCGCGTCCGAGTTTTCAACTCGCTTATATGCAAACAAACAAACAAACGAACAATCCGAATACGTAAGAATAATATAAATACAGAACTTGCACTGTGAAATACTATAATCCCCCCTACGACATGGTAGGTTTATTGCACATTATAGGAAATCGCGTTGTAGGATTATTCTCGTACAACGCGCTTGTACGGCCCCGAATGCGCATAATATAAATATTATAGAATAATATTAGTGCGTTATAGAGAGCACCGTGTTATAGTGGAGATTACAGTTATTGTGCGGGAATCCATGAGCGCGGGCAAAAATAATAAAATACGCAAATACTTTGCCGGATCCGGATGTATTCACAGCGGTTTTTACGATTTGTCCATTCGTTATGTTTTTTGTAAATTAAAAATTAAAAAACATTTTTGGTGAAAAAGATCCATCTGGTCGTGCTGATGTCCATGGGCGCCGGTAGGCACTTCGGTGCCTGCTGCCTGCTCGTCTGCCCCCTTGTAACATATAAAAAAAAAGTAAGTACCAATATGCCCTAAAATCATGATGATGATAAAATAAATATCCTCGTGTTTAAAACGTTACCGACATTCTTATGTGAAAGTCTTTCTCCCACACAAAGTTTGTATTAACGGTTAAAGAATTATTATTGAACAAAAAGAAAACCGTCTTCAAAAAACACCAATGAACTAAAAAGCAACAAATAGTGAAGTTGGTACCGATCCAAGAAGGTTCCGACTTCACTACATGAGTAGGTGTCTACTAAGTAATCGTATGAAAATACTAATTATTTCTTGCTTTTTAGTTCTTTGGTGTTTTTAGGGAGTTTTATTTTCTTTTAAAAGTAATCTATTTTTTTAATTATTTTGTGGAAAGTAGACGTAACTTGTCTATTATAAGTTATAGGTAGGCCAACTAACAGCACTGCTCTAATAATACGTGAGATTTTCGAAGTAAACTAAAACATCATCGATATACATATGTGTATGTAAAAACATTTTTAGAATTTCGTTAATTTCTCAAAAATAGATTTACCGAATTTGTATGTGAACACCTATGACATATGGTGCATCGAAAAAAAATAGAAACATCGAAAACGGTTTATAAATGGCGGAGTAAGTGTGTACTATTATATACATTATTACACCAAAAAATACAGTCGAATTGAGAACCTCCTCATTTTTTTGAAGTCGGTAAAAATAATCTTTATTCGCCCAAAACTCCTTCTCTAGTTTATTTGCGAGCATAAAATCTATGTATATAAAAGCGAAAGGTCGCCTATCACGAAACTTCGAAAACTGCGGGACGTACAAAGATTAAATTTGACAAGGAGGTATATTATAGGTATTAGTAGACATCCGCTAAGAACGGATCTATCGATAGGACCAGGTTAAGGAAGTCTAAGGACTCGTGCAAGTTTAATTTTACGCAGACGAAGTCACTTAGGAGAACATAAAAGTATTTTTACTAATTCGCACACATATCGCGTGTTATACTATTAGGTAACAATTGAATATAGTGTCGGGAAGTAAACGAACGCGTTCGTTTAAAGACGAAACAAATAATAAATTAAGCGCCTAAGCCCCTAAAGGTCTCTGCCCCTAAACCGTAATATACCATGACCCCGTTATGTGCCCCCCTGTGTCTAGCCGTGCCTCTCTGTGACGCACCGTGCCTAGCTGAGCCTCGCCGCGCCTCGCCATGCCCCGCCGTGGTCCGCCGTGCCCCGCCATGCCCCGACGTGCTTCGCCGTGCCTCGCGTCTGCCGGGTTCGCTAGTATGTATTTAAAGATAAACAGAACCGCGCTCGACCCTACTCTACATTGATTATAATATTTCACAGCTCACCGCTTGTAAGCGTAGCGCCCCGCTGCATATTTACCCACCCACGTGGACGTCTAGAGTTCCCCGACTCTTGATTTTCAAACACTAATGAAATAACAGATGTACCTTGTACAAAATTTACATGTAATGAAATTTAAAATAATGTGAATATTATACAGTTTTATTAAGCAAAATCTTCTTTAAATTTTTCTTTAGGGATATGAAAAAACCATTAAACTTCCAAAACCGTCATCGCTACCCAAAGCTCTGTATGTTCAAGTTTTTCCTTCTGTCGGCACTTTCAAAGTGATTTTCTTTTAATTATACGTAGTGATTCAACTGTGAAGCAACCGTATTTAGGGTTCCGTACCTTCAAAGGAAGAAAGTAAGCTTTGTACGATCATTTCGTTGTCCGATTGTCTGTTCGTTCGTCTATTTGTGAAGATCAGGAGATAAAAAGGGATCTTCAAGCGTTAAGCTATAAAGTTTAAAATAATACCAAATACCAGCAGAACTTAAAGGTCCTTTAAAGCTGTAAAAAAACCCCACTCTCTAAGTGTACGCATTCAAATGATTGAAGAATAAGAAAGGAGCCAAAACTTATACTTGTACTTCCCTTTGACCTAGAATCGTGAAATTTAGCAAAAAGCTGTATTTTGTATCGTAAATGAAAAAAAAAAACGAAAACTGTAAATTTGTTGTTGCCATGGTGTCTTTGTATCTGCTATCCGTCAAGATCCTTTTTTTGACAACCGCATAAAGCTACAAAGTAGAAATTAGTACCAAATACTGAGGTCTGTGATTCCTCGAATCTGTGTAAAACTCAACCCTCTAAGTGTACGAAATCAAAAAATATGGCCATTTTCCATACTAGTATATCCGAAAAGGGAATCTAACCGAATAGGGCATTTCCAGTTTACTTAGAATCAAGAAATTGGACAGGAGCTCTATATTGAAGTACGAGTATAGGAAAAATTCCAAAAACCGTAAATTGTCATGTCACGTGTCGGGCGTTTTATAGTCTATGGCACCATAGTGTGTTATTATAATGTCTTAGCGATATTGTTAACAGTGCTATTTCGGCTCATAGAGTATAGAAGAATTCTTGTATTTTTGCATGCCCTTCTTCTTCACGGGCTGCGTTTTCCGCATTTAGTCACTGTATAGTGACCATTGTACGTGAGGGGGTTTTCTTAAATAGAATCATTCTAGAAATATAGCGTGTAACTATTTCACTATTACAAAAAATGAAAAACTATTTAAACGTCACTCCCCCTATACCGTCCGTGATAGTAGCATCCGCATCCTTTTTCTCTTTTCCATCTGCCTTTATAACCTTTTACTCCTTCCCTTCATTTACACCTATCTATTTATCTAATTAGAGGCAGTGTCACGCTTGAAGTCCTTTTGGTCTGCAGCAGAAATGGACCGCCTCTTTCTCACATATCAGCGTGAAATGGCGTCTTTACTGTCACATTAAGTGATGGTTCTTTTGTCGCGTTTCGTTCGGTATGTGATAGTTCCCGGTAGCCTAAACCCCTTTTTAAAGGCCGACAATGCATCTGCGAGATGTCTGGCGATGCAAATGTCCATGGGCGTCGGTATTCGCTAAGGTGAAGAACCGCCTGCTCGTTTGTCCCTTGTAAGAAAAAACTTGTGTGTTTTGTAGTTTCTTAGCGTTTTGGCAAGGCGGATTTTTTTTTCTTTAAAAATAATTTATGAAGTATCTCTTCAATACGCATACTAGTCTTTATTAAATTAACTGATAATGCCTGAACAGGAAAAAATATGGAGCCGGTAGGTTGTAGTTAACTAGTTAGTCGTGCGTCGGATTAGCGGATTAAGTACACGTTATTTTAAGCCCAACCAGTCGTGTGCAATTCGATGCGCGACTTTGTAGGGCATCGATGTATGATGTGCTTGATATTAATTTAACATTATGTCTGCTGATCTTTATGACCGGCATTCTCAAATCCTCTAAGACGGATCCCTTCTTTGTTCGCGTTTTCCACATTCCTACTCATGCCTGGCCATATTTTATCATGAACTTGTCTCTAAATTTGTTATTTAATGTTTTAGTGACTCAATAGCTCAACGTTGGTTGACGAGAGATGGCGCTGTATACGTATAATTTTTATTTCATATTTTCTTACCTTCAATTTCAGGAACTGATCAGGTGGCTATCTGCCAGTGAAAGACCTGTCGAAATCGGTGTAGCCCTTTCGGAAATTGCCCCTAACAAAAAGACGGACAAAAGTTGTCAATTTTGATTTGTGTTGTTGTTATTGGAGTATATTTCACTATATGACACTTCCTTTTTATTTATGTGTACCTACAGATATAGATGTAACTATGTTCGTACACGTTATGAGGCCATTTCTGCGGTATACGTCTTTATGGTACGAGCTACAGACATAAAAATTAATGGGTTAAACGTAGAACAGCGGCTCTGCAAGTAAAAACTAAAAGGTATTACATTTAAAAGCTAGACCGTAAACGGAGATACTTAAATGGCAACAGCGAAATAATATATTTGACGTCTGTGATTTCCAACTTCTATTAAGTATATTATGTTGCGCAAATAATAAGGAATAGGCCATGTCTTCCGCATCGGATGATCTTTGGGCCCAAATCTTCACTTTATGGACCCCAGATCGGAAACGACCTCGCGGCAGACACAGAATGTAATAGAGGAATGACCTGGATTGTTATAACAGAGATTGGCAACGCAGAGGCCTAGACAGAACCTTATGGAAAGAGAATAGGCAGTCCTTCGCCCTGAAGTGGGAAAAAATAGGCTCTCAATAAATAATAATAAATCTCCGTAAGGAAAGCGCTATCCATCAGCACCAAGAAAGGGATACGAGGCAGTCCGCCAGCCTCTTGGTGGTCCAATATTGAAAGAGATTTTAAAATAAAAGACATCCCCAAATGGACAACCCAAGATAAGAAATCTTGGCGCAAGCGCAAAAGAAGGCCCGATCCCAAATAAAGTTGGGAAAAGGGTACGAGGAAGAAGAAGAATTAACAATAATAAACGTAACATTTTTCAATAATATAAGTAAATAACCTATAATTATTGGTATATGGCGTGTCGGATCGATAATGGAAACAGAGCCTACGTACCAGCGATAAAACGGAGGCGAGCTTATCTTCAGTTTTTATGGTGCATTGCGTCGGAGACCACGTCAGCATTGGGGTGCGCTGTGAATTACTCTAACACCGTGGACGTACTGGAAATTTTATACTCATCATATTATAACATTGTTTAAACCCTCGATAGCTTAAAGGCTCCTTTTCTTCTAACTAGCGTTATCCTGGTCTAATACCAGGGTCGGTTTAAATTTCAGAGGATGTGGCTTTGGGGCGAGTTAAGGTTATCGACTGCCCATTTTCACCCCCTCATGATACTAATTTTTAGAGGTAATCAGCTCACCTGCGAGCGTTCTATTATTAAAGGTGTTCACAGATTTTGAGGAAGTCTTTTTGAACTGCAGCCGTATTGGCCCGGCGCGTCCGGGTACCAATACGTCTTTCTCACATAAGATCGGCGTGAAGTGGCGGCAATGCAGTCACGTCAAGTGATGGTATTGTTGTCGCGTTTCGGTCGGTTTGTGAGACTTCCCGGTGGCCTTAGACGCATCTTTAAAGACCGGGAATTCATCTGCAAGCCTTCTGGTTGTGCAGATGTCCTCCTTGCCCTTTGAAATATAAAAAAAGATCAGGCCTTTCCCATCAACTTTTAATTTCTTCAGCGTTGTTTTTTTTTTGGTTTTTTCTATCAACTTTTTAGTTCCAACACGCGACATATTTTGTGTTCAGCCACTAACCATTACGGACCTATTAAGTCATTTGTTCTGCTCGAGTCGATGGCGCATGACAGCAAAATCAAAAGGAGTTCGCTTAGTTTGAGCTATTAATGAGAATATTAGACATACCTAAAAAGTATTGCTAATATTGTTTAGAAAAATCGTAGGTTGTATCAGTAGTCAGGTATCTACAAGTCCTGTGATATCTCCTACCCTACATTACGTTAACCTTACTGTTACTGAGACGACATAAGGAGGGGGGGAATAAAGCTCCCACCTGTTGGGTGATGTTGAGCATGAGGCGGTAGATGGGCGTGTCCCCGACGCAGTACTTGGTCTTCTGGTTTTTCCACGTGCTGCCACTGTGGGTCTCCTCCAGAAAGAAGGAGCGCAGGTAGTGGTCGGCCGGTTGGCGGTTGAACCCGTTGAACCGGTACTGGAACGTGCCGATCCAGGGCATGTCCTCGAAATACGCGGTTCGATATCTGGATAAAGAAATTACTTAAAATACTAAACCAGTATAGATTCCTAAATAGGTAATAGTAGCAACGTTATACAAGAGCGGAGCCACCCATCACTAGTACTAGTAATTTACTGGGTTGGCCCAAATACTTTGTATTTAGATTGGATAACCTGTTTGGAAATAAACACTTTTTATTGCTTTTTTGAAAGTATGTCAGCCTATATGAGTTGTGTGTAATAAGGTAAAATTATACAATATTTAGCAAAACACAGCATACAAAAAATAAGAGAAACTTACCCATATTCCTTAACCTTGTCAAATATGAATGCGCCGGAATCAATTCTCCCATTATTTTTCATATTCTTTCTAGCTTCCGGCAATTCTAATTCAGTCTGTCCCGTTAAAATGGGGAACAATGCTGCCGGTGTTCCATCGCCTACGATGTTGTAACTGAAAAGTGCCAATTGTATCTAGTTTGAAAACTAGAGGGCTTAAAGTATGTACCTCGGAGCACTGGGGCACTACCGGTTGATATAGGGCGTATTATATGGAGTTGAGAATAGCAATAATGTGCAGTTGCCCTACATAAAACCATACTCAAACAATAATATTTCATAATTATAATAATTTATTTGCTACATGGTACAAATACGATGATACAATGTTTTTTGAACTCATCTACAAACTGCATACAAACTTTTTTGCGTACTTTTGTATCCCTGCTGGTGAAAATTGAATCGCTTTTTGGGGGAAACAATTATTAATGATTGCATTTAAAACTTCCTATAATGTATACCTTACCCATTTAAAATAGTGGCACCCAATCTTTTAGTTAGCATTTTGTAGCTCTTGGGCATGCGTCGAATGAATCCGTTCTTAGACGTGGAGTCAAATCCGATAATCAAGACGTTGATGGGATCTCCTCCCGAGTAAAGCTTGGGGTGCACGGATGAACGGAATCCAAGCGAGTAACCTTCCCAGATAGTGTTGTTGTCGTGTTTCGTTCGGTTTGTGAGACTTCCCGGTGGCCTAAACTCGTCATTAGAGACCGGCAACGCATCTGCTAGCCTTTTGATGGTGCAGATGTCAATGGGCGCCGGTAGGCACTTGCGTGCCTGATGCCTGCTCGTTTGCCCCTTGTACCATAAAAAAAAAATGTTACAAGTAATATTAGTTGTGAGAGTGTACAGATTGTGAGGGTCCTGGGGATGATTTAACTCGTTCCACAGCCACATCATGAGCAATTTCGCAGGAGCAGGACCAAGATCGGGATAACGCCTAGGTAGAAAAAGATTAAAGTCTTCTGAACTTTATAAGGGACTTCTGGGTAGGAAATTTTGTTGGGTAGAAATATTTTAGCCTTTTCAGTTAAAGAGATATGAATATCTTAGCTGTCCATGGTTCTTTATTGACTGGCCGGTTGGCGCAGTTGGCAGTGACCCTGCCTTCCGTTTTGTGGGTTGTGGGTTCCATTTCCGCCTCTAGTCCGGGTGTATTATTTATATGTATGTATTTTTATATTTCTAAAATTTTTTTTATAAAAAAATAATTGTTCATAACAGGCGTCTGTTACCTATAACAAAGGCAGTTGTCTACCATAGGAACTGACGTCCGTGTGTCATAACGTCTTATGTATTTATTAGTTATTTATGTGTCATTGCATCGCAGCCAAAGGAACCCAGGCTAAGGAACTGCCGACTCAGGTGTAGGATGTCAGGTTATTTAAGGTGAGTCCATGACTGGGATGACACGCTGGCAGCGTGGGTGTAACAGTATTCTCTCATCTGAATTAAAATCGACAGTAAGCCGAGTGATGATTTATAAAGATCCCAGCGCGTTATTTTCTAACATATACCTGTTGTTATTTGTTATTAATCAAACAGGAAAATAAGATTCAATATCTTATCATTTATTTTTAAAGGGCTTTCATCTAAAACGTCAGATGTACGTCATGTCAATCAAATGCTTATCGTTTTATTACGTGTATCTTAATCCAACAGTATAGACTCCATAAGTACTGTTAAAACTACGTCATGTGCTAGTAAAAAACATTAGAAACCCATTTAAGAACGATTGAATTACAATTGTTTATTTATATCATATAGGTACATATATAAAAGCGAAAACAGGTATATATATAAAAGCGAAAGGTCACTTAACACCAAATATCGCAATTCTCGGGACGTACAGGAGGTAATAGGTAGAGGTAAAAATAAAGAGGTCGAGGCATATCATCCATGCGATGGACCGACCAAATTAAGACCGCTGTAGGCGGTCCCTTGCATGAGTGCACCAGGCCATCGGGTGGCATATAGATATACTAGATCTTCCCGAACAAACCTAGGTCTCTTTTCACCAATAAATAGATTTTTTTTTATATAACAAGGCATCACTTGACGTGACAGCATTGCCGTTACTTCACGCCGATCTTATGTAAGAAAGAGGTACTGGTACCCGGACACGCCGGCCCATTTCGGCTGCAGATGAAAATGACTACAAGCGTAACGCTACTTCTAATTAGAAAGACAAGAGTAAAGGATAAGGATGGAGTAAAAGGATATAAAGGTAGATTGAGAGGAAAGAAAGGATACGGATACTATTGTCACGGACGATGTAGTCGGAGTGACAATAGCAGCTAGGGTGCGGTAGTGGATTTGACCATTATCGGAGAGATAAAAAGGACGATCCACCCCCTGGACTCTAAGATATGTCCCTAGAGTTGATATAAATACAAATAAATCTGTTGTTGCATTGTATTTTGATTTGGAGTTTCTTGCGATAAGATCGAATGCTATTATAATTTATTTTCATTATTTACTGTACTTTCATTACTTTACAGGCCTCAAATTGATTTTCAACAACTCCCTCGCATTTTCTGCAACACAATATAAACTTAAAAGCGCTCCTAGTCTCATAAAAAAGAACTATGTCTCATACAAATACAGGCAGGCAATATTAGCAGAAATTAATCAGGAATATCTCAACAAGTAGGCAGGTATCCATTAGTTCCCGCGGGACGGAGTGTCAACTGGACTGTGGACTCATTCCCATATTGGAAAACGAATTCCCAAAAGACCGAGTCGGATATAACGCGTCCTGGTACGAATAACTTTACAGTAATCAATTTAGAACTTACGGTGTTAAAGTTTAACAAACAAACTTTCAAGTGCGGTTACATTAGGAATTACAATAAAGATTCTGGGGCATATTACCAAAAATGGCAGTGTTCCAATTAACAAAAGCAGCACAATATAGCACGGACAATGTATGCGACGCACTAAATTCTATCTGACAACAAAGCGGAATCGATATTTACGTACCATTTTCATATATCAGATCTGTCTATTAGAAAGAATTTATAAGTCCCTTTTGTATCGTTTCAAAAACAATGGAGGCGGCAACTGGTTCCACAGAGTTATTATGCAAATTACCTTTCTAAATCTTATAAAAGTAGACAAGAGCGTGTTAAGAAACGCTTATATAAGTTCCTGATGCTAACGGCTTCGGCAGGGAACGCTCTTTCGGCGTCTGTGTTCCCCTGATTACTATAACATGGGTATCTTTAAGGCAAGAGTGAATAGGTTCATTCTAGACAAGCGCGTTACACCCTAGATTGCATCAACACTTAAGATCAGGTGTGGAGCTCTTGCAGCTACCATCAAATACAGTGCGGAGCTTCTCTGTGCCTGGTTTGAGTATACCATGGCCTCCTTATATCTGGTCGGTATGTGTATGGCTAGGGTTCGGTTGAACGATGCCAGAGCAGGAGTGGAGTGATGCCAGTCTACTGACATCGCTTTGTGTTTCATCTCTAAGCCATACATGTCGATGGGACGTCGTTCTCCAGTTGTAACTGCACCATGGTTGTACTGTTACCAACATATTACTTACTTTATTATTTTTATACTCTGGAACGTTCCGTTCTGGAGTTATTAATAACTGGACATATAACGAAAGTGTTAGAATACATAACATTGATTGTATCAGATTCATTATAAGTAATATGAATGATGAAACTACAAATGTACCTATATGATGCTACCACATATTTTGCATATTAATGCTTACTATACGCATTCTTTTTTAATTTGTAATTAACAAAGTCCTCAAAAATGTGACTATTTTAAATAATAAATCACTAAAGGGCTATTGACACGGTTTTTATTTAGTAATGTACTTTTTTCTACAGTGGATTCTAAGTTTATGGATGATGAAAATCAGTGTCACACAGTTTTAAAAAATGTTTTTCCCTTTTGAATGTACCTGATGTGAACAGACAACACGACGTGTAGTTTTAAGTCTCTGCATCGAAATAATACATTTTAATGAAGGATAAAATAGAGTAACGTAAGGACCAAATAAATTTTTAATGATCATTGATAAGACTTTAGCACTGAGAAGTACACAGGGCCGGCCCTACAATAGGGTGAACGGAGCGGCCGCTCCAGGCGTCAACTCCCAAGGGACGCATCAACTATGGGGAACTCCTAATATGCGATGGTTTTAAATATATTTTATATTAAAAAATTTAATCCGGACAAGTAAAGGGGATGCCATAATTGGATCTCGCTCCATCCTAAAATTAACCTCCGGCCGGCACTGGAAGTACATTCTCAAATTATTTCGTAAAATCCAAGTACGTACTGGTCAAATATCGCGGAAAACCAGAAATATTTGAGTAGATATAATGATTTTGAGAGATTTTGTGTAAGGAGTTAATTTTCATTTTGGATAATTTTCACTATTATATTTACAACATGAACTTAAAATTGTTTGGCAGAACTTTAACTAAAGCCCAATATCGAAAAAAATTTTTGCTTTATAAATTAATTAATTAATTAATCTAATAAAAGGATGTCGTATACAAGTAGACTTTCACAAGCTCTTCTGAATAGTCAAATATTTTAAAACTGCCACTTATTCGAAAAATGCTTTTAATTTTTTATATATATATATATATATATATAAACTTGTTTTAGTGATGTGCTGTGGATTTTTTTTTTTTTACAATGAAATGAATGAGGCACAGATACTAAGTCCTCTATATTCTCACGACACCTGTGTACATTCTAATCACGTTTCAGGGTATGGATTGAATTGTGGTTGTAGGGAAGTCGTGAACGCGCCTTGCCTTACTTTTGTCACGGTGATTCAATTCTGTGATAAGCTAGTGTGAGTAAAACAACAGCGGACGTGTTCAGCCTATCCGATTAATGATTTGTTTTTTGAACGAACGAATGAATGAATATAAATAACTTTTGAAAAGATTATTTTATATTGCCATTACAAACAAGAAAATTGTTTCTTAAATTTACTTTAAAACTTTATGAAATTGGTTTTCAAAAACAAAAACCTTCGAGATTAAGATACTTTGTGTACATAGTTGTGTCTACACAGGTGTTGCGTCTCAATAAGTTATAGCCAGTAGACTTGTTATTAAATATTATAACTGTTATTATATTCTCTATCATTTATTTAACACACTTATTCTAAATACGTTTTTAAATATTAGTATAAAAAAGAACATAAATAGATATCCGCCGGCAGCGGGGCAGAACTCAAGCAACCGGTGGTTAAGGGTCCAGAGAGGGGAACCTCCTCACAATACGTGCCGTCTTAAGCAGTACCGCCTTCTGTATCCGACTCTTGATCCGACCATCAAGCGAGAGCCTCTTAAGATGACGGTCGAGACTTTTTGCAATGGGACCATTAACTGAAACAACTATCGGAACAATAATTGTTGATTTCACATTCCACATGGCGGTAATCTCACTGGCAAGATCTAAATATTTACTTAATTTCTCTTTTTTAGCCTTAATGAGATTATCATCATGCGGAACCGTAATAATATAACCATTATTATTATTATTATTAAGAATAAATAAAAAGAAAACATATAAGAAAATTCATATTTACTTTACTTAGTCGAATCTTTAAATTACTGATTGAAAGGAGAACTAGACGCGTAAAGGAATAAAAGACGCAGAATGTATTTTGAAATCAAACTTTAAAAAGAAGGGTTTTGTCTATGCTTTTTTCTTGTTATAGTTATATATTTTATCAGATAATTTCATAGCTGAACTTCTTGTTATTTGGTACGATCTGGAACTAAAAACTTTTCCTTGAAAAAGTTCCCCGCCACCGGATCACCTAGGTTGTACTTGTTTGCAAAATTCGGGACTTTGAATGAAGGACGATTCAAGTTTGAGCTGAAAAGAAAAGAAAGCGACATTATAAAATACTTGATGACTTGACAAAAAAAAAAAAACTAAAATATTCTCTTAATTAAACATCACGCAACTTGAATTTGATTTTATATGACATTTTTAATAATAATTTGTAAAAAAAATTATGTAAAAAAAAATATTTTTTGTAATTTAATTACGAGTATATAAAATAGAAAAAAAAGAACACTACAACTTGTTGCTCATTAAAAAAAACTTTTTTTAAAGTCAAGTATAAATACATAGATATTGAAAATGACAAGTAAATTTTTTAACTTCAAAACATTACTGCTACTAACAGCATTCAGTTAATTTTATAACATGATTATAGTTTGGTTGTTAATAGGAAGAAATACATAACATTTTTTAGTATTTTTGATATCGAAACTAGCGCTAGAAAAATGGCCAAAAGCGCTTATATAGAAGGTGTCCGTATCTATTACGCTATAAACTAATTTGTTAAATAATTTCAAAAGATTTCATTCAGAATAATTTTCCTAATCAGTTTTTAGCATGTTCTATCAACATGAAAGGGGGGGACCACCTTACGGGCAGACAGACGGCTGGACAGAACAAAATTATAAGGGTTCCATGTAGTACTACGAAACCCCAAAAAAGTACCTTTTTGTTAGTACATCACAAGTATCACTAGTACCTGATATTCAGCGGTCCTTCGTCAAAAGTAAGATTTCCAGGTTGCTGATACAGCAAAAATACATAGCGATGAAATCCGGTGGCCGGTGGCGGTGTTGGGGGGATGTAACTTGCGAGTGTTCTTCCACATTTCACGTCACTACCCGGGATATTGACAATTAGCCAGTGTTTGAAACTACGTGCTAAAGGCAGTACTTTAGATGGTACATCTGGATCTATAAAGGATTAACAATTAATAATTACTAGAGATCACCGGCCGGTCGAAATTCGCCCACAAACTTTTTGTTTACACATGCTTAGTATAGTCGACCAAGAAAGTGCTTTATCATTTTGGATGACAGCTCCTAGTTAAAGAAAATTTTGCTATGGGTTATTGTTAGAAGTTAACGTAAAGCATAACAAGCAAAAATGTGCCTTATAACTAATTGACGTGCAAGCGACATTCGACCTTAGCGTGGCGAAACAATTTCTTGGTCAACTATACAATGACATACATAAATATATTGTCCTATTCATAAAAAAAAAATTAACAATTAATATGACATACGGTTGTCACGATTACGCTTTGACATCATCCAATACATGTGTGTGTAAATGATGTTTAATTGTTTAGCTTTGGTGTGCGTTTGGTCTTATTTTAATAATTTAATATACTAATATTGTATATTATAAAAAAATATTAACATTCACACACCTTCCTCTATGTGAACTACAGTTGTGTCAAATTTCATACTCCCACGTAAGATGGTACCTAAAGTTTTCGCTTCACGTATTTATATATAAATATTGTTGCCATTATTTTTAAATCAAGAAATTTACAATCAAAAATGTCAAAAATTAAAAGAAAATCTGTTATAAAAATGTGATTGGTAATTCATTTAAGCAATTTATTGTACTCACCAACCATAATCAGGGTGTAAAAACTCTCTGCATCCGCTTCCCACGTCACGCTTGGTTGCTTTGTGGTTTGGAGAACAGTCAGGACAGTCCCTAAATCCACTTCTACTTCTTTCGAATATGTCACCTAAGAACAAAGTCAGACTCAAAATATCTTTATCAAATTTGGCTCATTTATAAGCAGCTATGTATTGTCGACCAAGAAATTGGTTTGCCACGCTAAGGTCGAATGTCGCTTGCACGTCAATCTGTTATAAGGCTTATTTTTGCTTGTTATGCATTACGTTAATTTCTAGCAATAACCTTTAGCAAAATTTTCTATAACTAGGAGCTGTCATCCAAAATGTTAAAGCACTTTCTTGGTCGACTGTACCTCACTGTTATAAGTATATGTTTAAAAATATGATATTTTGCAATAAGATATATACGACATAAGAGCTAAGTTTATGAAGACGAGGGCGTTATAGGACTTTGTTACGAAAAAGAGGGTCTTGACAGACCGATAGACAGACGGACAAGGAAATGACCCTATAAGGGTTCCACCTTTTCTTAAGAGGTTTGAAACGTAACAAACTTTTAGTGTTGCAAGATCTTTTAATCTTTGCTTCCACAATCTAAAAAAAATTCTAAAAGGATGTCTATCCTGTTATCTATACATTTAAATAAAATTGAAGTGTCGGTAACGTCAAAAGTTATTTTTATTTTACTAATTAAATACGACACCTATAACAAAAATACAAGTTAACACATTTTTAATAAAATAATAATGTTAAATTCAATAAAGAAGGTTTGATTTATTTTAAATATTTTCTTCTTAGAAACAGCCTATTTTAGGAAATGCCTTTTTTAACAAAAGAACATCAAGGAGGTTTCTTCACGTTTTCTGATAAATTGTCTTTTAGTAACTCCCAAAACCTTTCCAGCGCATAATAACGAATTTTCATACTTCATGTCACAGGTTTGAAGTTTAAAATAATTATTAATTAGGCTGTTAAAAAGATCGAGAAAATTCTACCTTTCTTATACTAAAGCTCAAGTTTCTTATTAGCCGTGTCCTGACTGAACAAGCAACCTCGCGAGGTAGCCTCGGATGAATGCCGCGCAACGTTTTCGTGTGGAGCAAGTGCATTTTTCCCGGGCGAGGCACGTTCCAACCGACCGAGGAATTTGCCTCGCGGGATTGCTTCGCGAGGCTGCTCGTTCAATCAGGACACGGCTGTTTAGTAATTCTTCAATAATGGCTAGTTCAGAATATAAACTTACTGAAAGTCGAAGTTTTGGTGCTTTCGGAATCACATCAGGTACTATTTCATTACCCTCAAATGCAGCCTCTACACTAGTTTCTTCCGCTTGCACCCCATTGTTTATAACGGCGTATTGTACGAGAAGAAAAATTGTAAATTTTAATATTTCATTCATTGTGAATATACCGCGTTAGGCAAAGTCTATTCGCTAAGTGATTACGGTTAACACTTAACATGCCTTAAAACCGTATATATCGTTAATCGTTACGAAACTTATTATCTATAATATATTCATATCAACCGATCCGACCTGGTTTTGTCCACAGCCTTGGAGTTATTATGTTTTTATTATCTCATGACTATAAATTTTTCAGTTTCTAGTTACCAAAAAAAACCTTTATTAGTAGTTGCTAAGAGAACTGAAAAGTTAGAAATAATTTAATTCTGATTAGAAAATACCATTTTATAGATATGTTGTATCCCGTTTTTTGTAAACATTTTGACGGCAATTGATATAAAAGTGTAACTAAATAAAAGTCTAAAGTGTAGTCTGTAACTAAATAAAAGCTTGTAAAAATATGTCCAATTCACATCTCACAAAATTTGCGTTTCTTATTTTAATTCGACACAATAAATTTAATTTCAAATCCATGAATAACCAAATATAATTTTGTCTTGTACGTTATGTACATACGAAGAAATCTGGTTGACTTGGTTTTAAGTCGGATATCTTGTAAGCATAGTGTCATATAAAAATGTTTATTAAGGAAAAATATATGCAATGCTGACAAAACACTAAATAGCGTAAAGAAATTTTGATTTAGACTTAAAAAATCAACAAGAAGCATGACGTTGGATCTAAATATTTCAGGAGTGTTGACTGTGTTGTGTTGATTGTGTTGTGTGAGGACATCCCATTTAACTGGACTATTTTATTTAAGTCAGCCGTCGACACATACATAAAACATTTTACTACGGGCGTTTTTAGCATAAAATTTATGATAAGCACTCTATAAAACAGGACGTCATCGGAGTGCCTGGGTTGCCTTGGAAATGCACGATATTAGAGTCAGGCAATAAATTTTTGCAGCCACTTTATCTCAGATTATAACTACAAAAGGAATTAATATTTGGATGCAAAATTATTTGGCTTTATAATTATTTTTATTTGCAATACTTTTGTTGCCCCCTAAATCGTAAACTGTTATATCGTTTTCAGTTGTTTTTTTGTATAGTAAGATTTTAAAAATGATGTGTAACTTTTGAAGAAAAACTTTTTTTTTAATCGTTAAAACTTCACTTTAGGATGAAAAAAAAATCTAACCGATTTGACACTTTGGAAACATATTTCGGATACACTGACCGTAACTTTTGTATACGGTGGAAAGCACTTGTCTAGAATAAACCCGTTCACTCTTGCCTTAAAGGTACCGATATTGTAGAGGTCTAGGAATACAGACGCCGGGAGAGCATCCACACCTCAGCCGTTCGGATAAGGAAAGCAGCTTCGTAGCTGAAGTAAATGTTTTTTTTTCGTGTCGCACGATGTGTCCAAACTATTGAAGCTTTCTTCACTTTACCTCGAACCTATTCCATAGAACCGTCCCATTATCCACCTTATCTGGCCATGATATTTTAAGCATTAAGTTGTCCTTAATTAGAAAATTTCATTCTAATTAATTAATCATTATAGGCGCACCCTACAGACAGCATGATATGTGAGCGTTGCATTCAACAGCTTCGTATGACACAACGGTTTCGAGCACTTGTGCAATCGGCATTTGCAAGACCGCCTAGTGAACGTAAGTATAGTGCGTACAGTCTAAAAATGCACGCCCCTCCAAAGTATTCACTACAAGCAAAATAGCGTGTAGACGTAAACACGCCAAGGTCGTCAATATCACTGGCTTACAGTGCGTGGTTGGGTTTGAGTTTAAAATAAAGACGTCACATACAAGTGAACGCGGCAATTAATTAGTGGAGGGGGGCGTGCATTTTTGAACTGAAACATCTATAATATTCTATTTAATAGTACTAGAAATCGCCGGCTATTGACAATTAATAGACATACGGTCGGTCGACATGACTACGCTTTGACACAATCTTATAGTGTAATGTATACATGTGTGTGTAAATCGTTTGGCATTGGTGTGGCGTGAAGTTGTATTTTAATAATTTAATGTATCTGTTACGCACAGATGATACAGACACGACATGGCGGCGTGTTCGACAGTGGACGTCGTCGAACGAACTGAGCGTGGCTGGCACTAGTACGTACCATTATAGATAGACGCCGTCTTGTAAGAAAGAGACGGCGATAGTGCTATCTCACTCCAAATGTTACTTGTGTAGGGTGTGTACTAGTGTCAGCCTTTATTTAGTACTTTAGGTCGTGCCAAAATATTGGACGGCACGTTCCCATGACGTTGTGGTGTAAATATTGTGTTTGTAAATATACAGTCCGCGAGAAGTTTAAGTCAAGTTGGTTTTATTATTGATCCCCATCAATAACACTCGAAAAAGACACTAACATGTCCGTTACAATATTGATGAGGCTTATTTTATAAAAATATCAGTATTCGCACACCCTCTTCTATATAAACTATAATTGTGCAAACTTTCATACACCCATCTGACTTTATGCCCGGAACCTCACTGCTTATATCACTCGGTGTCATTAATCGGGATCCACTGCTTTATGTGCCGTGACACCAAATAGATTATGGTCATTTTGTATTATAAAGAATACGCTTCAAACGTTATAAGTATTGTTAGCATTAAAGAATAAAGTACCAAGACTTTGGCACACAGCGAAATCTAACCCGAATTAATATTTATATATGCTCACTGTATGGCCACTTTTAATTACAGATTAAAATTTATCCCTAATATCATTGAACTATTTCGAATCCACTTTTAGTAAAATCTTCTCTATTATAGTGTGCTTAGACTACGGCAATAACCACGGTACACTCCGTGTATACATCGAGTGTCTCTAATTGCCAAATTTATTGCGACACTATTACTAGTGTCGCATCAGCCCCTGTGTCATGGGTGAACGAAACAAAAGTTCCGGACAAGTGTAAACAGTACAGACATTAGTGTCTGACATTTATGTCGGAATTTGGGTCTCAGTGTAAACGCACCATTAGAGAAGAAGTATATATCAGAGGGCCTAGCACGAACATTCTCGATAGTTTTACTTACTTTTACCTCCAAAACGGAACATCAAATGAAACATTAATGCTACCGCTTTACACAACTTACTTTCTAAATATTGCTAACACGAATGAATTCAAAATTCACACGTGTCGAATCCTCGGCGTTACGGCCATTTTACACGATTTATAATCGTGTAAAATATAAGCACGAATCTTCATTTGTCATTTCGTTTCGAACGTAAAATTAAGTAAAACTATCGAGAATGTTCGTGCTAGACCTTCAGGAAATAGGAATATACATACCTACTATTAAGTTATAAAAAAAGCGACAACTAATGAGGTGACGAAAAGAATATTTTAAAATCGAAGGCCTAGCACGAACATTTCTAACTATTGGAGTCGAAGATTAGACTTCGAAAATATTCGTGGTGGACCCACATCTGGCCCTCCTTAGTGTCAATGTGGGTTGCATCAGCATTGATTAAAAGAGTGACACGATAAAGACTTGCCTCCTGCAGGCCTAGCACGAATATTTTCATCCTAAATGCAGTCGAATCTTCGAACGGTTTGAAATGTTCGTGCTAGGGCCTCTGTCCTAGTCAAGTCAGGGTATATTCCTAATCAACGTCAGGTTACAAACATTAGAGCCTCAATAGCTCAACGGTATAAGGCATGGACTGAAATCCACAAGGTACCCGGTTCAAACCCCATCGCCGTAAGGGTATTGTCGCACCCATTAAAAGAAAAAACAAAATAAAAAATATTTTGAGTAGTTTTTTATATGCATGCTACTGCATAAAACATTTTTATTTATTTATATCACGACGGTTGGTAAATTGCAACCTTCAATAGCTGCACACTTTGTCAAGAAAATGTCATTGAATTTAATTCAACTATTTTGTAAAATTTCGATTAGATTTTTTGTGAAGAAACCTATTTCTCTTGAAGAGGCAGTCGAATTCCCTGCAATATAAGCAGACCCTGGTATTTAACCGGGATAACGCTAGGAAGTAGAGTCCAGATATAATGATGTCATTGTATAGTATGTTCTGAGGGCCGGCACGGCACATTCGGAAGGCACGTATAGTGGGACCCGATTAAAGTCCATGAGTGATAATAATCGTGAGGTTGCAGAGATCGTGGGGTGTCCGAGGATCACGTCAGTTGGCAATCGGTTTATCTTAACTCGTCCTACAGCCAAATCCTCTGCAAACTAAGCGGACCTTGGTGATAGACCGGGATAAGTCCAGGAAGAAGTGTGCGAGAATACCCCTGTGGATTTGGTATTTGAACCGGGTTCCTTGTGGATTCCAGTCTATCCCTTCTCACAATGAGCTTCTTCCTCTTCTCTGCGGGCTTATTTCCACAATTATTCGAAGATTGATGACCATTATCGTAAAGGAGTTGTGGAATAATCTATCTCGAGAAATCTTCTCTTGACGTAATGATATCGAAATTTTCAAGAGTTTAGTGTATACATATATTCAGGGCAGGCAACTCATCGGCACTCCATATGCTGCCATCATGTTGTTGGCCCCATGTTGCCATTGGCGTATGGGCTGTCATCATGTTGCCATTGGTACAGGGGGCCATCTGTTCATGGAAAACTACCTCCACTTTTTTATGAAGAAAAGGTATGACTGGTCTTTTAATCCATCCAGCCAAGCTCCTGAAAGAAGTCGAGACCCCGATAGGGGTTCTTCAAGGCATTTTGGCAGTGTCCCGAAGATTTTAGCCCTTGTTTTTTCCACTACAATGCAGTCTAGCATGAAGTGGCGTGGAGTTTTTACTTCCTCCAAGCATCCTCTGCATAGTGGGCTGTCGGTTAGCTGAAGTAAGTGTATGTTTATTAGGCAATGTCCCGTCATAATATCTAACATCTTACGTAGATTGGGCCAGCTCATACGTAAGATAAACGATCAGTTGAGGATTCTGGCAAGGTATTGCTTCCATGGAATATCTACAGTCATTCCGGTTTGCCCAGTATGTTTTATGGTTGGCCTTCATCTTGTCTACCAGCCCTTATCTCAGTAGGGTGAAGGGAAGTGGTACCGATGATCTATTGAGGATTTTATTACTAAAGAAATTCGCAGTTCTTTATAATATATAAATATAATCTTAATATATAAATATATACAGGACTATATGACACACGGACGTCTGTTCCTAAGGTAGACAACTTAATACCTGTGTTATAGGTAAATCACATATCATAATCGTAAAATGAAACGATATATCAGTATTCAGTTAGGTTTATTAAGGGAAATTGTAATATTTGTCAGATCTGTCACTTTTCTACGACTATGACGAAATATATGCTACTGGATACGGCAGGTCAGGTAAGGTAGCCGCTTAATATTATCCGTATGCTACCTTTCCTATCCTCAGGGACAGTCGTCAGAATGCGATAGCAATCACGATTCTCGAAAAGGGTTAATAAGGTACTCGGGACCGACACAACAATATGGTAGTCGAGCAACGGGATAAAGCGCGATAATGGCTTACTTAACCTTTAGAGTGGTGTTAAATTACTGTCCCACTTTGGGGTCGCGGCGGTGAATCTTTCTTTATCAGGGTTCGGCGTCTTGTACCCATTTATGTTTAATAATTTTCCCAAGGTGCGGCCTCACTATCTCCGCCGATACAAATCGAAGATAAGACGCCGAGGGGGTACGCGGTAAATCATAATGTTCGCGGGAGACAACGCTAAGTATGTGTTGAGTGTGTAAATATATTTCAAAATGAAATTTTGAACCTATGACCCGTATGAGAACATTGAGGAGGTCGTAGATTAATCTGTGGCCGCCATTTGAGTCGATCGCTAGGTTACCGCGGCCGGCTGTTAGATAGGTGACCCATTGTACACTGGTTATTGAAATATCCGACCTTCGTATTTCGGAACACCGTAAAACAGTGGGTATGTCACTGAATGATATTAGCCGTGAGGTTGTGGAGATGACGTTAGACGGCTTCGGTCATCTTAACTCGCCTCACAGCAACATCATCTGTAATTTAAGCGGACCCTGGTGCTATACCGGGTTAACGCTAGGAAGAAGAAGACGGCCCGTATGAGAACCTTAGAGAGAGCAGAAAACGATTCTAGAAACATTCTACTCTAGCGCATCAATTCGCAGGTATAGATCAGACAACAGAAAAGAATTGTATGGGAATTCTTTGCGACGTAGTCATGCTGAGTTAATAGAGTGACTTTCCTACTTTTTTTGAGTTACAAGGGGTAAACGAGCAGGCAGTAGGCCGCTAAGTGCCTACTGATGCTCAGTGACATCTGCACGACCAGGAGGCAAACAGATGCGTTACCACCTTAATGACGAGTTTAGGCCTCTCAAAAACCGAACGAAACGCGACAACAATACCATCACTTGACGTGACAGCACTGCCAACACTTCACGCCGATCTTATATGGTGGTACTGGTACCCGGATGCTACAAACCAATCGGCTACAAGAATGGCGCTACCTCTAATTAGAAAGACATGAGTATGGGAAAGGCATGGAGTATAAGAAGATAAAGGAACAAGTTTTAAAAGTTGCTCTTCAGTTAAATTTCCCTAAATTAAGAAAAACTGCTATAAGAGTTACTATTATGTATATGTGACTTCACCTTACCTACTAGCTTGAATCCTTACAATAATTACTACACTTTAACTATTTTAAAACATTTTGCCAACTCATCGCACTATGGATGCACTAAAGAAGTCTATTGAGGATTTGGCACTGCACTTTAACACCCGGATGGTTGATTTCCAGCACGAACTGAAAACCTCCATACCTGCAGCCAGTCCCACATCAAATATAAATGCTCAATTTCAGGCCTTCCGAACTTTTGTGTTGACAGCTTTAGAAAATCTGCATTTGCAAATCCAATTTCTGGCTAAGCAGCAGGATGATTTTGAAATGAGATCCAGGAGAAAGATATTACTTCTTCATGGTGTGTCCGAAGTCAATAAGGAAAACACTGCTATTTATGCATCCCAGGTGTTATCTCAGCACCTTCAAATGCCTGAAATTACCACTGAAACAATCAGCAGATGTCACCGGCTAGGGCATAAAGTGAGTGAAAAACCAAGGGTTATTCTTGTAAAATTTAATAATTTGTCCCTTAAAAACAAAATCTGGTTCGCAAAGAAAAATCTGAAAGGCTGTGGAATTACTGTGTCCGAGTTCTTGACCAAGGGCAGGTATGAAACATTTACTGCCGCTAGGAGACAACTTGGAGTATCCAAGTGCTGGACAAAGGATGGATTCGTGGTTGTCGTGGGCTCTGATGGCACACAGCACCGTATAACTACTTTGTCCGAATTAAATGATGTTATCCAGCCTGGTGATATTCCTGGAATTTCCACGGCTGCAGTTCCCAGTCAAGCGGTCCCAAAGGAAAGTAAGACTACTGTCAACAGATCTAAAAGACCCGTGAAGAAATGAAGTGGTAAAAGGTTTTTATCTTGCTGCTTTTATAAATTTTTTGCCTCTTCAAGTTAATTTCCTCCGTTAAATTTTGGAACTTTATATATATATTATTACTTTTAGATTTAAATATGTTGGTTTACTTATTTCTCTTCGAATAATATAATTGCAAATAATATAACTTGTAGTATAAACAATAACATTTTTCTGCCATTTTGTTAGTTTTCACAAACTACAAAGTTATTTTTTTTTTTTTTTTACTTTACTGCTCTGGACACCAGTCACCACAGATAAATTAGCCTGTTTTTGTCGTGGGGAAAAAATGTCTCTTGTGCACGACTTGATGACGGTGTCGTTTCTAGTTTTATCTTTGGTTGATGTTGTTTATGGTGAAATTATTTATATTTTTATTTACTTGTTTTTATTTTCATTTTTTCATCAAAAACTCCATCACGTATCTGATGACCACGATCTGTAATTTGGTATACATATCAAAGATATGTTCTATTACTAAAGCCTCGAAAATGTTGGGGTACAAAATTCGCTCCTCTAAACTCAACTGCTAGCTTTATACAGCCTTTCATAGCTTTAAGCAAGCGTTTTTCTATGTATTATTTTTACTTATTTTTTAAATGTTTAACCTACTCCGTAACTAACTTGTGAAAATTTGTAATTGGCTTCCCTTTTATTTTCAACTTCTATTGTTAAGTATTAGCTGTGAGTTTTCCTTCAAATAAAATAAAATAAAAATCATAATATATAAAAATCCAGAGTTATATATTAAGCTTATATATTTTTTTATTTTTGTACATTATTGCACAATTAGAAAAAGAGTAAAGTATAACGAAACATAGTTGTATAAACAAATAATTATGTAACTCCCGGTTTAGGCGTAATATTTACTTTCTTTTTCTTTTAAACTCTTTAAGTATTCTCCAGTAATTATTTTAGAAATGAAAAAAAACTGATACGTGCTTGAAATGTGTTTGTTTTTATTTCTTTTTTTTCCCACTTAGATGTATCGTGTATGATTTGGCGACCTCTAACTAGCTTAACATTTTGTCTTAATATTATGTGTGTTCTCTAAATTGTGTATGTTTTAAATGTATTAAGCTGTTGATACACCCAATAAATTAAAAAATAATAATTATTTTATTCATTATTATTTTATTAGCAATAAGACCGCAAGTGCGGTCTTATTGCTTAGAGCGATCGCTTACAGACAAGCCCTAGTAGACTCGGAAGAATGTTTAGATAACATTAAGGATTGGCGCAAAAACAAAATTAAAATAGTAAAACAAATACATAAAATAAAAGGTTTTATATGCAACGGGAATATAAAGCTATATTTCTTACATATATAAATATGTATGTTCACAGAGACCTTACCAAGTCAACTGATATTCATGAACGTTGGCGTTTATGTATAATAATTTGGTCCAACTCGAGAGATTGGGTAGTTTCTATTGTGATTAATGACCTTTTTAAAATCATTCAGCTACAGCAACGCGTGTTCTGGTCTGCTAGTATGTATATGTCACCGCCAACTAGCTTAATCAGGCGTTCAATTAAATGCCTAGCTTCTTTACTAAACGGCGCTGTTCAATTAACTTCAACCGTCACTCTAACTAATTCTTTCATTACTATTATACAGAAAGTTTTATGTGAATTTGGCTGGCCCGTGGGTGCAGTGGGCAGTGACCCTGCCTTCTGCTCCGGGGGTCGTGGTTTCGATTCCCACCTCGAGTCTGGGTGTATTATCCATAAGGGCTTAAAAAATAGTTTTCGACCGATTTTTAGACGTACCAAATATGACCAAAAATTTTCATTAAAATCGGTCAAAAAAATTCAATTTTAGCGTGATGACATATAGATAGACTAATATTAGTATAGATATATAGATAAGTTTCTTCCCATGGTCCTGGTGTTTGTCTTTGTCAAAGACCCAGGGGTAAAGTGACTTGTATTAAGGTATGCAAAACATGCAATATCGGTAAAACCTTATGTACGCTAACTCAAAGACTTTATTGCACAACAAAAAATATATTGTACTAAGGGTGAGCTTAATACTATAATTTAAAAGCATTTATATTTAAAAGTTTTCTTACATTGTTTTTTTTAAAGCAAACTATTATAAAGTACTACGGATTTAAGGTAAAGGTTTTCGATCAACGACATGCGATCACAATTTTGATCATTAAAAAAAGTAATTTATCATAAAGATTCCATCGGTTACGTATCAGTCAAAATATTATCGTTTCGAATAGATTCCATTGTCCCACATCTGTTGAGATAGTTCAAGATTAATAGGTGCACGGATCACAAAAGATATTGATTTACTAGCACAATGATTTGGATTAACAATGTCTTTTGAGGTTTTAAAGGTGCCTTAAATTTTCCTTTAAGCCCGTTTGAGTATTGCCATAAACTAGCGCATAGTTTGTTTATAATCTGTGCCGTCTGTACTAAGCTATCTGCAATCTATATTTAATCTATTTTGTCTCTTCCATTTTTTTTCTCGCTCGAACCGTTTGGGTACGCTAAAAACTTTGTTCACGATTAAAAGATATAAAATATAAATTTTCGAATTAATACTACTTTCATTTATTTAGTGTTTCACAATAATCTTTATTCTTTTTAATAACAAGTTCGTTCCAGCCCTCGAATCTTTTTCTTTTACTCTTGTAAAAATCCCATAATTTTATCTCATACTATTTTTAGTATCTCCAATTATTTATGATAGCATGTAATTTTCAAAATAACCAAATTATGTAACATTTCTTCTAATAAAATTGGCCAAGAGCGCTTATATATAAAGTTTCCGTATCCTTATGATACGCAATAAACGTATTTGTTAAGTTGCTACAAAAGTACGTAGTAAGCGATAAGTTACTACGTAAGTTTTAATTAGAGGTAGCGCCGAATTGGGCCGGCGCGTAGGGGTACCAGTACCTCTTTCTTACATAAAATCGGTGTGAAGTGGCGGCAATGCTGTCACGTCAAGTGATAGCATTCTTGTCGCGTTTCGTTCGGTTTGTGAGACTTTCCGGTGGCCTAAACTCGTCATTAAGGCCGGCAACGCATCTGCTTGCCAAAAAATATAGCAAAAACCTATTTAAACGCAATCTAAAAAAATATTACAGATTAAATAAAAGTAATGTTCACATCTTATAACACGTAACAACGAAGAAAACCAAAATAAAAAAGATAATAAAATATTAATTAAAAATAATTCAAGCAGAGAAATGTTTCAGTTAATAAGTAATAACTTCAAGAACTCGTTATGCTTAATTAAATTCAATGTTGTGATCTTGTGAAGAGTTGGTCGTTGTTATATGAAAAAGGTTGGTAATTTATTTCATATTTACCGCAATATTGAAATTTAATAAGTTTCTTGAACAACCATCACAAGATAACGATACACTGCGGTCTTTATTCCCACTAAGCATATTTGTTATACACTAATTTTATTGTCTTTCTTAGTTTATAAACGTAGTTACTTTTGTAAAGCCAATGAATAATAGGTATTTGTTGTTCAATATCTAACAAGATGAAATGAACGAGCATATCTATATCTACACTAATATATAAAGCTGAAGAGTTTATTTGTTTGCTTGAACTCCCTTATCTCAGGAACTACTGGTCCGATTTGAAAAATTCTTTCAGTGTTAAATAGCCCATTTATCGAGAAAGGCTACATATATCATTAGGCTAAAATTTAATATTTTTTTAACCTAATTTCTACGTAAAATTGCGATACCTTTTAGAAACATTTAATCCGGTCTTGTCCCAAAACCTGTTCTTAGTTAACACCTACTAAATAAAAACTACCGTCCTGCCTAATTTAAATCTTGTACGTGCCGAGGTTTAGAGTAAATAAATTGTTACTATAATGCCGTTTTTATCGAATCATAAGCGTAATAAATCTTCAATCATAACACATTTTTTTGAGATTTCCCAAAAATCAGTTTTTTTTGAGTTAGGTCATTTTATTATTAAGCATGTGAATTATCTACAAAAACAAATAGTTCACATATTTGTGCCAATTTATAGTTAAATAAACTTCTTATTTCTTATCTGAATTTATCTAACGATAGGCACATGCATCAGAAGTACTTAGTTACATATTAAATTTGTTTAATTTGTTATCTTTAATAGCAGCTCTATTTGTGATGTTAAAGTCGTATCAAGAAAGAGTGACTTCATTTCATTGTTTACACATGAAACAAATATATTCATGCAGTAGTTGTAATGTAAATAACTAAGACATTCATTATTATTCCTTCTTCTTCCTAGCGTTATCCCGGTTAAATACCAGGGTCCGTTTAGAGTGTAGAGGATGTGGCTGTGGGGCGAGTTAAGATAAGCGATTGCCATCTGACGTCATCCTCGGAACCCCCACGATCTCTACAACCTTACG